>OU342743.1:410741509-411195668 GCA_910589775.1 Avena eriantha
AAAAGAACATACATGAAGTGACACCGGTGGATCCTTATGTGGTATGTCTAGAGGAACACACATGCAATGACACCGGGTGTGGTTCATGAAAAGAACAGACATGCAATGACTTATGTGGTTTGTTTAGAAGAACACACATGCAATGACACTAGGGGTGGTTCATGAAAAGAACAGACATGCAATGACACTGCTGGATCCTTATGTTGTTTGTTTAGAGGAACAGACATGCAATGACACCAGTGCATCCATGTGTGGTTCATGAAAAGAACTGACATGCAATGACACCGGTGGATCCTTATGTGGTTCATGAAAAGAACATACATGGAGTGACACTAGTGGATCCTTATGTGGTTTGTTTAGAGGAACACACAAGTAATGACACTTGGTGTGGTGTAGGAAAGTAACAGACATGCAATCACACTAGGTCGATCCATCTGTGGTTTGTGACAAGAACAGACATGCAATGACACTAGTGGATCCTTATGTGGTTCATGAAAAGAACTGACATGCAATGACACTAGGTGTGGTTCATGAAAAGAACAAACATGCCATGACACCGGTGGATCCATGTGTGGTTCATGAAAAGAACAGACATGCAGTGACACCGGTGGATCCTTATGTGGTTTGTCTAGAGCAACACACATGCAATGACACTAGGTGTGGTTCACGAAAAGAACAAACATGCAATGACACTGGTGGATCCTTATGTGGTTTGTGAGAAGAACATACATGCAATGACACTGGTGGATCCTTATGTGGTTCATGAAAAGAACTAACATGCAATGACACTGGGTGTGGTTCATGAAAATAACTGACATGCAATGACAGTAGGCGTGGTTCATGAAAAGAACAAACATGCAATGACACCGGTGGATCCATGTGTGGTTTATGGAAGTAACACACATGCAATGACTCTAGATGTGGTTCATGAAAAGAACAGACATGCAATGACACCGGGTGTGGTTCATGAAAAGAACAGACATGCAATGACACTGGTGGATCCTTATGTGGTTTCTTTAGAAGAACGCACATGCAATGACACTGGGTGTGGTTCATGAAAAGAACAAACATCCAATGACACTGGTGGATCCTCATGGGGTTTGTTTAGAGGAACATACATGCAATGACACCGGTGGATCCATATGTGGTTCATGAAAAGAACACACATCCCATGAAACGGGTGGATCCTTATGCGGTTCATGAAAACAATAGACATGTAGTGACACCGGTGGATCCTTATGTGGTCTGTCTAGAGGAACACACATGCAATGACACCGGGTGTGGTTCATGAAAAGAATAGACATGCAATGACTTATGTGGTTTGTTTAGAAGAACACACAAGCAATGACACTAGGTGTGGTTCATGAAACGAACATACATGCAATGACACTCGTGGATCCTTATTTTGTTTGTTTAGAGGAACATGCATGCAATGACACCGGTGGATCCATTTGTGGTTCATGAGAAGAACACACATCTAATGACACCAGTGGTTCCTTATGTGGTTCATGAAAAGAATATACATGAGTGACACTGGTGGATCCTTATATGGTTTGTCTAGAGGAACACACACGCAATGACACTGGGTGTGGTTTATGAAAGTAACAGACCTGCAATGGCTCAAGCTGTGGTTCATGAAAAGAACAGACATGCAATGACACCGGGTGTGGTTCATGAAAAGAATACATGCAACCACACTGGTGGATCCTTATGTCGTTTGTTTAGAAGAACACGCATGCAATGACACTGGGCGTGGTTCATGAAATGAACAGACTTGCAATGAAACTGGTGGATCCTTATGTGGTTTCTTTAGAGGAACGCACATGCAATGACACTGGGTGTGGTTCATGAAAAGAACTAACATGCAATGACACTAGGCATGGTTCATGAAAAGAACAGACATGCAATGACACCAGTGGATCCATGTGTGGATCATGAGAAGAACACACATCCAATGATATTGGTGGATCCTTATGTGGTTCATGAAAAGAACAGACATGCAGTGACACCGGTGGATCCTTCTGTGGTCTGTCTAGAGCAACACACATGAAATGACACCGGGTGTGGTTCATGAAAAGAATAGACATGCAATGACTTATGTGGTTTGTTTAGAAGAACACACATGCAATGACACTTGGTGTGGTTCATGAAAAGAACAGACATGCAATGACACTAGTGGATCCTTATGTGGTTTGTTTAGAGGAACATACATGCAATGACACTGGTGGATCCATGTGTGGTTCATGAGAAGAACACACATACAACGACACCGGTGGATCCTTATGTGGTTTATGAAAATAACAGACATGCACTCAGACTGGTGTATCCTTATGTGGTTTGTCTAGAGGAACACACATGCAATGACACTGGGTGTGGTTTATGAAAGTAACAAACATGCAATGCCACTAGGTGGATCCATATGTGTTTTGTGAGAAGAACAGACATGCAATGACACTGGTGGATCCTTATGTGGTTCATGAAAAGAACTGACATGCAATGACACTGGGTGTGGTTCATGAAAAGAACAAACATGCAATGACACCGGTGGATCCATGTGTGGTTCATGAAAAGAACAAACATGCAGTGACATCGGTGGATCCTTATGTGGTTTTTCTAGAGGAACACACAAGCAATGACACTGGGTGAGGTTTGTGAAAAGAACAAACATGCAATGACACTGGTGGATCCTTATGTGGTTTGTG
The DNA here is from genome assembly GCA_910589775.1 of Avena eriantha. Lineage (NCBI taxonomy): Eukaryota > Viridiplantae > Streptophyta > Magnoliopsida > Poales > Poaceae > Avena > Avena eriantha. The sequence continues at coordinate 410,744,212 of OU342743.1, forward strand.
AGAAGAACATACATGCAATGACACTGGTGGATCCTTATGTTGTTCATGAAAAGAATTGACATGCAATGACACATGGTGTGGTTCATGAGAAGAACTGACATGCAATGACACTAGGCGTGGTTCATGACAAGAACAAACATGCAATGACACCGATGGATCCATGTGTGGTTTATGGAAGTAACATACATGCAATGGCTCTAGCTGTGGTTCATGAAAAGAACAGACATGCAATGACACCGGGTGTGGTTCATGAAAAGAACATACATGCAATCACACTGGTGGATCCTTATGTGGTTTGTTTAGAAGAACACGCATGCAATGACACTGGGCGTGGTTCATGAAATGAACAGACTTGCAGTGACACTGGTGCATCCGTATGTGGTTCGATTAGAGGAACAGACATGCAATGACACCGGTGGATCCATGTGTGGATCATGAGAAGAACACACATCCAATGATACTGGTGGATCCTTATGTGGTTCATGAAAAGAACAGACATGCAGTGACACCGGTGGATCCTTCTGTGGTATGTCTAGAGGAACACACATGAAATGACACCGGGTGTGGTTCATGAAATGAATAGACATGCAATGACTTATGTGGTTTGTTTAGAAGAACACACATGCAATGACACTGGGTGTGGTTCATGAAAAGAACAGACTTGCAATGACACTGGCTGTGGTTCATGAAAAGAAAAGACATGCAATCACACTGGTGGATTCTTATGTGGTTTGTTTAGAGGAACAGATATGGAAGGACACCGGTGGATCCATGTGTGGTTCATGAGAAGAACACACATCCAATGACACCGGTGGATCCTTATGTGGTTCATGAAAAGAACAGACATGCAGTGACACCGGTGGATCCTTCTGTGGTCTGTCTAGAGGAACACACATGAAATGACACCGGGTGTGGTTCATGAAAAGAACAGACATGCAATGACACTAGTGGATCCTTATGTGGTTTGTTTAGAGGAACATACATGCAATGACACTGGTGGATCCATGTGTGGTTCATGAGAAGAACACACATCCAATGACACCGGTGGATCCTTATGTGGTTCATGAAAATAATAGACATGCACTGACACTGGTGTATCCTTATGTGGTTTGTCTAGAGGAACACACATGCAATGACACTGGGTGTGGTGTATTAAAGTAACAAGCATGCAATGACACTAGGTGGATCCATATGTGTTTTGTGAGCAGAACAGACAGGCAATGACACTGGTGGATCCTTATGTTGTTCATGAAAAGAACTGACATGCAATGGCACTGGGTGTGGTTCATGAAAAGAACAAACATGCAATGACACCGGTGGATCCATGTGTGGTTCATGAAAAGAACAAACATGTAGTGACACCGGTGGATCCATATGTGGTTTTTCTAGAGGAACACACATGCAATGACACTGGGTGAGGGTTGTGAAAAGAACAGACATGCAATGACACTGGTGGATCCTTATGTGGTTTGTGAGAAGAACATACATGCAATGACACTGGTGGATCCTTATGTGGTTCATGAAAAGAATTGACATGCAATGACACTGGGTGTCGTTCATGAAAAAACTGAGATGCAATGACAGTAGGCGTGGTTCATGAAAAGAACAGACATGCAATGACACCGGGGGATCCATGTGTGGTTTATGGAAGTAACATACATGCAACGACTCTAGCTGTGGTTCATGAAAAGAACAGACATGCAATGACACCGGGTCTGGTTCATGAAAAGAACAGACATGCAATGACACTGGTGGATCCATGTGTGGATCATGAGAAGAACACACATCCAAAGATACTGGTGGATCCTTATGTGGTTCATGAAAAGAACAGACATGCAGTGACACCGGTGGATCCTTATGCGGTCTGTCTAGAGGAACATGCGTGCAATGACACCGGGTGTGGTTCATGAAAAGAACAGACATGCAATGACTTATGTGGTTTGTTTAGAAGAACACACATGCAATGACACTAGGTGTGGTTCATGAAAAGAAAAGACATGCAATGACACTGAGTGTGGTTCATGAAAAGAAAAGACATGCAATGACACTGGTGGATTCTGATGTGGTTTGTTTAGAGGAACAGATATGCAAGGACACCGGTGGATCCATGTGTGGTTCATGAGAAGAACACACATCCAATGACACCGGTGGATCCTTATGTGGTTCATGAAAAGATGAGACATGCAGTGACACCGGTGGATCCTTATGTGGTCTGGAACACACATGCAAGGACACCGGGTGTGGTTCATTTATTTCCATACAATCCCCATGACAGAACAAACATCCACACGAATCAGGTTTTCAAGCTCCTGGAGCTTAGGACTATATACAGACAAATCCATGCTAAAGAGTAGAAAGGATCAAGAGAGATGGATAGAGAGACGCAAGAGAGCACCGCATGGCGCTAGTGTTCTACAACCAGACAACAACAAAAGAGCAAGATATATCGGATATATCATCCCACCCCACAAAAGGCACATCAAAAGTAATCTCACGAAAGAACATCTCAAACAGCCATCCCAGGAATCATTTGTTGTTTTTTGGTATCTCTGGAAAAGAGCATCATTCCTCCTTCTCGGCATCTTCAAGGGATCTTACACGTTTCCGACTAATAGAAGGTAGGCCTAGCAACGGGATCGGGGCTGTGTCCATGGCCTCAACATTGGAAAGAGCATTTCTTTGCACCACCTCAGCACCACTCCTTAATGTCTCCCTCTCCTCTTCATTGTGAAGACCTGCCCAGTATTTGATAAAGACATAGGCAAACATGATCAAATCGACATGGGAGTTAATCAATTTTTGTTCAAAACAGGCTCTATTTCTGAGCTTCCAAATAGCCCAACAGATAGAAGCTAAGGCCGTAATTTGAATATTACGACTAAAAGCAAAATGTCTCGGAGTCCACCAGGAGTACTATGAAAAGGACCCAGGCCTGTCCACAGCACCTACTGATTTCGCAATTACCCCCCACACATATTTTGCAGCCCCAAAGGTAAAGAAAAGGTGACCAATAGATTCTTCCTGATCACAAAACCTGCATATTGTATCCCCAATCCACTTTATCTTTTTCATATTGTCTTTGGTGGGTATGGCATTGTGCCAGGTTAACCATAGCCATATCTTGATCTTCAAAGGGACTTTAGCTTTCCATAGATGTTTGAAACTCCTATCCACACCTCTGTTGGAAATATGATTATACATGGATTCAATAGTGAAGATGCCACTCTTATTTCACAACCATCTAGGTCTATCCACCCCTGCTGACAAAGAAACTCCCCTTACTATCATCTGCAATCTATTATATTTTTCTTGCTTGTCACCACCTAGAAGTCTTCTAAAAGAGCAGTGCCAATCTTTTGCAGCCATGACAGCAACTGACACATTATGATCACAACAAATATCAACTAACTCAGGGAAAATAATTTTCAAGGGAGCATCGATACACCAAGCATCACCCCAAAAATGTGTCCTCATGCCATTTCCAACAATCATCCTTCTCCCTGCCAGGTAAATGTTCCTTACCTTCAACATGTCAGACCAACCGGGTGTGGTTCATGAAAAGAACAGACATGCAATGACACTAGGTGGATCCATATGTGGTTTGTGAGAAGAACAGACATGCAATGACACTGGTGGATCCTTATGTGGTTCATGAAAAGAACTGACATGCAATGTGTAGCATCCCATCTGTCTAACATATGTAATGCTACATGGTCTAGTAATATAATTGCTACTTCCTACATATAATTGTTGCATCATAATTATATCATGCTCATGTCATCATGCCACCTTGCATTTGAGCATCATATAAAACCCTTTTCATTTGGTTCTTCTCTCATATGCATTAGTAATTGTATTTGGCTCTTGATATATTGCATTTGGTTCTTGATAATTGCTTGATGCCCAAGTTGATATGGGGGCATATCTTTTATTCAACTCCATCACCTTTCTTTGTCACCACCTTATAATTCCACCATCCTAATTATCCATGAGCTTTTACTTTTCCTCTGGCATTTAAATCTAGCTCATGTGGGTTGGGATGGATCCAATTCTACTTTCCACATGCCCTCACACTAGCATCACGTTGTTTCCACATTATTAATCTGTGGAGCCACCTTTGTATGCTTTGTGAGTGGAACCCCTTTTTCTAGCTCCCATAGGGATTATTATGAATGTATGCTCATGTTGGAATATTTTTGAGACTATTAAACATCTAGTGGAATATACACACTAGCAAGTCCCAATTATATTCAAATATGATCATCTCCATCCACTCCATGTGGAACATCCTTTAAATTCCTTTAGCTTGGCCTTCTCTTCATCTTTTTGGAATGCATGTGAATCAATGCCATGTTTAATTATTATTGTTTTGAAAAAAATAAACATGGCATCTACTATTCATGCATGGGCCATGCAAATCTCCACCATCTCTTCTCCTTTGGGTTTTGTCTTTGTTTTTAAAGTGGATCTTGTCTTTTGTTTTCATCCAAAGTGATTCTTAATCTTTTGTGGAGCTCCACCTTTATCTCTCTCCTACCACCACCATGTGTGCACCGCAAGACTCACCACCTTGTCTTTTGTTTTCCATCAACCATCACCCCATCCTTACATGACCATGTGTGGTCATATCCATCTTACAACAAAAACCCTAGCCTCTCCCTTCTTATCCTCACCACCTTCTTTCATCTTTGCTTGATCTTGGTAGATCACCACTAAACCCTAAAGCTTGGTCTTGTTTGGGCCATGATCAATTTTAAACCCTAAAACCTCATAACCCCTACCCCTCTTTCCAACCCTAATCCTTACCCTAACCCTCACCTCACCACCTCCTCTCACCATGCCGAGGCCCCTCTCCCTCTCTCTGCCAGCAAGGGCCCACCTAGCCCCTCTCTACCCCATGCGAGCTACCCCCATCTCACCCCTCCTAAACCCTAACCGGCGCTAACCCTAGCTACCCACCCTAGCTAAACCTGAGCCTCTCCCTACCCTCTCTCTTTCTCTATGCCAGCCAGCCCCACCACCGAGCCTCTCCCTGCCTCCCTGTCCTCGCCTGGGCCCCAGCTGCAGCCAGCCATGCCCCCAGGTTGAGCACGTGAAGGAGGAGGAGAGAAAGGTGGCGTGGAGACCACCTTTTTCCTCCACCACGCCTTCCACTGCACCCTCTCTCCCCGTCCAGATCTACTCCCTCCTCTCTACCTGGCATCGCCAGATCCACCAGGGCATAGCCCTTCAACTCCCTTCCTCCCTGCTCCCCTGCTACCTCCTCTCCACCACCGGCGATCTATCGGCCACCACCTCCACCTCCTCATTACTAGCCGGCGGCGTGGTCGTTGGATTGTCGGGGAAGGCCAAGTCGTCCCTCTGTGTTGCCCCCGTGCACAGCAGCGTGGAGGAGGAGCCCCAGGCCGTGCACATCGTCGACGCCGCCCGAAACCCTAATCTGCTCGGCCCCTGCTATGCTGCAGATCCACTGCTTCCTCGGCCACACCAACACCACCGACGCACCCCCAGTGAGGCCCCGATCTCCCAGACACCTCCCTTTCCGCCGTTGTTTCCTAGTCACGCCGGTCGATGCGTCGAACGCCCTCGGTGCGGCGCATGCGCGTGCGTCTTCCTCGTCGCCGTGCCGCGTCACGCCTTAGCTAGCCTTCATTTTCCCTCCTGTCAGTAACCCCTCCCCATCGCAGTGGCTCCGCCCCTCTACGCGCACGCCCAGGTCGCGGGTTCGAACCCCCGCCTCGCCGCACCGTGCACTGTCGTTCGACTGTTCGTCAGAAGCAGAGAAGAGAAACAGTAGCCCGTGCGCAGTTTGCGAATACCCCCCCCACACCTTTTTGTCTCAACCCGCGGTACACCAGACCCCACCTGTCATCATCGCGGGTCTTTTTACAAAAAGGGACCCAGGTTTCTAGCCCCTCAACCCGCGGCCCAAGATCCCCCACTGGGCACCCACCCCCGTCCCGCTCGCTGTCGCGTGGGCCTCTTTCGCGCCAGACCCACTGGTCAGTCCCTGGGGCTGGCTGGCGCGCGGTAGCAAAAGACCTGGTGCGCGCAGTGACGCCAGCTAAGCGAGGCCCACCTGCCTGCGACTGTGGCTAGCTGAGGCCAGGTATAAAAAGTCTGGCTATTTATCTGTTTAAACAAAATGATTTCAGAAATGTTTAAATACAAATTTAAATCTGTTTTTAAGAACTTTTGAATTATAATTCCAAATAATTCAAATGATATATGTTTTGGAATCAGAAAAATGTGAGGAATTCAAATATCCCATTCAACAGATTATTTAAGCACTTTAAATTTTCAAGATGTTTAAAATTATAATAAAATGCCCTTTTTCTTATTTAATTAATAACTTCAATTCTACAACTCCAAATTTGACAAATAAGATGTCTAAATCGATCAGCGCGACGAGCCCGTTCCAACTATGCATTCCATGTTCTGAATTGAAGAATGCATCATGTCATTATTAAAAATCACAACTGTTTATGGCAATAAAACTTGACCACATAAATAATAAAATGCTTTATTCGTGTACCCCACACCTCACCATGCCATGCTACATTATTGCCATGTAAATTGTGCATCATTCATCATGGCATGCTTGTTTGCTTGTCGCATTTTATTCAAATGCTTGTGCACTTTATTTATGTTGGCCCTTGTTTGTTTGGTTCTTCTTCGAATAGACGCCCAGCAGGAGAATTATCAGGAATCACAGGAGTTCTACCCAGATCCATCTCTCGCTTCAACTGAGCTGTCAGGCAAGCACTACCACATGCTTGCATACATATAGTACCAATTGCCTCTATCTTATTCTTGCATCATTGAGTCGCGGTTGCATTAAATTGAATCCCAAGTACTGCATAGCCTTTACTTTTAAGCCCCACCGAAGCTTGTTCCTCCATCCCATGAGCCATTACTACAGGAGTTGTTTGAGCCATGTGAGTCGTAGAACAGCATGTCTAGGGTATGTGAGTGTCTGATGGATAACGAGGTACCTAAACAACTTAACTTGAGTCGTAATGGGATAACTAATGAAAGAGGCATCGGTGAGCAATATCTGCTATTTGGTTTTTCATGCTCACTTGTGTCCCGTAGGACCCCGAGTACTTGATTCCTGTTCCTTGACTATTCGCACTATCCACATCCGGGAGGCCTTATGGACCCCCCTGAGCCAGAGCTTGATTAATTTCTATTTCTTGGGGCCACAATTAGTTTGGGGTTTTATTACTATCCTATACTTATGCCATGCTTTACTGTTTATTTACGATTGTGCGTGGAGCACCTGTACTGTTTTGGATCGTGACACGTTTTCACTGTATCGACAAGCCCAATCACACTTTCGGGTTCCTAGTCATTTACCGCCATCCACACAAACCCTGGGTCCGCTCTGGAGCCAGCCAACGTTGTTGTGGGTAGCTTAGTGGGGTGGCCCCCTGAAATATTTCTGAATCCTGTGATCGCTTTGTCGTGAATGCCTCGTTGGGTTTTGAGTTGGTTTTTCCGAGGTTGATCGAGTGTGTGTTGCTATGTGTGCACCCCTGCAGGGTAAATCTTTCTGAAAGCCGTGTCCGCGGTTATGGACGACTTGGAGCACAGTTTGTCGATCATAGACAAGTATAACTAAAGTACCTCTTTTAATTTGACTAAATACCTGCTTAGTAAATAGTGCAATACTCATGGAATGGTTAATAAAACTGCAAAAGGTTGGGATGTTCGTCCGCTTTCTCGTTGGTAAGCGAGAAGGAGGATGGATCTGTTAATTATACTGTTATAACTGTTGTTACTAATTAACGGCCATCCGCCTATCATTGGTTAGGCGGATGGTTAGCGAGTATCTATAGACTTGATAGTTATTATCTTTTGCTGCAATTGCGTCACCCCAGGTATATGTCCCCTTTAGAGGCATAAAGACTTGCTGAGTACCCCTAGGGTGTCACACGATAAATTGTTTGATTGAGATGAATAGGTGTACTCGCAAGATGGATACTGGGTGGAGGAGACAGATGATGTTGGCAACGATCACTCGGTGTAGAGATTCCGGGGATGGGGATCCGTGAGATCTGTGGGCGGGATGCGTTTATTTATGTGGCATCTAATGCCGGTTTGCTTCTTATCCGTACTCGGATCTTGTTATTCGCTTCCGCCTGATACTCTGTTGTTTGATGTATGAGGAGCTATCCTAAACTATTATCTCTATCTAGGATATTTGGATCTTGCCTTATGGCGTTGCAATTTTTCTACTTCTTTTAGATGGAATGGCTCTGTGAACAGTTGTATGGTGGCTTACATACATACTGACTTGTGTATGTAGTTGATCCCTTCGCCTGCCGATTACGCCGCTCGTTCTTGTCCTGACTTTCTGGAAGTGGTTAGGACGGCCGACAGGTTTACCTGTGAGTGGCCCCTGGGCCCCACCGTACTATTTTAACCACTTTCATTCATCCAGGCATGCAACTAAGAGCGTAATTCACCGAGGTAGTTACAATTGGTATCAGAGCCATCCCACCCTTCAGGATCTCAGCCAAATGGTCGTTGTCAGTCTAGCAAATATTTTTGGTAGCTATGTATACTAGGGAAAAACAAAACATGAGAGTAGGACTGCTTCCATTTTTCTTCTTACCCACCCACCCACCCTTTTCTGGTAAGGAAGTGTAACGTTTTCAATCCTCTTCTAAAAATTCAAACTAGGATTCACGTGTTCTGGGTTCCGTAGTACCATAGGTTGTGTGTGTGTGTGTGCGTGTGTGTGAATTCCTTGTCTATCTGTTGCATCCAACTTGTTATCACTATCTGCCTTTTGGTTATCAACCGTTGGTACATTCCATACCGACAGGCCTTTGTAAACCGACACGATCTATCTGATTCGTTGTATACCGGTGCGATCTGTCTTACTCTTTGTTATCCGACACTATCTTGTGTGGGGTGTTCGTTTTCGTAGTTACTAATCTTTAGGTTCATCTTAAGAAGAAGGTGTTGGGATATGTGTTTTACTTATTCATGTGGGGAGTAATGATTTGAGTGCGGGATGGAGTCGCGACCATACCACTACTTTTATCATTCGCTCTTGTATATTGAATTGGTAGAGTTACTAATCTTGATTCGTTAAGTGGTTTTGCGCATATAGTGGTATTTTAATGCCGAAATTTGCGGAATTTTTTTTCTTTGTCAACTTGTGTACCACACTCCTTGTTCAGTCGTGTGTGATATGCTTAATATCTTCTAGGTGCTTTGAACTTTGTTGATACTTTAATATCATCTCAGTGAATTGTATCCTTTAATCTTGGTTAATTCCATTTTGGTACTATTTTGGATTATTATTATTCTCCATTATAGTACTGACTTTTGTTTTATATCAATCACAGGATGACACCACCACGCCGTTCTGAGGAGGACATACCACCTGAACTGGGGGCTGCTTTGGCAAGTATTGCTAATGCCTTGGGAACAATGCAGCAGAACCAGCAGCGATTCGAAGAAAGCGTGAGGAGGAATGAGTTTGTTGCGCTACCTCCACCTCCTAAGCGAGGAGACATCAAGAGTTTTCTAAAGTTCAACCCACGCCAATTTGAGGTGTCTGATCAGCCACTTGATGCTGATGACTGGCTGCGTGAAATGTCAAGATTGCTGATGACTGTGGATGTTCCTGAGCAAAAATGGGTAAAATGTGCCACGCACCTTCTAAAGGGAGATGCAGCTCTGTGGTGGGAAAATTACCTGAAGGCAGACCACTCTGGTATTCAGCCTACTTGGGAGCAATTCACTGCGGCTTTCACAGAGCAATATCTGTCAGAAATTGTCATGGAAAGGATGAAGGAAGTGTTTCTCAACCTCAAGCAGGGCAATGACAATGTTAATACCTACATCAGAAACTTCATGAACCTATCTCGGTATGGTGGCGATGAGATCTCTGATGACAAGAAGAAGCAAAAGAGGTTCAGGCAAGGGCTCAATGCATCAATCAAATATGCAATCACTCATGCAAGGCCTAGGTCTTTTCTAGAACTCCAACATACAGCTCTGCAAGAAGAAGCAAGTAGGCAAGTGTTTTAGGAGTCAAAGAAACACAGCCGCGATGCAGCAATCTCTTCAGCTATGACAGCTCCTTCTAAGCGCCGCGTGTGGGTTCCTAACACCCCACCATCGCTCCCCGATCCACCAAGACCGTCAAGCTACGCGTCAAGGCCACCAAACTCCTTCACCGCGGCTCCTAGGGGCTACAACCACAACTACCCTGGAGCGCCTGGCGGAGTCCCTGGCTATGCTGCTCCACGTCCACCTGGTGCTTTCTACACTTGTGGAAACACTGGGCATCAGCACTGGAATTGTCCAATGAACAACAAAGCTCTTCCACCACCACCTCCAAGACCTGCGGCAAGTTCTTCTATGGTTCGTGCACCTCCACCTCGGGCTCTCAACATCAACACTAAGCCCGGGTCTACAGTTGCTCGTGCCAACTGTGTCAACACCGCTCAAGCTGAGCATGCACCTGGAGTTGTGATGGGTATGCTTCCGGTTAACTCAGTCCCTGCACGAGTTTTGTTTGATTCTGGTGCTTCGCATTCTTTTGTTTCTCACAAGTTTGCGCATGAGCATGATCTGGCTATGGATCCTTTATTGCATCGTCTTGTGGTACAATCTCCTGGGTCAAACATGAGGGCTGCTCATATCAGCCATGGCAATCAAATTGAGATTGGTGGCTATTCGTTTCTGGCTTCCTCAATTATTTTGGGCAATTCTGACATTGATGTTATCTTGGGCATGGATTGGTTAACAACAAATGCAGCTGTGATTAATTGTGCTGAACGTTCGGTTTCTCTGAAAATTCCTGAAGGCCATATAGTCTATTCTCCAAGTCTGACTCCTGCAATTCAGCTTTTCTCTTTGGCGGCTCTAAATGATGATGCTATGGAAGCTATTCAGAGTGTTCCGGTGGTCTGTGAGTTCCCAGATGTCTTTCCTAAAGAGTTTCCAGGTATGCCTTCGGATTGAGAGGTCGAGTTTGTGATTGAGCTTGAACCTGGAACCGCTCCTATCTCCAAGCGGCCTTATAAAATGGGTCCTGCTGAGTTGGCTGAACTCAAACGTCAGCTTGATGAACAAGAAAAGATGGGTTTCATTCAGCACAGTACTTCTTCTTGGGGTAGCACAACCATCTTTGTGAAGAAGCGAGACAAGACTGATAGACTTTGTGTTGACTATCGGGCACTCAATGCTAAAACAATCAAGAATAAATATCCCCTTCCGCGGATTAATGATCTCTTCGATTAGCTAGCTGGAGCTGTGGTATTCTCTAAGCTGGATTTGAGAAATGGATATCATCAAATCAAGATTCGCAAGGAAGATGTTCCCAAAACAGCCTTCACCACCCGCTATGGCCTGTATGAGTACACGGTCATGTCTTTCGGTCTCACCAACGCACCTTCCACCTTCTCGAGGCTTATGAACTTGGTTTTCATGGAGTATCTTGATAAGTTCGTTGTGGTCTATCTGGATGACATTCTAGTCTATTCTAAGTCAAAGGAAGAACATGAAGAACACCTTCGGTGTGTCCTAAACAAGCTTCGTGAGAACCGCCTGTATGCAAAGTTCTCCAAGTGTGAGTTCTGGCTGCCTCAAGTCACCTATCTTGGTCATGTCATCTCTGCCAAGGGCATTGCCGTCAACCTAGAAACTATTAAGACAATTGTTGACTGGCTTCCACCTAAAAATGTCAAAGAAGTCCGGAGTTTCCTTGGCTTGGCTAGTTACTGCCGTCGCTTCGTGCAGAACTTCTGGAAGATTGTGAAGCCTCTTACCGATCTCCTCAAGAAAGGCAAGAAATACCTTTGGATTCCTGCTTGTCAAGCAAGCTTTGAAACACTCAAAGAGAAGCTCACTTCCACACTAGTCTTGATTCCTCCAGATACATCAAAGCCTTTCAAGATATTCTGTGATGCCTCCTTGCAAGGATTGGGTGCGGTCCTTATGCAAGAAAAACAAGTTGTTGCTTATGCCTCTCGACAGTTAAAGACGCGTGAGATCAACTATCCTACACATGACCTCGAACTCGCAGCAGTTGTCTTTGCTTTGAAAGTATGGAGGCATTACTTGCTTGGTAACCGTTGTGAGATCTTTTCTGATCACAAGAGTCTGAAGTATATCTTCACACAGCCTGATCTCAACCTTCGTCAGAGGAGGTGGATTGAAGCAATTAATGATTTTGATTTGGCCATCAACTACACTCTGGGCAAAGCTAATGTCATGGCCGATGCTCTCAGCCGAAAAGCTTATGTCAACAACCTCATGGTGGAAGAACAACAGCCTCTCTTGTGCGAGGAATTCCGCAAGCTCAACCTTGAAATTGTGAATCAAGGGTATCTTCTAAACCTTCTGGCAACCCCACTCTTGGAAGAAAAGTTTGCTCCACTCAACTTGGTGATACTTACACTAAAAAGATCATCTCCAACATTCAGCTTCCGAAGTATGAGTCTTTCAACGTCGACGACCACGGCACTCTTTTCTTTGAACACCGAATGTTTGTTCCGAACTACCCGGGTTTAAGAGAGCAAGTTCTCAAGGAGGCGCATGATTCTGTTCTTTCTATCCACCCTGGCAGCACTAAGATGTACATGGACTTCAAAACACAGTATTGGTGGCCTGGGTTGAAACGATATTGTGCCAAGTATGTCTCGGAGTGCGATGTCTGCCGCATAGTTAAAGCTGTCCATCAGAAACCTTCCAGTCTTCTACAGCCATTGAAGCCTCCGGAATGGAAATGGGAGAAAGTAGAGATGGATTTCATAACTGGTTTTCCAAGGTCGCAGAAGGGCAACAATGCAATCTTTGTTGTCATCGACAGGCTTTCTAAAGTGGCTCAGTTCTTTCTCGTCAAGGAAACAATTTCTGCAATTCAGTTGGCTGAGCTCTATATCAACAAAATTGTCTCTCTGTATGGGGTTCCTCTTGAGACCAGCTCAGAACGTGGAAGCATCTTCACTTCCAAGTTCTGGGGAAGTTTCCAAAATGCTTTGGGAACAAAATTGAACTTCAACACAGCTTACCATCCTCAGTCGCAAGGACAAGTGGAAAGGATCAATCAGATTCTGGAAGATATGCTCCGTGCTAGCGTTATCCCTTTACGCATGAAGTGGGAAGAAAGCCTTCCTTATGCTGAATTCTCTTACAACAACAGCTTCCAGAAAAGTCTAAAGATGGCACCATTTGAGGTTCTCTATGGTCGCAAATGCAGAACTCCGATTGGTTGGTCGGGCGCAGGTGAAAGAACATTGTTTGGCCCCGACATTGTAACTCAAGCGGAGGATAAGGTTCACATCATTCTTGAAAATCTGAAGGTTGCTCAAAGTCGCCAGAAGAGCAACTATGACAGAAAGCACACGACCATGGAGTATGTCCCTGGTGATCTCGTTTACCTTTGTGTCACTCCCATGAGGGACACCCACAGATTTGGTATCAAAGGAAAGCTGGCTCCTAGATACATCGGTCCTTTCAAAGTTCGTGGAAGAAGAGGAGAAGTTGCTTATGCTCTTGAGCTCCCTGAAAAACTCAAGGTCCATGATGTCTTTCATATCTCTCAGCTCAAGAAGTGCTTCAAGGATCCCGGCAGGACCGTGGACCATGAACTCATCAATCTCCAAGAAGATCTGTCTTATCAAGAATAGCCCACAAAAATTCTAGAAGTCGAAGAAAGAAGGACTCGCAACAAGTCCATCAAGTTCTTCAAGGTGCAGTGGTCGCACCATTCCGTTGATGAAGCCACTTGGGAACGCGAGGACGAGCTCCGTGCTAAGTATCCTACCCTCTTCGTGTCTTCTTCTTCTTCCTAGAATCTCGGGGCGAGATTCCTTTTTAGTGGGGGAGAATTGTAGCATCCCATCTGTCTAACATATGTAATGCTACATGGTCTAGTAATATAATTGCTACTTCCTACATATAATTGTTGCATCATAATTATATCATGCTCATGTCATCATGCCACCTTGCATTTGAGCATCATATAAAACCCTTTTCATTTGGGTCTTCTCTCATATGCATTAGTAATTGTATTTGGCTCTTGATATATTGCATTTGGTTCTTGATAAATGCTTGATGCCCAAGTTGAGTTGGGGGCATATCTTTTATTCAACTCCATCACCTTTCTTTGTCACCACCTTATAATTCCACCATCCTAATTATCCATGAGCTTTTACTTTTCCTCTGGCATTTAAATCTAGCTCATGTGGGTTGGGATGGATCCACTTCTACTTTCCACATGCCCTCACACTAGCATCATGTTGTTTCCACATTATTAATCTGTGGAGCCACCTTTGTATGCTTTGTGAGTGGAGCCCCTTTTTCTAGCTCCCGTAGGGATTATTATGAATGTATGCTCATGTTGGAATATTTTTGAGACTATTAAACATCTAGTGGAATATACACACTAGCAAGTCCCAATTATATTCAAATATGATCATCTCCATCCACTCCACGTGGAACATCCTTTAAATTCCTTTAGCTTGGCCTTCTCTTCATATTTTTGGAATGCATGTGAATCAATGCCATGTTTAATTATTATTGTTTTGACAAAATAAACATGGCATCTACTATTCATGCATGGGCCATGCAAATCTCCACCATCTCTTCTCCTTTGGGTTTTGTCTTTGTTTTTAAAGTGGATCTTGTCTTTTGTTTTCATCCCAAGTGATTCTTAATCTTTTGTGGAGCTCCACCTTTATCTCTCTCCTACAACCACCATGTGTGCACCACAAGTCTCACCACCTTGTCTTTTGTTTTCCATCAACCATCACCCCATCCTTACATGACCATGTGTGGTCATATCCATCTTACACCCAAAACCCTAGCCTCTCCCTTCTTATCCTCACCACCTTCTTTCATCTTTGCTTGATCTTGGTAGATCACCACTAAACCCTAAAGCTTGGTCTTGTTTGGGCCATGATCAATTTTAAACCCTAAAACCTCATAATCCCTACCCCTCTTTCCGACCCTAATCCTTACCCTAACCCTCACCTCACCACCTCCTCTCACCATGCCGAGGCCCCTCTCCCTCTCTCTGCCAGCAAGGGCCCACCTAGCCCCTCTCTACCCCATGCGAGCTACCCCCATCTCACCCCTCCTAAACCCTAACCGGGGCTAACCCTAGCTACCCACCCTAGCTAAACCTGAGCCTCTCCCTACCCTCTCTCTTTCTCTCTGCCAGCCAGCCCCACCACCGAGCCTCTCCCTGCCTCCCTGTCCTCGCATGGGCCCCAGCTGCAGCCAGCCATGCCCCCTAGGTCGAGCACGTGAAGGAGGAGGAGAGAAAGGTGGCGTGGAGACCACCTTTTTCCTCCACCATGCCTTACACGACACCCTCTCTCCCCGTCCCTATCTACTCCCTCCTCTCAACCTGGCATCGCCAGATCCACCAGGGCCTAGCCCTTCTACTCCCTTCCTCCCTGCTCCCCTGCTACCTCCTCTCCACCACCGGCGATCTGTCGGCCACCACCTCCACCTCC
The DNA here is from genome assembly GCA_910589775.1 of Avena eriantha. Classification (NCBI taxonomy): domain Eukaryota; kingdom Viridiplantae; phylum Streptophyta; class Magnoliopsida; order Poales; family Poaceae; genus Avena; species Avena eriantha. Next base: position 410,759,703 of record OU342743.1, read on the forward strand.
TCGTTACTAGCCGGCGGCATGGTCGTTGGACTGTCGGGGAAGGCCATGTCGTCCCTCTGCGTCGCCCCCGTGCACAGCAGCGTGGAGGAGGAGCCCCAGGCCATGCTGCACATCGTCGACGCCGCTCGGAATCCTAATCCGCTCGGCCCCTGCTACGCTGCAGATCCGCTGCTTCCCCGGCCGCACCAACACCACCGACACACCCCCGGTGAGGCCCCGATCTCCCCAGACACCTCCCTTTCCACCGTCATTTCCTGGTCACGCCGGTCGATGCGTCGAATGCCCTCGGTGCGGCGCGTGCGCGTGCGTCTTCCTCGTCGCCGCGCTGCGTCACGCCTTAGCTAGCCTCCGTTTGCCCTCCTGTCAGCAACCCCTCCCCACCGCAGTGGCTCCGCCCCTCTACGCGCACGCCCAGGTTGCGGGTTCGAACCCCCGCCTCGCCGCACCGTGCACTGCCGTTCGACAGTTCGTCAGAAGCAGAGAAGAGAAACAGTAGCCCGTGCGCAGTTTGCGAATACCCCCCCCCCCACACACACACCTTTTTGTCTCAACCCGCGGTACACCAGACCCCACCTGTCATCGTCGCGGGTCTTTTTACAAAAAGGGACCCAGGTTTCCAGCCCCTCAACCCGCGGCCCTAGATCCCCCACTGGGAACCCACCCCGTCCCGCTCGCTGTCGCGTGGGGCTCTTTGGCGCCAGACCCACCGGTCAGTCCCTGGGCTGGCTGGCGCGCGGTAGCAAAAGACCTGGCGCGCGCAGTGATACCAGCTAAGCAAGGCCCACCTGCCTGCAACTGTGGCTAGCTGAGGCTGGGTATAAAAAGTCTGGCTGTTTATCTGTTTAAACAAAATGATTTCAGAAAAGTTTAAATACAAATTTAAATCTGTTTTTAAGAACTTTTGAATTATAATTCCAAATAATACAAATGATATATGTTTTGGAATCAGAAAAATGTGAGGAATTAAAATATGCCATTCAAAAGATTATTTAAGAACTTTAAATTTTCCAGATGTTTAAAATTACAATAAAATGCCCTTTTTCTTAATTAATTAATAACTTCAATTCTACAACTCCAAATTTGACAAATAAAATGTCTAAATCGATCAGCGCGACGAGCCCGTTCCAACTATGCATTCCATGTTCTGAATTGATGCATGCATCATGTCATTATTAAAAATCTCAACTGTTTATGGCAATAAAACTTGACCACATAAATAATAAAATGCTTTATTCTTGTACCCCACACCTCAGTATGCCATGCTACATTATTGCCATGTAAATTGTGCATCATTCATCATGGCATGCTTGTTTTCTTGTCGCATTTTATTCATATGCTTCTGCACTTTATTTATGTTGGCCCTTGTTTGTTTGGTTCTTCTTCGAATAGACGCCCAGTAGGAGAAGTGGTTAGGACGGCCGACAGGTCTACCTGTGAGTGGCCCCTGGGCCCCACCGTACTATTTTAACCACTTTCGTTCATCCAGGCATGCAACTAAGAACATAATTCACCGAGGTAGTTACACAATGACACTGGGTGTGGTTCCTGAAAAGAACAGACATGCAATGACACCAGTGGATCCATGTGTGGTTCATGAAAAGAACAGACATGCAGTGACACCGGTGGATCCTTTATGTGGTTTGTCTAGAGGAACACACATGCAATGACACTAGGTGTGGTTCGTGAAAGGAACAGACATGCAATGACACTGGTGGATCCTTATGTGGTTTGTGAGAAGAACAGACATGCAATGACACTGGTGGATCCTTATGTGGTTCATGAAAAAACTGACATGCAATGACACTGGGTGTGGTTCATGAAAAGAACTGACCTGCAATGACACTAGGCGTGGTTCATGAAAAGAACAGGCTTGCAATGACTCTAGCTATGGTTCATGAAACGAACAGACATGAAACGACACACCAGGTATGGCTCATGAAAAGAACATACATGCAATAACACAGGTGGACCCTTATGTGGTTTGTTTAGAAGAACACACATGCAATGACACTGGGTGTGGTTCATGAAAAGAACAGACATCTAATGACACTGGTGGATCCTTATGTGGTTTGTTTAGAGGAACAGACATGCAATGACACCGTTGGATCCATGTGTGGTTCATGAGAAGAACACACATCCAATGACACTGGTGGATCCTTTTGTGGTTCATGAAAAGAACAGACATGCAGTGACACCGGTGGATCCTTATGTGGTCTGTCTAGAGGAACACACATGCAATTACACCGGGTGTGGTTCATGAAAAGAACAGACATGCAATGACTTATGTGGTTTGTTTAGAAGAACACACATGCAATGACACTGGGTGTGGTTCATGAAAAGAACAGACATGCAATGACACTGGTGGATCCTTATGTGGTTTGTTTAGAGGAACACACATGCAATGACACCGTTGGATCCATGTGTGGTTCATGAGAAGAACAAACATCCAATGACACTGGTGGATCCTTATGTGATTCATGAAAATAATAGACATGCAGTGACACTGGTGGATCATTATGTGGTTTGTGTAGAGGAACACACATGCAATGACACTGGGTGTGGTTTATCAAAGTAACAGACATGAAATCACACTTGGTGGATCCATATGTGGTTTGTGAGAAGAACTGACATACAATGACACTGGGCGTGGTTCATGAAAAGAACTGACATGCAATGACACCGGTGGATCCATCTGTGGTTTATGGAAGTGACAGACATGCAATTACTCTAGCTATGGTTCATGAAAAGAACAGACATGCAATGGCAACGGGTGTGGTTCATGAAAAGAACAAACATGCAATGACACAGGTGGACCCTTTTGTGGTTCATGAAAAGAACAGACATGCAGTGACACCGGTGGATCCTTATGTGGTTTGTCTAGAGGAACACACATGCAATGACACTGGGTGTGGTTTATGAAGGTAACAGACATGCAATCACACTTGGTGGATCCATATGTGGTTTGTGAGAAGAACAAACATGCAATGACACTGGTGGATCCTTATGTAGTTCATGAAAAGAACTGAGATCCAATGACACTGGGTGTGGTTCTTGAAAAGAACAGACATGCAATGACACTGGTGGATCCTTACGTGGTTTGTTTAGAGGAACAGACATGCAATTACACAGTGGATCCATGTGTGGTTCATGAGAAGAACACACATCCAATGACACTGGTGGATCCTTATGTGGTTCATTTAAATAACAGACATGCAGTGACACCGGTGGATCCTTATGTGGTCTGTCTAGAGGAACACACATGCAATGACACCGGGTGTGGTTCATGAGATGAACAGACATGCAATGACTAATGTAGTTTGTTTAGAAGAACACACATGCAATAACACTAGGTGTGGTTCATCAAAAGAACAGACATGCAATGACACTGGTGGATCCTTATGTGGTTTGTTTAGAGGAACAGACATGCAATGACACCGGTGGATCCATCTGTGGTTCATGAGAAGAACACACATCCAATGACACCAGTGGATCCTTATGTGGTTCATGAAAAGAACAGACATGTAGTGACACTGGTGGATCCTTATGTGGTTTGTCTAGAGGAACACACATGCAATGATACTAGGTGTGGTTTATGAAAGTAATAAACATGCAGTGACACTATCTGGATCCATATGTGGTTTGTGAGAAGAACAGACATGCAATAACACTGGTGGATCCTTATCTGGTCATTGAAAACAAATGACATGCAATCACACTGGGTGTGGTTCATGAAAAGAACAGACATGGAATGACACCGGTGGATCCATGTGTGGTTCATGAAAACAACAGACATGCAGTGACACCGGTGGATCCTTATGTTGTTTGTCTAGAGGAACACACATACAATGACACTGGGTGTGGTTCACGAAAAGAACAGACATGCAATGACATTGGTGGATCCTTATGTGGTTTGTGAGAAGAAGAAACATGCAATGACACTGGTGGATCCATATGTGGTTCATGAGAAGAACTGACATGCAATGACACTGGGCGTGGTTCATGAAAAGAACTGACATGCAATGACACCGGTGGATCCATCTGTGGTTTATGGAAGTAACAGACATGCAATTACTCTAGCTATGGTTCATGAAAAGAACAGACATGCAATGACAACGGGTGTGGTTCATGAAAAGAACAAACATGCAATGACACTGGTGGATCCTTATGTGGTTTGTTTAGAAGAACACACATGCAATGATACTTGGTGTGGTTCATGAAAAGAACAGACATCTAATGACACTGGTGGATCCTTATGTGGTTTGTTTAGAGGAACAAACATGCAATGACACCAGTGGATCCATGTGTGGTTCATGAGAAGAACACACATCCAATGACACTGGTGGATCCTTATGTGGTCCATGAAAACAACAGACATGCAGTGACACCGGTGGATCCTTATGTGGTCTGTCTAGAGGAACACACATGCAATTACACCGGGTGTGGTTCATGAAAAGAACAGACATGCAATGACTTATGTGGTTTGTTTAGAAGAACACACATGCAATGACACTGGGTGTGGTTCATGAAAATAACAGACATTCAATGACACTGGTGGATCCTTATGTGGTTTGTTTAGAGGAACACACATGCAATGACACCGGTGGAACCATGTGTGGTTCATGAGAAGAACAAACATCCAATGACACTGGTGGATCCTTATGTGATTCATGAAAATAATAGACATGCAGTGACACTGGTGGATCATTATGTGGTTTGTGTAGAGGAACACACATGCAATGACACTGGGTGTGGTTTATGAAAGTAACAGACATGCAATCACACTTGGTGGATCCATATGTGGTTTGTGAGAAGAACTGACATGCAATGATACTGGGCGTGGTTCATGAAAAGAACTGACATGCACTGACACCGGTGGACCCATCTGTGGTTTATGGAAGTGACAGACATGCAATTACTCTAGCTATGGTTCATGAAAAGAACAGACATGCAATGACAACGGGTGTGGTTCATGAAAAGAACAAACATGCAATGACACAGGTGGACCCTTATGTGGTTTGTTTAGAAGAACACACATGCAATGACATTGGGTGTGGTTCATGAAAAGAACAGACATGCAATGACATTGGTGGATCCTTATGTGGTTTGTTTAGAGGAACAGACATGCGATGACACCGGTGGATCCATGTGTGGTTCATGAGAAGAACACACATGCAATGACACTTGTGGATCCTTTTGTGGTTCATGAAAAGAACAGACATGCAGTGACACCGGTGGATCCTTATGTGGTTTGTCTAGAGGAACACACATGCAATGACACTGGGTGTGGTTTATGAAGGTAACAGACATGCAATCACACTTGGTGGATCCATATGTGGTTTGTGAGAAGAACAGACATGCAATGACACTGGTGGATTCTTATGTAGTTCATGAAAATAACTGACATCCAATGATACTGCGTGTGGTTCTTGAAAAGAACAGACATGCAATGACACTGGTGGATCCTTACGTGGTTTGTTTAGAGGAACAGACATGCAATGACACTGTGGATCCATGTGTGGTTCATGAGAAGAACACACATCCAATGACACTGGTGGATCCTTATGTGGTTCATTTAAATAACAGACATGCAGTGACACCGGTGGATCCTTATGTGGTCTGTCTAGAGGAACACACATGCAATGACACCGGGTGTGGTTCATGAGATGAACAGACATGCAATGACTAATGTAGTTTGTTTAGAAGAACACACATGCAATAACACTAGGTGTGGTTCATCAAAAGAACAGACATGCAATGACATTGGTGGATCCTTATGTGGTTTGTTTAGAGGAACAGACATGCAATGACACCGGTGGATCCATCTGTGGTTCATGAGAAAAACACACATCCAATGACACCAGTGGATCCTTATGTGGTTCATGAAAAGAACAGACATGTAGTGACACTGGTGGATCCTTATGTGGTTTGTCTAGAGGAACACACATGCAATGACACTAGGTGTGGTTTATGAAAGTAATAAACATGCAGTGACACTATCTGGATCCATATGTGGTTTGTGAGAAGAACAGACATGCAATAACACTGGTGGATCCTTATCTGGTCATTGAAAACAAATGACATGCAATCACACTGGGTGTGGTTCATGAAAAGAACAGACATGGAATGACACCGGTGGATCCATGTGTGGCTCATGAAAACAACAGACATGCAGTGACACCGGTGGATCCTTGTGTTGTTTGTCTAGAGGAACACACATACAATGACACTTGGTGTGGTTCACGAAAAGAACAGACATGCAATGACATTGGTGGATCCTTATGTGGTTTGTGAGAAGAAGAAACATGCAATGACACTGGTGGATCCATATGTGGTTCATGAAAAGAACTGACATGCAATGACACTGGGCGTGGTTCATGAAAAGAACTGACATGCAATGACACCGGTGGATCCATCTGTGGTTTATGGAAGTAACAGACATGCAATTACTCTAGCTATGGTTCATGAAAAGAACAGACATGCAATGACAACGGGTGTGGTTCATGAAAAGAACAAACATGCAATGACACTGGTGGATCCTTATGTGGTTTGTTTAGAAGAACACACATGCAATGACACTGGGTGTGGTTCATGAAAAGAACAGACATGTAATGACATTGGTGGATCCTTATGTGGTTTGTTTAGAGGAACAGACATGCAATGACACCAGTGGATCCATGTGTGGTTCATGAGAAGAACACACATCCAATGAGACTGGTGGATCCTTATGTGGTTCATGAAAAGAACAGACATGCAGTGACACCGGTGGATCCTTATGTGGTCTGTCTAGAGGAACACACATGCAATGACAACAGGTGTGGTTCATGAAAAGAACAGACATGCAATGACTTATGTGGTGTGTTTAGAAGAACACACATGCAATGACACTGGTGTGGTTCATGAAAAGAACAGACATGCAATGACACTGGTGGATCCTTATGTGGTTTGTTTAGAGGAACAGACATGCAATGACACCGGTGGATCCATGTGTGGTTCATGAGAAGAACACACATCCAATGACACTGGTGGATCCTTATGTGGTTCATGAAAAGAATAGACATGCAGTGACACCGGTGGATCCTTATGTGGTCTGTCTAGAGGAACACACATGCAATGACACCAGGTGTGGTTCATGAAAAGAACAAACATGCAATGACTAATGTAGATTGTTTAGAAGAATACACATGCAATAACACTAGGTGTGGGTCATCAAAAGAACAGACATGCAATGACACTGGTGGATCCTTATGTGGTTTGTTTAGAGGAACATACATGCAATGACACCGGTGGATCCATCCGTGGTTCATGAGAAGAACACACATCCAATGACACCAGTGGATCCTTATGTGGTTCATGAAAAGAACAGACATGTAGTGACACTGGTGGATCCTTATGTGGTTTGTCTAGAGGAACACACATGCAATGACACTAGGTGTGGTTTATGAAAGTAATAAACATGCAGTGACACCGGTGGATCCTTATGTGGTTTGCCTAGAGGAACACACATGCAATGACACTGGGTGTGGTTCACGAAAAGAACAGACATGCAATGACACTGGTGGATCCTTATGTGGTTTGTGAGAAGAACAAACATGCAATGACACTGGTGGATCCATATGTGGTTCATGAAAAGAACTGACATGCAATGACACTGGGCGTGGTTCATGAAAAGAACTGACATGCAATGACACCGGTGGATCCATCTGTGGTTTATGGAAGTAACAGACATGCAATTACTCTAGCTATGGTTCATGAAAAGAACAGACATGCAATGACAACGGGTGTGGTTCATGAAAAGAACAAACATGCAATGACACTATGGATCCTTATGTGGTTTGTTTAGAAGAACACACATGCAATGACACTGGGTGTGGTTCATGAAAAGAACAGACATGCAATGACACTAGTGGATCCTTATGTGGTTTGTTTAGAGGAACAGACATGCAATAACACCAGTGGATCCATGTGTGGTTCATGAGAAGAACACACATCCAATGAGACTGGTGGATCCTCATGTGGTTCATGAAAAGAACAGACATGCAGTGACACCGGTGGATCCTTATGTGGTCTGTCTAGAGGAACACACATGCAATGACAACAGGTGTGGTTCATGAAAAGAACAAGCATGCAATGACTTATGTGGTGTGTTTAAAAGAACACACATGCAATGACACTGGTGTGGTTCATGAAAAGAACAGACATGCAATGACACTGGTGGATCCTTATGTGGTTTGTTTAGAGGAACAGACATGCAATGACACCGGTGGATCCATGTGTGGTTTATGAGAAGAACACACATCCAATGACACTGGTGGATCCTTATGTGGTTCATGAAAAGAATAGACATGCAGTGACACCATTGGATCCTTATGTGGTCTGTCTAGAGGAACACACATGCAATGACACCGGGTGTGGTTCATGAAAAGAACAGACATGCAATGACTAATGTAGTTTGTTTAGAAGAACACACATGCAATAACACTAGGTATGGTTCATCAAAAGAACAGACATGCAATGACACTGGTGTATCCTTATGTGGTTTGTTTAGAGGAACAGACATGCAATGACACCGGTGGATCCATGTGTGGTTCATGAGAATAACACACCTCCAATGACACCACTGGATCCTTATGTGGTTCATGAAAAGAACAGACATGTAGTGACACTGGTGGATCCTTATGTGGTTTGTCTAGAGGAACACACATGCAATGACACTAGGTGTGGTTTATGAAAGTAATAAACATGCAATGACACTATCTGGACCCATATGTGGTTTGTGAGAAGAACAGACATGCAATAACACTGGTGGATCCTTATCTGGTCATTGAAAACAAATGACATGCAATGACACTAGGTGTGGTTCATGAAAAGAACAGACATGCAATGACACCGGTGGATCCATGTGTGGTTCATGAAAACAACAGACATGCAGTGACACCGGTGGATCCTTATGTGGTTTGTCTAGAGGAACACACATGCAATGACACTGGGTGTGGTTCACGAAAAGAACAGGCATGCAATGACACTGGTGGATCCTTATGTGGTTTGTGGGAAGAACAAACATGCAATGACACTGGTGGATCCATATGTGGTTCATGAAAAGAACTGACATGCAATGACACTGGGCGTGGTTCATGAAAAGAACTGACATGCAATGACACCGGTGGATCCATCTGTGGTTTATGGAAGTGACAGACATGCAATTACGCTAGCTATGGTTCATGAAAAGAACAGACATGCAATGACAACGGGTGTGGTTCATGAAAAGAACAAACATGCAATGACACTATGGATCCTTATGTGGTTTGTTTAGAAGAACACACATGCAATGACACTGGGTGTGGTTCATGAAAAGAACAGACATGCAATGACACTGGTGGATCCTTATGTGGTTTGTTTAGAGGAACAGACATGCAATGACACCAGTGGATCCATGTGTGGTTCATGAGAAGAACACACATCCAATGAGACTGGTGGATCCTTATGTGGTTCATGAAAAGAACAGACATGCAGTGACACCGGTGGATCCTTATGTGGTCTGTCTAGAGGAACACACATGCAATGACAATAGGTGTGGTTCATGAAAAGAACAAGCATGCAATGACTTATGTGGTGTGTTTAAAAGAACACACATGCAATGACACTGGTGTGGTTCATGAAAAGAACAGACATGCAATGACACTGGTGGATCCTTATGTGGTTTGTTTAGAGGAACAGACCTGCAATGACACCGGTGGATCCATGTGTGGTTTATGAGAAGAACACACATCCAATGACACTGGTGGATCCTTATGTGGTTCATGAAAAGAATAGACATGCAGTGACACCATTGGATCCTTATGTGGTCTGTCTAGAGGAACACACATGCAATGACACCGGGTGTGGTTCATGAAAAGAACAGACATGCAATGACTAATGTAGTTTGTTTAGAAGAACACACATGCAATAACACTAGGTATGGTTCATCAAAAGAACAGACATGCAATGACACTGGTGTATCCTTATGTGGTTTGTTTAGAGGAACAGACATGCAATGACACCGGTGGATCCATGTGTGGTTCATGAGAATAACACACCTCCAATGACACCACTGGATCCTTATGTGGTTCATGAAAAGAACAGACATGTAGTGACACTAGTGGATCCTTATGTGGTTTGTCTAGAGGAACACACATGCAATGACACTAGGTGTGGTTTATGAAAGTAATAAACATGCAATGACACTATCTGGATCCATATGTGGTTTGTGAGAAGAATAGACATGCAATAACACTGGTGGATCCTTATCTGGTCATTGAAAACAAATGACATGCAATGACACTAGGTGTGGTTCATGAAAAGAACAGACATGCAATGACACCGGTGGATCCATGTGTGGTTCATGAAAACAACAGACATGTAGTGACACCGGTGGATCCTTATGTGGTTTGTCTAGAGGAACACACATGCAATGACACTGGGTGTGGTTCACGAAAAGAACAGGCATGCAATGACACTGGTGGATCCTTATGTGGTTTGTGGGAAGAACAAACATGCAATGACACTGGTGGATCCATATGTGGTTCATGAAAAGAACTGACATGCAATGACACTGGGCGTGGTTCATGAAAAGAACTGACATGCAATGACACCGGTGGATCCATCTGTGGTTTATGGAAGTGACAGACATGCAATTACTCTAGCTATGGTTCATGAAAACAAAAGACATGCAATGACAACGGGTGTGGTTCATGAAAAGAACAAACATGCAATGACACTGGTGGATCCTTATGTGGTTTGTTTAGAAGAACACACATGCAATGACACTGGGTGTGGTTCATGAAAAGAACAGACATGCAATGACACTGGTGGATCCTTATGTGGTTTGTTTAGAGGAACAGACATGCAATGACACCAGTGGATCCATGTGTGGTTCATGAGAAGAACACACATCCAATGAGACTGGTGGATCCTTATGTGGTTCATGAAAAGAACAGACATGAAGTGACACCGGTAGATCCTTATGTGGTCTGTCTAGAGGAACACACATGCAACAGGTGTGGTTCATGAAAAGAACAGACATGCAATGACTTATGTGGTGTGTTTAGAAGAACACACATGCAATGACACTGGTGTGGTTCATGAAAAGAACAGACATGCAATGACGCTGGTGGATCCTTATGTGGTTTGTTTAGAGGAACAGACATGGAATGACACCGGTGGATCCATGTGTGGTTCATGAGAAGAACACACATCCAATGACACTGGTGGATCCTTAGGTGGTTCATGAAAAGAATAGACATGCAGTGACACCGGTGGATCCTTATGTGGTCTGTCTAGAGGAACACAAATGCAATGACACCGGGTGTCGTTCATGAAAAGAACAAACATGCAATGACTTATGTGGTTTGTTTAGAAGAACACACATGTAATAACACTAGGTGTGGTTCATGAATAGAACAAACATGCAATGACACTGGTGGATCCTTATGTGGTTTGTTTAGAGGACCAGACATGCAATGACACCGGTGGATCCATCTGTGGTTCATGAGAAGAACACACATCCAATGAACTCTAGTGGATCTATCTTAGCATGATTTGATGTATTCCACGATGTATTTCATTGTACAAGACACTTTCCATTTTTATACAACTCAGTTTCGCCCTTGGTTTTATGTGGTACTACTTAGTTTTGCCCCCTCTCTCTATCTTTCGTAGAAGCCCAAACCTGTGCTCACCTTGTCTGCTACTCCCTGATTGGTTGTCATAGTTGTCACGCGGATCGTGCGCACCAACCGTTGATTCTATGCAATCCAACGATGATCGTTGCACACGTCATGCCCTTCACAGTACAGCGTGAGACAACACGGACATCTCCCTCCGTGAAACTTCTATAGGAAGGAACACGATGCCGTGCATGGAAAAAGTCGTCGAGCGGTCAAGTCAAGTTTAATCAAGTCTGGAAAGCCTACTACTGCTACTACAACACATGCACAGGGCAACGGGGTCATCGAGTGCACGGTTGTCGACGGGACGCTGCAATTTATTGCCACTTGATTTTAATAAGACATATCCCATTTTTACGCAGCGCTCTCAATCTCACTTCCAACTGGGCCCTGCCGCTAGTAACTTCCATGAGTCAAGGGCCCCCCGCGAGTAGATCTAACGTTGCTAGAAATTAGTTCTGCGCCACTTGCATGCAGTGGAATCGAGGTCTGCCATGAGCGTGTTTTCAATGCCGCTCTAAAGTGGAGATCGTGGTAGCCCCCCGCCCAGCACACATGTCCACTCGAGGACTACGAACGGTCCGGTGTTTATAACCCCCCTCGACCTTCTTCTTCCATGAGCTCATGTCATTTCCTCCCAGTCTGTCTAGTCCCAAGACCCCAATCTACACCTGCCACGCGCGCCGAAGCTCCCTCGCTTGCACTACCTCCCTCCCTTGGTTCGCCATGAAGCGTACGTGTGGAGACGAGCCGGAGGTGAAGCCAGATGAAGGCGCAGTAGCAGATGGCTCGGTCGTTGCCAAGCAGGCGGAGACGTCTTCTCCGGGCACGAACGCCGCTCGTCACCGCGCCGTCGAGGGTGCGAGCTCATCCGTCCAGCCAGTAGCCGTCGTCGCCGAGCAGCAAGTGGTAGCCGTCTCCACTGAGCAGCATGTGGTAGCCGTCGCTGCCGAGCAGCAGGCGGTAGCCATCGCCGCCGAGCAGCAGTTAGTAGCCGTCGCCGACGAGTAGCAGGTGGCCGACAACATCATGGTGCCAGCAGCAGATCTGGATGGAGGGTAGGCGGCAGGCTGAGGCAATCCGGTGATCTAAATCAACTACCCCATCGCCGTACAAGAAATCTTCGACGCAATCGCGGAGAATGAGGAGTTCGAGGAGGAGGTCCCTGATGACGACTTCGAGGTACTACATTGCTAGCTTCTCTAGTCGCAGCCGCAGTTTTCACTGTTCATACTTAGGATTTGCTCAATCGTGTACAGATTCTTTTGCTCTTGACGTAGGGTAGTATATATATGATTCGATTCGTTGATTGATGCATCTGCCATCTAGTCACAAAACCCCAATCCATCTAGTCACAAAACCCCAATCTGCCCATCTGCAATCTAGTTGAGTTTGCTAGTTGAGTGTTGATTTCGATACACAACAGGCCTATAACATTACGTTTCTATTCCTTACTGAGCCCAATGATTCAATTTTGCCCCAAAATAGTGCAAGGGCATATGATGGTGTCGTTTTCTTAGGGATGGTTAGTGAACCTGAGGTAGCAATGCACATAAACAATATAGGTTGTGCTGTTTGTATTTTGGTTCTCTGACTCCATGGCTGAAAAAATGAGGCCCTAATTTTTCTCTCATATGGAACCTAAATATATAATCTTTCTATTGTTTCTGAACTATGAATGCGTTGTATGATGCATTTGTATATCCCTGAATATTATTTTATACGATTACATTTCAATTTCTTATTGTGCCTAATGATTCAAATTTGCCCCAAAGAGAGGCAGACACGTTGGTGTCAGATATTTTCAGGGATGAGTGAGCGAACCTGGGTCCATGTACGAGATCAATATAAGATGTGCAATTGTTACTTGGTTCGCTTACGCCATCTCTGTAGAAACTTATGAGGCTGCAATCTTTATTCTACATTCATAGAACTGTGATATTTGAATTATCTATTCCATGCATTCATAGTGTATAAGAATTACATTTTGGTTTGTCACCGAGGCCAATGATTGAAATTTGCCCCAAAAGAGTTCAAGGGGAGACACGTATGATGGTGTCGTGTTTTAGGGATGGGTTTGTGAACCTGAGGCAGCAATGCACACAAACAATATAGGTTGTGCTGTTGGTACTTTGGTTCTCCAACTCCATCTCTGAAACAAATTATGAGGCCCTTGATTTATTCTCATATGGAAATACATATATAATCCTTGAATTGTTTCTGATCTTTTAATGATTGGTATGATGCATATGTATATGAATGGTTTTGATCATAAGTATTTTTAACATGTACCTGAAGATTAATTGTTTGGTTTTTTATTTATAATTACAATATCTAGGCTTGTTTTTGTACCTGACTATGTATATCCCTGAATATTGTTTTGTACGATTACATTTCAATTTCTTATTGTGGCCAATGATACAAATTAGTCCCAAAAGAGAGGCAGACACATTGGTGTCAGATTTTTTCAGGGATGAGTTAGTGAACCTGGGGCGATGTACAACAACATTACAAGTTGTGCAATTGTTACTTATTTCACTGACTCCATCCCTGAAGAAACTTATGAGTCCGCAATCTTTATTTTAGATTCATAAAACTATGATATTCGAATTATCTATTCCATGCATTCATAGTGTATAAGAATTACATTTTAGTTTGTTACCGAGGCCGATGATTGAAATTTTCCCCAAAAGAGTTCAAGGGGAGACACGTATGATGGTGTCGTGTTTTAGGGATGGGTTTGTGGACCTGAGGCAGCAATGCACACAAACAATATAGGTTGTGATGTTGGTACTTTGGTTCTCCAACTCCATCTTTGAAACAAATTATGATGCCCTTGATTTATTCTCATATGGAACTACATATATGATCCTTGAATTGTTTCTGATCTTTTAATGATTTGTATGATGCATATGTATATGAATGGTTTTGATCATAAGTATTTTTAACATGTACCTGAAGATTAATTGTTTGGTTTTTTATTTATAATTACAATATTTAGGCTTGTTTTTGTACCTGACTATGTATATCCCTTAATGATGTTTTGTACGATTACATTTCGATTTCTTATTGTGGCCAATGATTCAAATTTGCCCCAAAAGAGAGGCAGACACATTGGTGTCAATTAGTGAACCTGGGGCGATGTACAAGAACAATATAGGTTGTGCAATTGTTACTTGGTTCACTTACGGCGTCCCTGTAGAAACTTATGAGGCCTTATTCTTTATTCTACATTAGAAGAACTTTGATATTCGAATTACCTATTCCATGCATTCAGTGTATAAGAATTACATTTTAGTTTGTCACCGAGGCCGATGATTGAAATTTGCCCCAAAAGAGTTCAAGGGGAGACACATATGACGATGTTGTGTTTTAGGGATGGGTTGGTGAACCTGAGGCAGCAATGCACACAAAAAATATTGGTTGTGCTGTTGGTACTTTGGTTCGCCAACTCCATCTCTGAAACAAATTATGAGGCCCTAGATTTATTCTCATATGGAACTACATATATGATCCTTGAATTGTTTCTGATGTTTTAATGATTGGTATGATGCATATGTATATGAATGGTTTTGATCATAAGTATTTTTAACATGCACCTGAAGATTAATTGTTTGGTTTTTTATTTATAATTACAATATTTAGGCTTGTTTTTGTACCTGACTATGTATATCCCTAAATAATGTTTTGTACGATTACATTTCAATTTCTTATTGTGGCCAATGATTCAAAATTGTCCCAAAAGAGAGGCAGATACATTGGTGTCAGATTTTTTCAGGGATGAGTTAGTGAACCTGGGGTGATGTACAACAATATTACAAGTTGTGCAATTGTTACTTGGTTCACCTACTCCATCCCTGGAGAAACTTATGAGGCCCCTAGATTTATCGTACATTCACTCTGATGCAATTATTTGTCATTGTGTTGAGATGAAATGATATATGAACCGATCAAACTATTGCTGAGATGCTTTATCTTTGATATCCATGGATATATTGTCTTACATATACATGTTGTCAATTCTTGAGTTGTAATACAATAGGAGGATGATGATGAAGGGGACGATAGCAAGGTATCCAGGGACAACAAGAGCCGCTACGTGCTGAGGCAGTTACGGTGTGGGCTAATCCGTTTCCACCATAGGGGGAGACTATTTTGCCCATTCATTGGCAGAGCAATCAACGTGGACCTCAATAGCATGATCCTGCACGCAGAGGGCGTTGGCAGAGGCGGAGGTAGACGCAATAGGCCGATTACCTTCGCGCGGCACGCAACCTATGGAAAATTCCTCCGGGAGTATGTCAGGACTAGCTTGTATCCCATCGACTAGGTTGTCGCTGCCTCCTGCTGATAAACCCCTGCCCTTCTAGGCGTCTCCGTGTCCCGGCCTTATGCTACAGCCCCTGCTTTTATTTTGTTCTAGTTAATTATTACTTGTGTGTGGCATGTAAGACAATATATCTGTGGTGTCTCTGGTGAACCTTCGATATTAATCTACTCCTTTATATGGAGTTCCTTAAAGTTTCTAGTATTCAATTATATTTATTGATCATGCTCATGCACACTACAAAATATTTCTAGTGCTCGATTATATTATAATTGTCAAGAAATACATCAACAAGTTAAATTGGTCTAAATTTTGTATTGAAGTAACTAAATGTATCACACACATAATAAACTAGAAACTAAAATCTAGTTCAAACACATAATGTATCACCACCACTTGTTGTCGTCCTTGACTTGCTTCCCCTTCAACCGCTTGATGTCGCCACCGTCCCAAGATCCCTGCTCGTCCTGAAACAGCTTTTTGCTCTCCTTGCGCTTCTTCTCCTGGGCTAGCTTGCAACCAGGGCATAGCTCTCTCGCAAAAAACCCTGCCTTAACCATCCCATCTTTCATGGTAATGATCTTACTGTACAACTCGTATGCCATGTAGGTGTCTCTGGCTACATACTCGAGGCGCACCTGGCTCATCGGCTTCCACTCCCAGTAGTCGTGATCGAGTCGCTTCAATTTCTTTAGTTTTTCATAGGATTTATCGATGATTTACACTACAAGATCACCCATGCCATCCTTCGCTGGGTCTGATTTGATCTTGTATAGATTTTGGATGTCGATGTGGTGCCCCTCTGGGATTTTTATCAACGCACGAGAAAGCATAATTGTGTCATTTGTGATATCCATGCTAGTGAAAGTTATCCCTTTCCTACACAAGAACTCGACTAGAGCCAGACAATGCATCTCAGTTGGTTTACTCCTGCACTTAGATGGTTCTAGGGATTTAAGGGAAAAAGGGATGCAGAAGTGGTGCTCTCCAATTTAAATTTCACATACCTGCAGAAGCGGTAAATGAGGACCTCCTCATGTATGGTGATTTGCATGACAACGATCTCTTGTGGAGGATTTTTTCGCTTATTTGCACGGGTGTACTCCCAGTCTAGCCCCACAAACTTGTGCTTCTCTTTCTCAACCAATTGCTCAAACCTAGCGAGAGTTGTCTCCACAGTCACTTCATCATTTGTGTACACCACTGTCAAAGTCGTGGTGCCATGGGCAGGGACCAAGTGGGTCTCTGTTGTGCGTTTCCCATCGTCCATGCCTGCAAGGAAATGGGGGAAAGGAAATGCCTGCGAGAGGAAGAAGAAGATGAACCGACGGTTCCAGAACAGAGGAAGAAGAAGCGCCCAGGAAAAACTGCAGAGGAATGACTGAGCAAGAGGAATGACTACAGAAGAAATGTTGTAACTGCAACTTTCGGTTCGAGAACTCACCGTGGTTACGTGGAGATCATGGTAGTGCTGCCGATTCAATAAGTGGGGCCAGTTCCTCCAAGAATATGAAATTAGCCGTGCATTTTTCTATGCGAGAAATTGAGAGAAATCATTTATATTTTGTCTTTCATAATCAAACGCAATGAAGTTGGTACAGCCCAAGAGATTTGAACAAAAGAGATTTGCTAGTTTAACATACAATAACACTTACAGGCCCAACATGGCAGAACTTGGAGAGAACCAGAACTTGAGCTACCAGAGAGACCTCGGCAGAGGTGGCAGAATTGGTGCAGGTGCAACCACGATGACGACGAGCTCGGATTCTAGAGGAGGAAAACAGAACCGAGCATGGTCGACAAGGTGATAGATCTCACCGGGAACCAATTCTCATCCCCGCACCATGCCATGGGTGTGTCCATGGTGAGGGAAAGCTCCGACTCGGGATGGGGAGGAGAGCGGGGCCAAGCAGCTTCGTCACGTCCCAGCTCTGCGTCATGGCCGTGACCACAGATTGCCGCTCCGGGGAAGAAGACACGTAATGGATGCAGGCGCTAACGCTGCAATCCTATAGGGAGGAGAGCTGGGCCGAGCAGGTTCGTCCACGTCCTAGCTCCGCACCATGGCTGCGACGCCCCACCGATTGCCGCTCCGGGGAAGAAGAAGACGCGTAATGGATGCAGGCGCCAACACTGCAAGCCTAATTGACACCTAAGCGACGGGAGCGACAGGAGCAACATAACAGCGAGAACTGACAGGGGGGCCCAACTTGACGGCCGTTAGCCTGATTTTTTGTATTGAAACGTAAAGTTGAATTCGTGCCAAAAAATACCCTCCGAGTATTTGGCACACCAACTGTAGTCATCGCGGATGATTTTAGGGAACTTGGGTACCGCGTTGGTTGGACACCCCAACTTTCGGGTCGCAAAACGATATTCTCCTTGAGAAGGTGACTAGATTTCTTCTTGACATTGTGCTTGTCGATATAGAAGTGAACGTTGCATGGCCCGGACAGTTTGTCCTCAATAGATGTTTCGAGTGCCTCTTCGCGAGTGTGGCGCTGCCACACCTACGCAGTTTTTCCACTGTCGCAGTATCCACTACTGGGATATCCGCTGTTGCGGTTATCGTCGCATTTGTCGGTGTAGCCGGCTGCGACCATATTGACCTCGTCGCGGTCATCGTAGACGCGCATCCGACGTTTTCCTCGGCAGTCACGTCTGCGCCCGAGGTCGTCGTCGTCATCGGAGTAGGTACGGTTTTTCACCGAGTCTTCTCTGTCAGCCCACCGATTCGCGATCTCCATCAGGTAGTCGATCGTTTTGGGCTTCGAGCGGCCCAACTCCTCCTTGAGCTCTATGCGGCGAACGCCGTAGTTGAACGCGTCGATTGCGCGGTCTTCTGAGATGTTTTCTGCGGAGTTCTTGATGACGGACCACCTCTAGATGTATGAGCGTAGCGATTCGCCAGATCTATGCTGGCAGCTTCTCAGTTCTTCGATTGATGCGGGCCTTTTGTAAGTGCCCTTGAAATTGCACACGAAGCTATAGACCAGCTCTTCCTAGCTGCGAATGGATCTACGTGGGAGGTTGTTGAGCCATACGCGAGCGGCGCCCTACAACTATAGCTGCATGCATTCCATGGTCGTGCTTCGACTCCCGCCGTGTAGCCTAACAGAGGAGATGTGGTCCTGTAACCAGATTTTTGGGTCCTGCAGGCCATCAAATTTTGGGTTCTCCGAAAGGAGTTTGAACCCCTTAGGCATTCGCTTCGTCCTAATGGCCCTGCTAAAACATCTGGCGCCACAGAGCTCAGTCTCGTCTTCTTCCGAGTCAGTCAAACGAGCATGTCTTTCCTACATCTTGTTGACTTTGCGTTGTGTGAGGTCATCGCGCGCCTCGTAGTCGCCGTCATGCCGCCATGAGCGACGTCGCCGTGATATATCATGACCGTCATCACTAGAGGAGTACGAGTAGTATTTTTCCAGAGCCTTGCTTTTCTTCGGCTCCGGTGTTGGTTCTTTGTGGAGGGTGGCCTCGATTAGTCCTAGGCCCGCGATCATAGATCGGTGCATGGTAGCTCGCGGATCTCCAGCCAGAGGCTGGTTGTTGAGGAGGTACATGGTGGCCGTCGTCACCGCGGCTTGTGGCGTTTTTGGGAGCACGTTGCCCCACGTATCCACCGTCATAGAGCCGAAGTCGAGGACTTTCGCGGCCTCTACGCGTTCTTTCTCGGTGAGGTAGGCCAGTCAAGATCGCCGCTTGTTGGCAACATACTCATTGCCTTTGGAGGAGGATCCTCCATGGGAGGAGATCCCAGCTCGTCGAAGACTCAACTCATCCGCCGCCTTTCTGTGCGCTTCGAGTTACGCGATCACCTATTGTTCGCACTTGAATTCCTCTTTTAATAGCCAATGGTAGCCCATTAGCATGTCCTGCGGTGTGTTGGGGGGTAGAGGATTGCCCCGTAGAGCTTCGCGACAGCGAGCTCACTCGTTGTCGTTGAGCTTGATCAGCATGCGCTCACCGGTGTTCGCATTCGCCGAGAGCGACGGTTCTCCACTTGTCCCATTGTTGACGGGCGCGCCATTTCCACCGTTGGTGGGGCCGCCGTTCGCGACTGGTATGCCACCGTTGGGTGTGCTGCCGTTGGGTGGTCCGGTGCTAGATCCGGTGCCAGCGTTTTCGCGATTGGCGGTGGTATCACCCGCGTTGATGATGGCGCACATGAAGTGGTTGGGGAAGCTATTGCTCCCGCAGCTTTCAAATCCGGAGCCGTAGGCTCCATCTTCTATGGCTAGGTCATCCAGATCGGATCCGCGACTGATGTCGTTGTCCGTATTCCCAGCTATTTCTGAGGTGTTGAGCTCGCTGAGGGTGCCGATTGGTGGCGGGAACCACGATCCTGGAGCAATCGTGGGTGCCGTTGGCTGGTCAGGCATGCGAAGCGTGCCCAGTTGACCAACCTGGAAGCGGAAGCTCCCAATCGCCAGGATGATTCCATCGCCCACGGACTCGAAAGTCGGGCAAGTAGCCGTCGTGTGGACGGTGAAGTCGAACGCGCCGAAGAGCTAGCGAGTGTCCGATGTTGTAGAGTTGTAGATCGCGGTTGACGTGGCTGAAGAAGCCGCGACATCAGCACTCCCAATTCCCACACACGACGCCAATCGACGAGGGTTCAACTCGTTAATGCCCATTGCTATTAACTTGGGTTTTGGAGAAGGAGGGAGCGCTGGAGGCATCAATCGGCTAGCAAACAAGTACACAGGGACACAAGTTTTACCCAGGTTCAGGCCTCGTAGAGGTTCCTACTCCTGCTTGTCTGCTCTTGAAATTAACGAAGGAATCGAAGATTACAAGGGTGCGTAGATGCAATCTGGTGAGAGTTGTGGAAACTAGGGTTGTGATTATTCTCCTCGTCGCCCCCTCCTAGCCTTTATATAGATGTGCTAGGTCTCAGGTAGCAGGTCGAGTCGGTTACATATTAGGGTTTTCCTTTTGAACTTTCTATCTTAAGCTTCTTCTTGGCTCGCAAGCAATCGAGAGTCCGTGGGCCACTCGAATTCTCCATTGGGCCTTGGCAACGCCGTGGGCTTCTGCCGTATATGGACCGCATATACCAAAATCGACTACCTGTAGGGTATACCCATGTCACATACAGTGTGTTGATGACTTTCGTGCCTCGCTCCTCGCGAACGTACCGGATCCTCGCGAACTCCAGCGGCACTACGACATGGTAGTGGTGGTGTGGGAGAAGATCTTGAGCAGGGCTTCGCCTAAGCGCCATACTCGTGGCAATGGACAAGGCTAGAAGGGGGAGGAAGATGCCAACCAAAGGGCATATACGAGAATGGAGAATGAGTGTGTGAGAGGAGAGAGCTCCACCCCACGTTTTATAGGGTTAGGTGGGTAAGCCCCTCCCATGGCTAGTAGCCAAAGAGGTGCCCCAACTCTTCCCTTAGTCATGTGGGTGAACTCTCCACTCACTAAAATTTATCTCCACTTTCTCATATTCAATCTCCATTCAAAATCAAGAGTCATGCCATTAAAAACTCCTTTTTAATTCACTTGATTTAATGCCACTCAATTTAATGAACACTTCATTTGATGAGTACTTCATTTAATGAAAACATTAACAATTCAATCCCCTGTAATATTATGATACACCGAATATATTCCTGCATATTTATTAGAACAATTCTTGCATTGTCTAGTATTTTATCCATGTTCCCTATCCACTCAAATGCATCGACTAACCTAAATTGTGTCTCCCTACAGGTTTGTGAACTGTGTGGACATGATCGAGACTCTCTCTAAGCAATAATCATGAGCAGGGCCTAGAGATCCAGAATGACTCCCACTATCTCAAAGATAAACTAGTGATCGCGTGTACCTTATTCGTAGTAACCAATTCCTTTTTCCTCGCAATATTTTACTTGTCTGAGATCCGATCATTTGGTATCATCCATACCTAGTTCGATCTCGTTACTCACAAGTAATCTTTTCTCATTACTGTGATATAACATTCTTAGTAATCTTTGTCACTTGCTTGCAAGCTATGTTAATGTGATATCACCGAGAGGGCCATGAGTATATCTCTCCGTCATTAGGATGGCAAAATCCCACTCTTAATCCACGAGCTTCAACTAACACTTTCTAAGTACCCGATGACACCTTTATAATCACCCTATTATGGTGTGACGTTTGATGTAATCAAAAGTACTCTTCCGGAGTTAGTGATTGACATGATCTCATGGTCTAAGGATTAGGATTACTTTGAATGATATAGCAATATAAACTTGAGGACATGATCATATTGCTAAATCTACTGTGGGTGAATGTTCATCATATCATTCTCTAATGACATGATCTTGTTATTAACAACAATCCAATGTTCATGATCAGGAAACATATTCTTTTGTTTATTAAACATACATGTATTAACGTTTCCAGTTAACACAATTATAGCATGAGAAACAAACATTTAACATAAACATGGAATATGATAATAACTATTTTCTTATTGCATCTCGGGCATATTCCCTTCAGGTCGGTCATGACCCAGTGGATCAATACGTGGGTTAGCCCAACTCACAGGGCTGAGCCAGGGCTGGGCCGGCCCGAGGGCCAAGCCTAGGTTTAAATAGGAAATTGTTTAAATTATGAAAATACAAAATTCCATATATACCCCTTTGAGTATTTTTATCTCTATAAAAAAAATAAAAATCCGATAAATACATACATAATATCTCTAAATGTTCACAAAAATACAACCTATGTAACAAAAATACTAAACTGTATTTTGATATGATAAATTTGAAATGAATATTTAAACACTTACTCCTTCATGGAATTTAATAAAAATTAGGATTATACTTACAAGTAAATAAAAATCATTTTTAATATCTTGAATAAATATATATTAATAGAAAAAATATAATATAATATTTCAAAAGATTTTAAGGTTTTTAAGTATTGATTCCTTATTTATTTATTTGTTGAACGAAAATACTTTAACCTTTAATAATGTGGGTAAGTCACACAAAGAAGGGTTATTATAAAATAAAGTAGTGCATGACATTACTATGCATATTCATCATTGCTTCTATAAACATTGTTCTTACCGAACATGGTGTTTTGTAGAAGCAAGTCCTCAGGGTCAAGTTGAAGCATCCTACTTCACTACCTTGCAGTCACGAGGCAACTTCATCACTTGCTAATGTCCTTTGATGTGTTTTCCAAAGTATTTGAAACTTGTGTGTGATCACTTGTGTTCGGAAAGGAGACTTCAAAGGACATTTTCATAATATATAAAATATTGGTTATCATCCAATGTGGTGGTAATTTATTATAGCTAGCAAAGGATTACATGCAATGAAGTCATCAGATAGGGCTTAACAACCCTTGACATCAGTGATTCTAGCACCGTATAATACGCATTAACCATTAGATCTTGAATGGGACGGTGAAGTCAGTTGGATCTTTTTTATTTCGTGTGTCAACGGACGACCTTAACGTAACGCTGTGATTCCTTGTATGGATCCAACATATGGGTGGGCACCCTTAGGCCCCACAGTTTTGGATCCTAGATTATATGTGTGAGGCTGCCCGAGGCAGGTTAGGCCTTTTGAAGGATCCTGCTAGGGGCAGAAAAGACTCAGAGAGTCTTCAAGGGCCTATTAGAGTTATAGTGGCCTATAAGAGGCTTAATAGAGATGGGGCGACCTAGAGGATCCTGTTGACATGTGGGGGCGCAGAGAAGGGAGGTGATTGTCTTGGATCATCTACTAGGCCCCACCTTAAGGAAATGTGGATGGGAAGGTACGCCCGGTTGTGCAACAAGGATTTGATATCTCATGGGTAAAGCAACACACCTCTGCAGAGTGTAAGAATTATGACAGGTTACTCCCTGTTCCGGGAAGGATCTATGAACGCGGCAGAAAAGGAACTCCATGAGGTTCTGGTCAACCTTTGAAGACTAATGGGCATAGTTTTTATAATAAAAGCAATCTTTGAAGAAAGGTTTACGAAAACTGCATAGCACCTACGACTAATAGTCTGAGGTGGTAGCTAGTGCATCAAAATTTCCACCTTGCATATAATGAACTTGCTGGGTAACGCTGTTACTCACACTTTCCTTTGATCTCCTGCTTAGACTCTGAAGACCAGGAGGATACCACAATGTATGCTACGAAGTTCCAAGACGACATCTTCTATGAAGAAGCAGACCTCTCCGGCGGAGTTGAAGACGTGGACTATGAGATATGCTACAGAGCAGAAGGCCGTGAGTCAGAGTAGTTCCTATAGTAGTACTTAGTTCCTAGGTTGAGTCGAGCAGCACAAACTCTATAGAATAAGCTATTGAGCTCCCACCATGTTAATTAAGCTAGATATTTCATTCTTTTGCTGAACTTCAAGTTTACTGGTTGTAAGTTTGAAAACCTCTGAATATCGTTCTTTTGGTATTGTAATAATAAGATTCTAATATGGACCCACAATGCTTCTATTGTACCACTTCGAGGGATGTAATATTTGCGGAGGGTGATTTCCATATTTGCCCCGTTTTATTTTGCAACTTACATATTTGCCATTTTGTGTGTCACTGACATGTGGTGGTCATGGGGCAAAGATGCAAATTTCAGAGAAAAAGTGTGGCAAATATGCAAAAATCCCTATTTGCAGAACGGTGTTCTCTGAGTGTTCTGTCAACGAGTTGCATACTACAACATGCAGTGGTATGCTAGATCATCGCGCGTGGGTGAATGCCTCCTTGGCATGAGGGTCCCTAAGCATGTTGGGCCCAATTTTCAGCTAGCTAGACTCCCTCGCTCACGTAGCCTTCCTTTTGTTCCCTTGTCACGATCAATGAAAACCTAGCAGACCTGGTGAAAAATTTCCCTAGTCGCCGCTCCTCTCCTTCCCCAATGACTGCCACCTCTCTCTCTCTCCTGTCCTATGTGATGCAGCCCGTCCTATGGACGTCCCTATATCTACACCACCAAGTCCCCCAAGTGGACCAATGACTCACGCCCAAGCCAAACTCCTACAAGCTAAGGTTATCTCGCCCCTCTCCTCATGTGCCTTTGACACATCCTTGTATGGCTTGCTACTTCATGCAACTACCCTATGCATTATGAGCTATGAAGCCCCAACACATCGCCAAGCCCCCATAGATGAATTACAAGGAGCTAGACGAGAAGAGGATGCTGCTAAGGCTGAAGTTTCAGAGTCTTCGACCCTGAAGCCAGGAATCTCCGGCTTCCAAACCCAGAGTCTCCAACCTGGACTCCGGACCAGTCTCCGGACCCTGCCTAGAGCATTCATTACACCCCTCCGGAGAACAAGCCAGAGAGCGTCAACCCCCACAGAGTCTCCGCACAACCTGGAGTCTCCAGCCTACAACCCCGGAGTCTCCGCCCCCCAGGACTCCGGGCATGACTCTGGCCACCCGCTGAAGCTCTCTGTTGACCACCCCGGAGTCTGTCTCAGAGACCACACTCCACCCCGAAGTATTCGGCCACCCTAGAGTCTCAGGCCCTCACACCCTAGAGTCTACGGTGTAAGTGAGACCAGGCAAGTTGAGGTCTTTTGGGCCTTCAGCCCATGTATCCCTAAATCTGCCTAGAACTTACCTTTTATCCCTAAGCTACCCTTGTTTATGTGGGTGGTCTATATATAGCCACACCCCTTCATATTGTGACCCTAGACTTGATATTTGGAATTAGAAGAAACCCTTGTGGATCTCCCTAATTCTTGCCTCATGCTCCTTTGTTAAAGGAGCACCAAATATCCCCCACCTCGTTGAAGTATGCATCACACCTCCCTTGTTGTACAAGGCCTAGGCATCGGAGTCCCTTGCCAAGACGTCAAGATCTCACCAAGCCTCTCGCTCACCATGTGGGTTAGAGAGAGAGAGATCCTTGCCCGACGCCGATCCTAGGAATTACGTCGGATCGATAGCCACCGGCGTGAGCTATTAGCTTGTATCGTGTCTTTGCGTGAGTGTGTCCATCGAGTTATTCATGCATGATTTCGTGGTTTTCATCTCCTTCCTCTTCGCCTCGCATCTTCCTCTCGATTTCCTTGGGGATTCGTGAAAGATTGGGCCACCCACGAGGTTATCGCTCAACATATTGGTATCAAGAGCATCGTTTCTCATGAATTTCCCCACCAAATTTTCTTCTATCCACCATAAATTTGAAAATCCCCAAAAAAAGAGCCTGAAATTTTCCTTTGGACAGATCTCTTGATTTGGAGTGTTATTTGTGGTTTTGATCCGACCAAATCTTGTCTTAGGTGTTGGTCCAACTTTACCCTGTGTTTCCCAGCCCAATTTGGCCAATTTTTCGCGGATTTGAGGCCCCAAGGCATGGCATTCCGCTGAAGAACACGAGAAGTTCAAGTAGTGTCCCCGACACCAGTGTCTCCAGCCTCACTCCCCGGAGTCTCTAGCCTCACCCCGTAGAGTCTCCATCCACCGGAGTCTCCGACCCTGGATGCCAGTTTTGCCCAATTTTGTCTCTTATTCCGTTTTGCCTAATTTTTCAACTTACTGTTTGTGTCCCATGTGCGTGTCAGCAACTAACATCAAGCTTCCTCAACTCCATCCGCGCTCATCAACACCACATCACCCGAACATCCTCCCGCACCACCGACCACAAGTCCATCATCACCAACGAAGGTATAACTTGTGTCACCTTTTTAACCCATATCTTCCTTTATGTGTATGTATCCCACGAGAGTGGCTTATCTTTTGTTTGCTTGAGCATTGTGCATTGGTCCTTGGATAGTGAGAGTGCAAGAGCAATAGCAAGAGTGACTAGGTAGCATCAAGGGAGAGAAAAAAAGAAGAGAAAAATATACAAAGAAAACAAAAATAGTCTCCCATAGCAAAGACAGTCTCATGCTTGTAAGCAAGAGAGAAAAAAGAGTGCCCAAGGCAAGTGCACAAATCCGTTGCTCATTTTTGTCTTTGCAAACAGGGCATCGTCACACCTTGCATTGGCACACCAAACGAGCTTAGTCTTTGTTAGAACACTTTGTTGCTCATTTTCATTGTCGTGCTAATCCCAATAATCTACACGTGTGTGTATAGTCGTAGGTTCCCATCACCCTTTTGAGTTGTTTACCTTTACATTTGACTTGAGTTTGTTGTATTTTACCCACTTTTGACTATCACTTTTCTTTTGGTTGATTCTTTGGCATTCCTCAACCCTAACCTTCCACCAAAAGCTTTTGAGAGTTTTAGTTCTTTCTTTAGTGTGAGGTTTCTTTGTAATTTCACTTTGCAAGCTAATAGTTCAATCTTGTGGCTACTAATTCGGTGCAATCCCCAAGCTGAGGTAAAAGGCTAACCCCCACCACATATTACCTTTCCTATACAATCCACTTTTGTCTTGCATGATGGATAGGCACGGTGAGTCGAGCCAACCTCCTCCCCAAGGTGAAGACGAATGCCCATACATGACGCGCGTAAGCCACTACATCATTCGCCATGAGTTCCGTGAACATTGCAATGCTCTCGAGTCATGACAAGATGAACAATTCGGTGAAACTCAAGCCGAATTCAAGAGAATCGACAACAGCTTCGATGGCCTACAACAACAAATGCATGATATGCGGCAAGGCTTCTCCAACCTTTCTCAAGAGACGAGGGCCATGCACATCAACTTTGCCAACCAAAATGAAGTCTTACAAAGGATGATGGCCGAGCTAGCGTGGAACACAAGGCCGCGTTCACGCACATCAAGCTCTTCACGACACCATTCAAGTGCATCAAGCTCGTCGTGCCCTCGTTCCTGTCTTCCCCAAGACCTTCATGCAAGTGCTCTTAGACGCAATGAAGCACCCATGGTGGAATATGGAAGTTCTTCGCACTATGTACCTACCCCACGCCATGCCGCAACATCAAGCTATGATGGTGATTTCTCCTCAAGGCCCCAAGAAAGGCGAGATGAACACCATCATCTCGCAAGATCCCCCGTGATCCAAAAAGCATAACTACGTGAAGAACCCCGAGTGAAACCTCACCTACACTGCCCTTGTCCATGATACATCCTTGGCACAACAAGTGATGACTCCAACTTGGAGGATCAAGATCGTCATTGACGTGAAGCTCTTCAAGACCCTCCTCTTCGTCATCACTGGCATGAACGTCCACACCACCACCATGGTCAACATGATGATCCTTCACCACAACATCAAGACATGGAGCATCACATGGTACATGTGGAGCGTCGCCAACCATGTCAAGAGGCTCGCGACCATGACCATCACCGACAGGCCCATGCTCCTAACCCACGTCAGCAACTGAGAAACGAGCCTCCTCCTCATCCACAATCAGGTCAAGAGGCTCCAAATCATCAACACACTCATAAGGCCCAAGTGCCTCAACCTCGTCATCAACCGTGCCAAGACCAAGAGCAAGCTCCCCAACAACATTGCGAGAACCAAGTTCCACTTCCCCAAAATGATGCTCCTCAACCCCAAGGTCACCAAGCTCGTCGCAATGATTGCATGGAAAGATGAAGACTGTCACCATCATGGCAACCAATGCCACCGTGACTGCAATGGGGAAGAAAGCTTTGGCAACCTCAAGTTCACAATGCCCAAGTTCACCGATTCAAATGATCCAGAAGAATACCTCTCATGGGCACTCAAGGTCGACCAGATCTTCAGTATGCACAATTATAGTGATGGAAGATGGTTTCCATGGCTTTGCTTGAGTTGATTACACCAACCTTTTGTGAGAAAAAGTTCAAGTCGCTCGTGATGCAAGAGAAGAGCCTCCAATCACAACTTGGCATGACATGAAGGCTCATGTGATACCCCCCTTTGTCCCTATGCACTACACGCGCGACCTCTTTAACAAGCTACAATCGCTTAGTCAAGAGACAGAGACCGTGGAAGAGTACTTCAAAAAAAATGGAGCTCAACAAGATTCGCGCCAACATTGGCGAGCAATAGGAGCAAAGAATGGCATGTTTCCTCATATGCTTGAACCATCCAATCAAGCGCATCATCAAGTTCGAAAAGTACACTAACATGGTTGAGCTTGTGCACATTGCAACAAAAGTCGAGCGTCAAGTATAAGAGGACATCAAATACAACAAGCCCAAGACGTACTTTACCTACAAGCCAGCTTCAACCGCTACACCACTAACCTTCAATGGAAGCTCCTCAAGTACCTCCAAGCTTTCCTTCAAGCCCACACTTCCTCAAGGAAAACCACCCCCAAGTGCCAAGCATACAAAGGATGACCCACAATTCAACAACGAATGCTACAAGTGTGGGGGCAAAGGACACAAGCCTGCCACTTGTGGAAACAAGAAAGTATTGTTATGGCGACGAGGAATATTTGAGTGAAGATGAATTTGATGCAAGAGTCAAAGAAGCAATGGCAAGGCAACACGTGGAGGATGATCAAGAACTACTCATGTGTGAGAATGATGCAAGTACTTCGCTTGTCATCACAAGGATCTTGACTACTCAAGCCCAACAACATGAAGATCAAAGATCCAACATCTTCCAAACACGTGCCAGTATCAATGGGAAATCTACAACTTGAACGCGCGTGACATGGGTATGATTACTAGTGTTCTTATGTTTGGTTACCCTAGCTACATGAAGGCTCACGGCCCATGAAGACTGAAGTAGAAGGCCCAAGAAGCATCCGACGGAAATCATAGATTTACTAGATAAGGAAATATGAATCGACATTGTACCACTATTGTAATCATAGTCTAAAACCTATCCACATACGGCCTTGAGACCCAGCCTATTATATATAGGCTGGGAGGAGCTAGAGGATAGGTACCGAAAAACTCTTTAGCAATTAGTAATATCATTGTCCACCAATAATCATATGACTTCAACCTCCCTTGTTTGTCTGACATACGACAAAATCCCCATCGTTCTCTTTTCCTCAAAACCCCAAGTCCATAACTAGGGGCATTGCCAAGGTTACCCCTCGTCAATTGGCGGCCTCTGTGGGTAATATGAACGCTAGATTCATGGATTTGGCGGACCCCTTTTTATCAAGCAACAATCCGATGGAAGTGGCACCACGCCCACGCACCCGGGTCTTGGTCCCCACCGAGTTCAATGGCGGATCCGATCTCATCATTAGAAGTTTCCACTTTCAAGTGGAGGAACTATAGCATCCCAATTCTCTAACAATTGCAATGCTACTTTCCTAGTCTATATATTACTACTTCCTACATGTCATTGAATGCATCATCATTATATCATGCTCATGTCACCATGCCGCATTGCATTTGAGCATCATATAAAACCCTTTAAATTTGGTTCCTCTTATATGCATTTGCATTCTTATTAATTGTAGTTTCCTCTTGATACATTGTAGTTGGTTCTTGATATATTGTTTAATGCCCAAGTTGAGTTGGGGGCATATCTCTTTCAACTCCACCACCTTTCATTGGCTTCATCTAACTTCCACCATCCAAACTATATATGAGCATTTGCAATTATTTTGGTGTTAAATCTAGATCATATGTATTAAGATGGATCCACTTCTATTTCTACATGCTCCCATATAGGATCTATGTTATTTTCACAATATTAACTATGTGGAGCCACATGGCCAACTTTGCATGTCATGTGAGTAGAAATGCTTCTATTAAGCTCCCATATGGTTTTATTTACTATATTATCTTGTATGATGCTATATTTGGCTACAAGCTGATCTAGTGGAAAAATACACACTATTATGGCCATTTAGCTTCATATATGTGCATATGCTAATTATTTTCATATGATATGCAAGCTTGTTGTTTTGTGTGGGGTATTATTTCAAATTTGAATGCATGTATGGGAGATCTGGCCATAATGTCCTCTATTTGTTTTCATAACTAGTACTTGGTCATTATGGATCATGCATGGCCCATGCAACATCACCATTCCTTCTCCCTTATTTCATTCATGTGACTTTATTTGAGGCTATTTGAATTTTGGTGGATTTAAACCACATGGGAATCTTCCATGCAACAAGTGATCTTCTCTCCTTCCCTCTTTATAATATATCTCCATCTTAGTTTCTTCAAGTTTGGAATCCACTTAATAGGGTTCCGTATTTTGCAAATACTTTTGTTCTTATCCTTAAATCCTAAATTCCTTATTCTTGTAAATGCCCAATTTGAACATGTTTATGTGGGCATCCTTATCTCTTGCTAATTCCTCCCTTGTCCCTTTGTGGTATAAATCCTCTATTCTAAGATCCCTACAGAATTTCATAAGGTTTCTAGTGATTTGGCTTGTTAAAAAATTCAAACCGATAACAAACAAATAATAAAGCAATAATATAAATAATAGAATAGAGAGAGAGGGAGCTAGGCCAGCCGCAGCAGCCTAGAAGCCTCCAGGCCACTCGGGTTTCTTCTTGCCTCTCTCTGGGTCGGCCCATCTTTTCTCACGTGGTCGTACCCTTCCACCCCGATGTCATCTACTGTGGATCGTCCTCTCCATCGCTACTACCTCTCCCTCGGCAGAGAGACAGAGAAGGTGGCTGCCATCCCGCCGTCATCCTTGTCACCAGCGCGTGCCAACCGCGTGAACATGCTCCTTTTATTCCCAGCACCACAGTGGTCGAACCCGAGCTCCTAGGTCGAGCTGCTGCCGCTGGCTACCTCATCTTGCCAGAGCGTGGCTGCCCATCTTTGTCCACCCGCTGGCACCACCGTTGCCTCTAGCGAAGCTTCACCACGCAACCACCCACGAGCACGAAAGCCCCCCTGGGCGCCAGAATCACCCCACCACGCATAGAAGAGAGTGGGAGCAGCCGTAGCTTCACCCTCTTCTTCTTACTGTCCGAGCCAGAGCATGCCGGCGCAGTACACCATCGCCGTCAGCATATCCTATCGCCCTGCCCCGATTCCTATGGGAATCAGGGGAGGTGAGCTCCCAGTCCTTTCCCCTTCCTTTGCGCATCCTCTTCGCCGCCCTATGCTCGTCCATGCCACACGCAGACATGAACATCAGGCAGCATCAGACACTGACACAACAGCCTGGACACCCTTGTTCCTCGATGATTTCCGGATGACGCAAGCCCTTCCCCGGCGTTACTCCCTGAACGGAAGTTGTAGTCTGATAGATGATCTTCATTTTTAATTTGAGCGGCATCACGATATTCACCATAGATATGTCTCCATGATCGTTGGACGCTGACTAGATCTCATCGTCGAACTGACGAGTCCAGTTTCGGCAGACAGACCGGCCGGAAGCTTTGGCTAAAAAAACCTGCATTTTTCAGCTCCTCCACCATCAGTCCATGCGCTCGCCCATTTGTCAGCTCCGCGCTGGCAACGCACGCACTTTGGCCATGCAGACCCTGACCCCACCCGTCAGTGAGTGTGGCTAGCAACCATTCGAGTGAGAAAAACCCAGTGCTTTTTTTTTCTAAATTCAAAATAACTCTAGAATATGAATATAAATCAAACTAATTTCATATCTTTTTAAATAATTCGAATTTGCAAAAACTTTAAAAATGAAATATGATTCAAATTCAAATACGAATTCAGACCTATTTTCAAATTTGACCAGAGTCACCTCTAACTAGTCAAATCTCTGACTTTTGACCCCATTTTAGTTGTTTTGCATTTAAATATTGTTTTAAATTCATAAATCCAAATAACACTTATGATATATGTTTCTGAATCAGAAAAATTCCTGGAATTCAAATATGCCATCCAAAATAATTTTTGATCAATTTAAAATTTCTAATAATTAAATACCATTAAATGCCTTTTCATAATAAATTCATAACTTTTATTGCGTAATTCCAAATTCGACAAATAATATGTCCAAATCAATCAACAAGACGAGCCTGTTCTGATTATGCATTCCATGATATGGATTTAAGAATGCATAATATAAATATCAAATATTCAGAATTGTTTATGGGCGCACAACATGCCTAATTATAAATGAAGTGCTTTATTATTGTTTCCACACCTCACCCATGCCATGCTATGTTATACCATGTAATTGTGCACCATTCCATCATGACATACCTTTTTTGCTTGTTGCATTTATTCATATGATTGCGCACATTATTTATTATGGCCTTTGGTGTGTTTGGTTTTTTTTCCGGACATACGCCGAGCACGGTAATTATCAGGAGAACCAAGTGTACTACCTAGACCCCGGTTACAATACTACTAATCTGACAGGCAAGCAATTTCCCATCCTTTCATACATATAGCACCTATGCTTCTATCTTATTCTTGCATCATGGAGTCGCGATTGCATTAAATTGAATCCCAACTATTGCATAGCCTTCACTTTAAACCCCACGAAAGGTTGTACCCTTAATCCCATGTGCCATAACTACAAGAGTTATTTAAGCCATGCGAGTCATAGAATTGCATGTGTAGGGATTGTGCGAGTCTGTTGTGGATAATGAGGTACCTAAATAGCTTAACCTATGTATTAATGGGATAACTAAAGAAAGAGGCACCAGTGGACAATAGCTGTTATTTGGTTCTTTCACGCCCACTTGTGGTCTCGTAGGACCCCAAGTACTTGATTCATGTTCCTCGACTATCGCACTATCCGCATGTGGGACCATGAATCGCCTTCGCATGAGCTTGATTTGCACTTTATTTCTTGGGGCCACAAATTAGTTTGGGGTATTATTAATATCATGTACATATGCCATGATTTACTACTTTACTTATGATTGCACGTGGAGCAACTCTACAGTTTTGGAACATGGAATGTTTTCATGGTATTGACAAGCCTAGTCACACTTTTTGTCTTGGGTCCATCTCGGAGCCAGCCAACTTGGTTGCGGGTAGCTTAGTAGGGTGCCCCCTAAAATAATTTATGAATACTGTGAATGCATTGTCGTGAGGCCTTGTTGCTTTTTATTTGGTTCTTCCCGAGATTGATCGTGCGTGTGTTGCTATTTGTGCACCCCTGCAGGGTAAATATTTCTAAAAGCTGTGTCCGCGGTTATGGAAGACTTGGAGCACAATTACTTGATCGTAGACAAGCATAACTAAAGTACCACCTTTAATTGACTAAGACATGACTAGTAAATAGCGCAACACTCATGGAAAGGTTAATAAAGTTGCCAACAAATGGGATGTTTTTACGCCTTCTCGTCGGTAATGGAGAAGGAGGGCGATCGATGTTTATTTATGTTGCTTATATAACTTTTTTTACTAATTAGCAAGCATCCGTCGATCTTTGGTTGGGCAGATGTTGTAGCGTGTCTCTATATAACTATTTAGCTATTATGTTTCGCTGCAATTGCGTCACCCTAGGTTGTTCCCTTTAGATGCATCAAGACTTGCTGAGTACCCCTAGGGTCTCACACGATAAATATTTGGTTCAAATGGACAGGTTTATGTACATGAATGATACTAGGTCGAATGGACCAATGATGGTGGCAACGACTGTTAGGTCTAGAGATTACGGGGATGGAGATCCGTGATATCTATGGGTGGGATGTGCTTATTTTAGGGGCATCTTATGCCAATTTTCTTCTTGTCCATACTTGGATCTTGTTTCCCACTTCCACTTGATACTCTGATGAGTGATGCATGAGGATGTATCCTAAACTATTATATCTATCTAGGATATTTGGATCTTGTCGTACGGCGTCGCAATATTTCTATTTCTTTTAGATGGTTTGGCTCAGATGTACTAATTGTATGTTGCTGACATACATACTCATCTCTGTATGTTTTTGATCGCTTTAACTATCGACTACGCCGCTCACTCTTGTCACGATGTTCTTGAAAGTGGGTAGGGTGGTTGGCTGGTACCGTGCCCTGCTCCGCTTCTACGGGCCTACACGTGTGTGGCCTTGGGCCTCCGGGGTAGAATACCTTATCCACTTTTGGATTCATTCTTGGCTTGCTTCTTAGAGCGTAGGGTCCGGGGTATTACAATTGGTATCAGAGCCATTCCACCTTTCACGGTCTCATCCAAGATGGTCGTTGTCAGTCTAGAAAATATTTTGGTAGCTATGTATACTAGGGAAAAACTAAATGTGAGAGTAGGACTACTTCCATTTTGTTCTTACCCACCCACCCACCCTTTTCTGATAAGGAAGTGTAACATGTGTCTATCCTCTTCTAAGAGTTCAAACTAGGATTCACATGTTTGGGGTATCTGTATTACCATAGGATGTGTTAATCCTTTGTTGATCTGTTGCATCCAACCTTACCCCACAATCTGTTTTGGTTATCAACTGTTGGTACATTCCATACATATATGCTTGTGTGTAAACCGACGCGATCTATCCGACTCTTTGTTAACCGACGCAATCTTGTTAAGGGTGTTCATTCTTAGAACGCTTTCACATAAGGTGGAGTTGCTAATCTCTATCTGTTAAGTGGTTTTGCGCATCTATTTGGTATTTTAATGCCGAAAAATGCAAAAAAAATTCTTTGATACATATGTGTTTCCACACTCCTTTTCAGTCGTGTGTGATACAATATTCACCTTCTTTATCGGCATGTCCAAGCTAACTCGGTCTTTTGCTACTGATGCATAATCCTAGAGTTTTTACTTCATCTTTAATTCTTTTGGGGCTAAATTCATAACGTGTGTCGATCCAATGCTTGTGATTGTAATTTGGTTCTTGGTATAGCTATATGACGCTTACCATGAGTGGAATATGGTCAATGCTATCAATCTAATCCTCCAAATGATGGCAGATATCTCTTGTGAGTTTGAGTTGTACCGTGATCATAGCTATATCATATTCAAGTACCTTTGGCAATCCGGAGGTTTCTGAAGGCACT
Organism: Avena eriantha; assembly: GCA_910589775.1. Classification (NCBI taxonomy): domain Eukaryota; kingdom Viridiplantae; phylum Streptophyta; class Magnoliopsida; order Poales; family Poaceae; genus Avena; species Avena eriantha. Next base: position 410,795,444 of record OU342743.1, read on the forward strand.
ATGGTGGATTATCATCCATTTATCATACTTCACTTATTTTTGAACTCCATATTTGCAAGGTTCTCTTTGATATGAGGGAATCTCATTCTTTCATCTTTGATAGCTTTGCTTAAATGTATGAGTTATCATTGCTTCTTTATCCAAGATCTTTTTGTTGGGGTTCCACGTATTAAAACAATAAATTTTACCCTACGCCCCTGAACCCCTGATGTTGCCAGGACCTATCTATTAGTAATACAGTAACAGGAGGGGCTTTTCACGAACTTACCCTTGAAGACCGAAAAACGTTGTCAACGCTCAGGAGAGCGTGGTTGATGTAGACGAGCCGAAACCGACCTCAAGGTCATGATGAAGTTCTTGCGCTCCTTTGGCTCCAACGAATTGAGTGCCTCAAGTGTGACACCTCGTGGGGAGTTACACACGTCCGGTGCCTGACGATGACTCCGGCTTCCCCAATCCAGCAGCAGTTGCAGAAGTAGAGCTCCTGGATCTGAATCCCGCAGCACGACGGCGCTCTGCAGTGAAGATCTATCTCGTTCGCGTAGTCCGAACTTGGGACCACGGTCACGAGAGAGAGAGAGAGATAGAGAGAGAAAATATCAATTGGAGGTCCTCCCAAAAGTGAGAAGACCTTTATTGATTATTGGGTGTATTTATCTGGGAAAATACTCCCACTATATAGAGGGGGAGGGGAGGTACTACCTCCCTTAAAGGAGAGGAGGGGGAGGGAAGGCCACCGGCCGGCCCTAGTGGGCCCCGCACGGGGGGGGGGGGGGGGGGGGGGGGGGTTGGCCCATCCGGCCACCCCCTTGCCCCTTCTCCCTCTCTCCTTTCCCTAATGGTTAAATTGGCCCATTAAGCCTTTTGACCTGTTAAATTTATTTTCTCTTTATTAAATAATCATGAAAAAATGATTCAATCAATATTTAACATTCATTCACATATTATTCAACCTCTATGGTTATGGAACACTTCCACCTCCACTCCGGACATCCTCCGGACTTACCGAAACCTACCGGTTTTCTCTCTACTATTCTTCGGTGATTCTACTGATCCTATAAACACTCTCTAAGCATCATCACGACCTTAAGTGTTATACCCCACGGTTCGGGAAGACTCCAGATATGGTCGGGACATTCCCGTACCAATGATCAACAGAGGGACCTGGATGGCCATGTGACCCCTATGCATTCCACGAAGATCTTTCGTCGTTTGAACCGGGACAGTCGTGTCTTATTCCCTTTGTCTCTCGATACTTGCATTGCCCGTGATCTGATCAATGACATCACCATGTCGTGTTCAATCTTGTTACCGAACAATGCTACTTGACTTGTTCCGACAAGTGATATCCTTGTGATCAAATCACACGCTGTGCAGCTATTGGATATAAGCTCTCCGAGTGGGCCCTTGAGTATCTTCCTATCACATGGACGGACAAATCTCGCTCTTGACATATATTGCTTCTATGGTTTCCTCCGAGTACCTAAGCACACTGTTATAACCACTGTATTACCAAGTGGCGCTTGATGCTATCTAAGCACTCTCGGGAGACAGTGATTGATATAGCCTCACAGTCTAAGGGATAGTCTACGAGGATCCATTTCTAATAATCGTAACTTGAACTTCGTGACATGATCGGGTCATGATGTTTAGGTTGTGTATTGGTTCATCATCTCATTCTCAAAATGAGTTGACTCCATTTCCAACTGGCATAAATGCCACATGATCAGGAAACATGATCATCTGTTGACCTATGAACCAGTGACTAGAGTTTCACGGGGAACCCCTAGTTGTTTGTATATCACACGTGTATTGATGTTTCCACTCAATACAGTTATAGCATGATATAAAACTTAATCATAAACTATATGAAATATGATAATAGTCCTTGTCTCTAGGGCATATTTCCAACAGTCTCCCACTTGCACTAGAGTACAAATACACGAGCTGCATTTGTTCTTAATCATTGGCACCATGTATCCGGTACCCTGAACATGCTTGCTCATGGAAGAGGTTGAGTCTTGGGTCTGTACTTTTCAGTCCCAAATCCTTTGCAACTTACTAATGTCACCTTGATTGACATTAATACTTTATCATCACATGATAACATCTGTGTGTATGCATCGTCGCTATGGCAGCAGAATGAGGCCTGATTCCAGGAGCCTACAGTGACTTTAGATCAACCTCGAGGGCTTTCTCATGGGCACTGTGCCCTAGGACACATCATTCTATGTTAAAAGCGAAACTAGCCCCGCCATAACATTATACAACACTTTAGATGGTACCCTTATCTATTATTATAAATGTATTTATCGAAACACGAGTGCACTCAGTGCAACTTTCGATGTTTTGTTCACCTCGCTTCCTACTTGACTTAAGTCGGTATTTACAGGAGATTCCAACATATTCCCTTATAACATAACCCTTTATGTTTTAAGATATGTCATCCTTTATGGATTTGGAAAACATGTCTGCAGTTCTCTATTAGATATTGCGGACAAACTTAGCTCAACATTCTGTGATTCAAACTTAATCACTTTCAAACGTTCCTTATTGGATTACATATTATGTTAAGTTATCATCATGGTTTTCTAAGATAGAACCTATGTCTCGACATAGTGGATGATGATCATCCTTTTCTTTCTTTCAACCATTGATATGTAAACTTAATACTATTCCTAACTTGAGTTATCAAGGACCAGTTCCTCAATTAACTTCTATTCTGAAACCCCTTTTCAGAATCCCTTAAGGAATACTACATAATGTCATAATACACTTATGATCAACTTCTACACCTCATAAATCATTATTTATAAGTACTTGCGCTTTTATTCTTAACACACTTAAGAATCACTCTATAAGCTCCCACTCAAAATATGTTCCTAACATATTTGGGTATCAGTCACTACTCTTTCTCAAAATATGTTCCTACATATTTGAATTTGAGACTTATATTGCTCCCACTCAGAAATATATCATTCACATATTGTTTTAGGAAGACTTTCATAGATCCCACTCAATTTCATGCAAAATTGCATATCCACTCACTATTTTGAACAATTTCAAAATCCTTTGATCAAATATCAAACTTGGAGTTTTACTATGAGATACTAGTACTTTTACTAGTTTTAAATCCACTAGAAATTAAGCACACATGAATCAAATTCATTTGAATTCGTCCAATACTTGACAAATTGTGCCTTTGTCATTCATCCCTCTTTCCACTATGGCTTTTCAGTCATTTGGGAAAATTCCAAGTAATCCCTTTTTACTTGTGAGATTCAGCAACGAATTGCTTTCTAATCTCAAGGGAATTTTGCTTCTAGGATTTCTCATAATTCTAGTTTACCATTATTCCTTAGAAGTTTGTAGGTATGTCATATTCCAAGAATCATGAAAAATGATTCACAAATGTCTCCATACAAGATATGGATTACATTTTGAATCCTATTTCATGTAGTGAAAACACTAGTGGGAAAAACACAATGATCATTATCATTGATTCTTTCCTTTTGTGAAGAGAATCATTCAGGAATGTTTTCTGTTGCGCTTCTCAACACTCTCATGCTGGGATTTGAATCCTCATTGTGTTTTTCACTATCTTCCATTTTCTTCATAATCGAGAAATATCACTTAAAGTGAGCTTTCTCAAGAATGCACCAAAATTCAAGCAATACGGGTTTTGCTTCTCTTTTGGTTTTAGCTATGGATTTCGTATTCAAAGTATCCAATGAATACTCTATAAGGACTTATTCGCTATCTTTTTGGTTATATCGAATAACCCCAAAACTTTTATGACGATCCATACTAGATATGGAGCCGCTTTCACGAATCTAGCTGGTTCACTATATATTTTAATTGAGTGCTAACTATTTCTAACTAATGGTCTCTACATCTACACTACAATGATTTATTTGGTGCCATCTATTCACCCATTTTGATATCTAATATCACATTGTGATGCTTTGCATTTTGACGTTTCAAAATGCTTTGCATTCCACAATTTCGTTTATGCCATTCTTATAAAGTCGAATTTCATTACTGTTGATCAAATCATAGTAATTAGATTCTCATTTATCTTTATACCCTTTGTTGATGAAACACATTGATCAAATCAAATAGTTTCATATTCATGTTTCCTTTGGTAAACTACTTTACACTTTTAAACAACCGTATAATGATAATTACCATTTTTTGTTAAAACACAATACATCGAATATGTATTTACTTTTAACAATTCATTAAACACTTTGTATTCAAGTAATACTCGGTGTTCAAGTTATTTTGCCAAACTTAGGCAGGATTTATATGTGATAAGAAATCGAATGACTTTCACATATTATCAACATAGCTTTGAATTTAAACAATGGTTTTCATTCAGTAATGAATATCATTTAAGTTGGGTATTTAAGGCATTTCAATATTTTACAAATGTTCATGCATTATCAATCAGTTTCAAACAACAAGGATAATTCACACATAATCAAACAAGATATAAACACGAATAGAAATCATTCATAAAAGTAGAACAACTATTTGTTACAAACTCATATGAATAACCGTCTCACAAAGTGTGAGACACACTAAAGAAGTTCATAATCTTTTGATTACAATAATCATCCTAAAACATAAACTAAGTGATAAATGTCGAGGGAGAGTGGCGTTGGCCATCATCATCATGCTCGCCATCAACACGCAACGTCACCTCCTCTCCAGCAAGCACCTCTCATGTAGAAGGACCTGTTTTCCCCAAAACAGAACAAGTATCAAATATACTTAACACTTCAAATGTGTTTGCAAGATTAACATTTATAAAATTGTATATCAAATATATACCTTTGTCATTGATGACCTCAATGACAATGGGTTCAACCACCACATGTCTAAAATGTGATATGAACTCGTGGAAATCCTGTGTTTCCGCGTCGCCTCTCATAATGCAAATCCTGACTTGTGCTTGGAAGCTTGGTGGTACCGACCGTAGCATAACTCCTATTGCAAAAGAGCTTGCGAACCAGTTGTCTAGGAAGTATGCCAGACTCATGTATGCATCATATATGCTCAACAAGTGATCGTCCAGTGAGGATCCTTCCTCCATATTTATGGAGAGGAAGTCCCCCATCATCTCATACTCCCATATGCGCACTTGTTCCACGAAACGCGATCTCAGATGTGCCGTAACCATTCGGGGACTAAGACTTCCCACCATCGTCCATAGTCCATCTTCCATCCCGAGGCGCATCGTTACTAATATGAATGTGGCCATTACACGACAATGGAAGCGGAGATCCCGCTGCTCCTGGGTCTCATGAGAATAGTGTCGCTTGAAGTCCATCTCGTAGATCATGTAGTCAGCCACTTCGTTCTCAATAAGGAGATCAAAAAGGCCCATGACCCATGCAGAAAAGTTGGATCCATCTAACTTGAGCTTTTCTCCTTTTAACCAATCGTCAATAGGGAAGGTAATCTTGGGGAGAACCATTTTCTACATTTATAATTGCAAAAGGTATTTAGAATAAGTTTATAATTAAATGAGTTAATAATAACTCCACTCATAAACACCTATCCCCATAAGGGTTCCTAGTGATAACACGACCCCTATCAACCAAATCTCCCTCGATCGTCACGGCCATCAATGTGGGTTCAAGGATGGACGCTAAATGTCGGTTACATCATTCATGCGACTCGTGCTCGATCTTTCGGCCATCCGTATTCCAAGGCCATGTATGCACATGGTAGTCTCGCCAACTCAACCTTAGTGTATTCGCTGTGTAACATGGCTTACACCCACTGTATGCGAACTCACATATGTCTGACACCCATGCCTGTACCATGGATCGCCTCATACCAAAGAACTTTCTTGGTGGTGCACACTAAGGGGGAACACAATCGTTGGTAAATTTAATAGGGGTCATCTTATTAGGGTACCGTCGAGTATCTAATACTAGCACACAATAAGATATACAAACAATAACATTGAATGTAAATGCGATGTGATATGGTCCTTCACATCGTGATCTCCATCCGTCGTCACCGGATTCCGGCGCCAGGGTTACGGCCCCGTAGACACCAGGGTACCGGTGTCATTCCGGCGTGGTAGTCCGTCACCTCTGTGACTATCTACTACTACGTAACATAAGGTAATCACTTTACCTTTGCCACAACCATATCACAAAGCAATGCCCCCCTGCAAAACAAAGTTAGACGCCTCTACTTTATCTTTGCATGTTTTACGTGGCTGAATGGGCTTTCGCACAAGAACCATTCTTACCTACGAACTTTCAGGACAACGCTGATCAAGTAGTTGTCTCTACTACACCCCTTTCGGGGCCCTCTGTTGCAAATGGCATACCAACTAATGCGAGAGAGACAAACACCCCCCTAAGCCACTTTATATGGTACAAGCTGTATGTCAAGCGTGGACCAGTCTCGTGAATGAACGCGTAAAGTTGGTTGGGGGGCGCTTCATCAAGCATTACTGTGGTATACACAAGTACACGTGGGAGGGTAACAACTAAAAGATCAACGCCTACACGCTACATCTTGTGTGTTCTACCCATACTAGCATTACTACGCATAGATCTAGCTCTGATACCACTGTAGGGGTTCCGCGTGTGAAAACAATAAATTTTACCCTACGCCCCTGAACCCCTGATGTTGCCAGGACCTATCTATTAGTAATATAGTAATAGGAGGAGCTTTTCGCGAACTTACCCTTGAAGACCGAAAAGTGTTGTCAACGCTCAGGAGAGCGTGGTTGATGTAGACGAGCCGAAGCTGACCTTAAGGTCGTGAGGAAGTCCTTGCGCTCCTTTGGCTCCAATGACTTGAGTGCCTCAAGTGCGACACCTCGCGGGGAGTTACACACGTCCGGTGCATGACGATGACTCCCGCTTCCCCGATCCAGCAGCAGTTGCGGAAGTAGAGCTCCTGGATCTGAATCCCGTAGCGCGACGGCGCTCTGCGGTGAAGATGTCTCTCGTTCGCGCAGTCCAAACTTGGGACCACGGTCACGAGAGAGAGAGAGAGAGAGAGAGAGAATATCAATTGGAGGTCCTCCCAAAAGTGAGAAAAGACCTTTATTGATTATTGGGTGTATTTATCTGGCCAAAAACCCCCACTATATATAGGGGGAGGGGAGGTACTACCTCCCTTAAAGTCCCGGGGTGGGACTAAAGGAGAGAAGGGGGAGGGGAGGCCGCCGGCCGGCCCTAGTGGGCCTCGCGCACGGGGAGGGGGGGTGGGGGAGCTTGGCCCAGCAGGCCACCCCCTTGCCCCTTCTCCCTCTCTCCTTTCCCTAATAGGCCCTCTCCCCTCCGGGAATTGGCCCATTAAGCCTTTTGACCTTTTAAATTGATTTTCTCTTTATTAAATAATTATGAATAAATTATTAAATCAATATTTAACATTCATTCACATATTATTCAACCTCTATGGTTATGGAACACTTCCACCTCCACTCCGGACATCCTCCAGACTTACTGAAACCCTTCCGGTTTTCTTTCTACTATTCTTCGGTGATTCTACCGATCCTATAAACACTCTCTAAGCATCATCAAGCCCTTAAGCGTGATACCCCATGGTTCAGGAACACTCCAGACATGGTCGGGACATTCCCACACCAATGATCAATAGAAGGACCTAGATGGCCATGTGACCCATGTGCATTCCACGAAGATCTTTCGTCGTTTGAACCGGATAGTCGTGTCTTGTTCCCTTTGTCTCTCGATACTTGCATTACCCGAGATCTAATCAATGACATCACCATGTCGTGTTCAATCTCGTTACCGAACAATGCTACTTGACTCATTTCGACAAGTGATATTCCTATGATCAAGTCACACGCTGCGCAACTATTGGATATAACCTCTCCAAGTGGGCCCTTGAGTATCTTCCCGTGACATGGACGGACAAATACCGCTATTGACATATATTGCCTCTATGGTTTCCTCTGAGTACCTGAACACACCTTTTTAACCATTGTATTACCTAGTGGCGCTTGATGCTATGTAAGCACTCTTGGGAGACAGTGATTGATATAGCATCACGGTCTAAGGAATAGTCTACGAGGATCCATTTCTAGTCATCATAACTTGAACTTCATGACATGATCGGGTCACGATGTTTAGGTTGGGTATTGGTTCATCATCTCATTCTCAGAATGAGTTTACTCCATTTCCAACTGGCATAAATGCCACATGATCAGGAAACATGATCATCTCTTGACCAATGAACCAGTGACTAGAGTTTCACTGGGAACCCCTAGTTGTTTGTATATCACACGTGTATTGATGTTTCCACTCAATACAGTTATAACATGATATAAAACTTAATCATAAACTATATGAAATATGATAATAGTCCTTACTACTATTTGTCTCTGGCATATTTCTAACACTTTTGTCTTTTCAAATGGTGATCAGTTCAACTATGTGAACAAGTCGACATCTCTTTTTCTCTTCCGAAGGGCTAGATAATATATTATTTAAATTCATATCTTCCAACACAAATCCTTTCTCGTAACATTGATCTTTCAAAGAGCATTGAGCTTAGAAAGTGTTTCGAGCATTGGTTCGTTTCCCTCGATCGTGAACTTGGTATTCTTGGAACATATCGATAATTCTTGGTGATATATCGAGAAGATATGCCTACCTATTGTATATCAATGGAAGAATAAGGAAGACCATATTCTTCTTTGTCTCTCCAACTTTGTGAACATCGCATGTGTGCAAAGTTCTCAAAGTGTAAACCCCGCCTTTTTGAAGTCACATATCTCGAACACGTCCTTCTTCTTAGATATCGCTTCAATTCTGGAATCATCAAATTAATTGTTAATTCCATCCTATGCCTTCAACCAAATCCAGAGCTTTTCCTTGTTTGCCATGTTATCATCATGTTCCGCTGAAGTTTCCTCAAGACCACTAAATCTCTCTCAAATATTCTCAAGGACAAGAAATTCTTTTGGTCTTTGCTCATCAAGAAACCTTTTGAAACCTTCTTGTTGAGGGTCAACCTCAAGGGTGGCCCAATCTTTCACGAATCCCATTCAAATCTAGAGTGAGGTCCGGGGGAAGGACAGGAGGGATGAACACGACAAACTCACGCACGAAGAACACGATGAGCACACTCACGCAAAACCACGATGAACACACTCACGCAAAACCACGATACACACCAATAGATCACGCCGGCGGTGACCGGTCCGGCGCAATCCCTAGAATTAGCATCGAGCGGAGGACTCTCTCTGGAGCGAGCACAGCGAGTAGGGTGACTCGGTGAGGTCTTGACATCTAGGAAAAGGGACTCCGATGCCTAGGCCTTGTACAACGAGGGAGGCATTATGCAAACTCCAACGAGGTTTGTGATATTTGGGTGCTCCTTAATCAAGGAGCATGAGGCGAGAATTAGATAGATCCACAAGGGGTGTCCACTAATTCCGAATATCATGCCAGGGTTTACAATAGAGGTGGGGGACTATATATAGGCCAGCCACTAATTCAAGGGGTAGTTTGGGAATAAAAGGTAAGTTATGGACGGACTAAGGGGTACATGGGCCGAAGGCCCAAAGGCTTTTAAATGCCTGGCGTCGCTTGGTCCAGAGACTCCGGTGTAGTGGTCCGCAGATTCCAGTCCAGGCCAGAGATTCTGGTGAGTCTTTGGTCCGTCTCTAGAGTGGACATCCAAGTGTCCTCGAGCTCGATCTGGGGGTCGGTCCGGAGATGGGCCAGAGAGTCCGATGTTTTCAGGCTAGAGACTCTGGCGTGACCGGATACTCTAGTGTGCGCATGCCGGAGACTCCGATCTGAGCAGCTCCAACAGATTCTTCTTCTTGACCTACTCCTTGCACTTCATCCAAAGGAGCTTGGTGATGCGTCGGGGCTTCATAGCTAAGAATGCATAGTGTATTTGCATGAAGTGGCAAGCCATACAAGGATGTGTTAAAGTCACATGATGAAAGGAGCAAATCATGGGTATACTTGGCTCGGGCACGAATCATGGGTATACTTGGGGGACTTGGTGGTGTAGATGTAGAAGCGTCCGTAGGATGGGCTGCATCATCTCCCCCCTTGGGAAAGAGTCGTCCGCGACTCTTCATGATTATCATCTTGAACATCTCCATGGTAGGGTGAGAGGTCCTTGCCATTTAATGTATTGCTTGCAAGGTACTTGGAGGTTGGAATGTCGATCATGTAGGCGTAGTTGTTGATTCTCTTGAGGACCTTGAAGGGGCCATCTCCTCTTGGTTTGAGCTTGAAATCTCCTTGGGAAAGCAGTCCTTGCTCAAGTGTTTCCACACAAGGTCACCTTCTTCAAAGATCATCTCCTTTGTGTCCTTGTTTAACCTTGAAGCTTGTCGAAGGACTTGTTGTTTGATAGTAGCTCTTATTTCTTCGTGAAGCTTCTTCATAGCTTGGGCATGCTTTCCAACGTCCATGTTGGTGCACTCATGGAGAGGTAGAGGTAGGATGTCGAGCGTGGTGAGGGGCTCGAAACCGTAGACGATTATGAAGGGACTCATCTTTGTTGTAGATTGTTTGGCTTGATTGTAGGCAAACTTAGCGTGAGGAATGCATTCCTCCCAATCCTTCAAGTTTTTCTTGATCAACACACGAAGGAGAGTACCGAGGCTTTGGTTAACGACCTCGGTTTGGCCATCAGTTTGCGGGTGCGATGCGGAGGAGAAGAGTAGCTTGACGCCGAGATTGGCCATGAGGGTCTTCCACAAGTAGCTCATCGATTTGATGTCGCGGTTGGAGACGATTATCCTTGGCACACCATGAAGATGGACGATTTCCCTGAAAAACAAATTTGCAACATGTGAAGCATCATCAGTCTGATGGCATAGAATGAAGTGTGCCATTGTGGAAAGCGATCTGTTGGGGATATACTTTCCGGGTATCCTCACAGTTCCTCACTGACCAGGGTGGCCCACTTCGGGTTAGAGCTTTGCTTCACGGGAAGCCCAGTCAAGGAGAGAAGACGGAGTCCAATCCGGCTAAGGGAAGGCCCGGAAGACTTACCGACTTAGGCCCATAATGTTACTTGTAGTTCAAGATGTACTCTGTAACCAACTCTTAGTCGTAGCCAGATTGATCTCTCCTGTAAACCCTAGGCCGGATATCTATATAATCCGGCCTAGGGAGAGCCTTTAGGGCAACACAATAGTCTACAATCTCAACTCGCACAGGCGAAACCCTTGTAACCCATATTCCGGCTCTGCCGTATTACTGGATTACTAGCAAGAGTAGGATTCGTCCAAAGCCGGCGGATTCGAACCTGGGTAAACTTGTGTGCTCACCGTCCCGGAATACCGTACGTCTCACACCCCTCTCTTCTGCACGCCTCGAGGACCCCCTCATGGCATACTTGTCCTCAATCCGACGACAATTGGCTCCCACCGTGGGGCAAGTAAGCTTCGGATCTGTGTTCCGGGCGGAATCTGCAAGAATCGGAATCAGCGAGACCATCGCTGTCGGTCGCATCCTCTACGCCAGTGACGTCCCTCTCATCGTTCTCGACGAGACTTGGATTCCGGCTAGGGAGGCCATGAGTGCCTATACAATCATGTCTTTTGGCGAGATCGATGTTTACATCGGTTTTGCTGAACCTGCCCAACCCACCCTAGCGGTGATGATAGAGGCAGAAGAATCTTCTGGGTCCCCTTTGTCCGCGGAGGCGGCAGAGTTCCGGATCTCAGAAAACCCTAATCCCACCCAGCCCGCACTAGTTGCGGAGATAGTGGAGAAATCTGAGCCTGAAGAAGACCTCACGGTCCAAGTCAAATCTGGAGTGGATCTCCCTAGAGAAGCCGGATCCCAGATCGACCCACCCGTGGAGGTCAAAATCCAGGAGGAGCATATCAACGACACTGATTCCGGCTGTGACGACGCCGGGACAGACAGGCCTTTCCTCAGGTACACACTAAGACGTATGATACTACAAGGCACAAGCGTAGATGAAATCCTCGAGACCATTAAAAGTTTCGACATGGCTGATCGCGAAAGCCGCAGGTACCTCAGGAAGCACGCGTTGCACTTCGTCGGATATGTTGGATCCGGATCCGGCTCTGCCGATGCTGGAGAAAACACCGATTCGGTGCTAGAGGCAATTGGAACAAACACCAACGTTCCCGCATCCTCGGATGAATCTATGACGTCGGCAGATTTCCGAAAGTTCTCCGTGGAATATGAAGAGGAGTACAACTCCAAAGCTACAGAAGAAGGAGAAGCCATGGATGAAGGATCCGGGGATAACTCTCCCAAAGGGCAGGATGACATGGACGTCGGAGATAATCCTGAAGTCCAGATGTCCGAAAGTACCGATCAGAGCTTGACTCCAGGAAACGGACCCAAAGCCGTCTTTGCTACCGGCGCTGCCAAGAAGGCAAAGAAGAAGAACAAGAAAAACAAGACCCCGACAAAAGACCCTCTGATAGAGGAGGTGATTGCCGAGGAATACGAGGAATATTCGGATGGAGCACTTATCCCAGATGAGCCGAAAAAAGAAGCATCGGTGGATGGACACGTGATCACAGAAGGTGCGCGTAAACTCATCGATGCCGCATTAACCACACCTATCTCTACAGCTGCAGAACTTACTGCAGATGAGCTGGAGAAAGGGCCCAAGCCCTAGAAGCACGCTGTCAACAACTCCTCGATGAAGCCAAAAACATCGAGGTGGTGAAGAAACGCATGTCAACCAAGGAATACATGTCTCGGTTGCATCAAAAGACACGGAAGCGTCACACCAATGATGACCAATTCCCACGTGTCCGTGCCATCCTTTTTGGGGACGAGATGGGAAGCCACGGAAAGACAGCAACAGAGATTGGGTATACCCAACCCCAGTACAGAATAACGTGGGAGCCCGAGAAATTCTATCGGCTAATCTAGGACCAGAGGAGATCCGTTTGGGTATCAAGCTACTCAACAAGGGACTGTAGCAGCAGAAGGTCACCCTGTCCGGAAGTCAAAAACTGGTCTCGGATTCTAACCAATGTCGCACAGATTCGGCATGGGCTGACGTACGATCCCATTACGTTCGGGCGCAGTACCATCACCCCGAACGCAGGGAAGACAATTATTCAAGAACCGGATCGTCGGGACAGCATCGCAGAGCTACACATAACTGGAGCAATGTCGCCCCAGCGGCAGAGAAAGACGCGATTGCTGCACTGAATCAGAGGAATCCTCCCCGACAAGAATTCAACGATCAAAAGGGAGAAGATAAGGAGAAATGTCGGGAGGAGGATCGTCAGAGAATGCCACCTCCTAGACATGACAGCCGTCCGGCTGAGCCTCACCATGGTGGGAACGACGGAAACCATGTTGGAACAAGCCGGCAAGAGGCTCATCGTAGTCAAGAACCTCCCCGGAACCGGAATAATGACGCTCCGGACGGAGACCTGCAATCAGCCGGAAACAATTCAGCTGCCCCACCCCCTCCACTAGGCAGTTATCACAACGGCCCCCAAGGAGGGCACGGAGGACGACATGGCGGAGGAGGTGGTGGCAGAAGCCGAAGTCCGGCACCAAGGCACCGCAGCCATAGCTGACATTCAGGACGATCTCTATCCCCGAACGACGCAAGGCACTGGATCAACTCCAACATAGAGGCTCGGCGCTATGAAAACGATGACGTGTACGTGGGCCCAAAGTGCTTCGGACCACGCATTAGAGCTACAAAATTCCCGGAAGGATTTGCTATCTCAAGACATATCCAAGCCTACGACGACATTGCTTGGCCAGACACCTGGTTATAGGACTTCTTCCAAGCTTGCTGCATCGCTAAAGGCGGAAACAGCCTGGTCGCAACCCGATATCTCCCACTTATGTCGCGGAAGACGGCACGATCATGGCTCAATGAACTTCCGGCAAGCACCATCCATAACTGGTATGACTTGCAAAGTGCGTTCTTTCAGAATTTCGAAGGCACATATCGGAGGCCCTGTACGGTTGGAGACCTACAGCGTTGCACCCAGAAAGCCAGAGAAACTTGCCGGGATTACCTCGGACGATGGATCGACACCAAGAACTCCTGCGAAGGAGTAAATGATCAAACTGCGATTGAAGCTTTCATCGCAGGTCTTCCTATTGGTTTACTGCGCCATCGCTTGAAGTGTGACAAGGTTACTAATTTGGGAGAGATGATAGAAACAGCGAGAAAGTATACAGATGCTGACGACGACGTAGAAGGATTACTCAACGTCCTGGCTGTGCCTCAGTCGGTAAAACAACCAAAGCAACAATCTCAGAAGCGCAAAAATACCTCGGAAGAAAAACCCAACGCGGAGACAGCGGTGGTCACTACTGTTTTCGGGTCTGGAGGACGAGGAGGACGTGGCGGAGGCCGCGGGTGTGGCCGTGGGACATCAAGGGTCCAAGGTAGAGGAGAGCAACAACCAGGCAAAACCTACACTTGGGCCGACATTGCCAATAACCCATGTGTGCATCACTTGTACGCCAATGGGGGCTCGTCCCACACCAATGCTGAATGTCGTTTTAATGACGACATGAAGAGAGATGATACCGCGGGCTACAAAGCTAAGCGGAATAAGGGAAAGAAAAATCCCGAAAATGACAAGGAGACCAAGGAAGATTCCGACATGGAGGAAGCTGATGCTTCAAATCCCAAGTCGGAAGGGAAGAAGACTTTTCCCACCAAGAAGGACACTTACGTCACCTTCCTCGGATCTCAACCAGCAAAGGTCAAGAAAGCAGTTCTCCATGAGCTCAATGCAACAGTTCTGGTTGTCCCACAATATCTGGACTGGTCGGAGGTGGCAATCACATTTGACCGCACTGATCATCCTCCTAAGCTACACATGCGAGGAAAATACGCCTTAATCGTCAATCCACTTATTGACGGTTATGGTTTCTCCAAGACCCTCATGGACGGTGGTAGCAGCATCAATATTCTCTATGTCGAAACGCTACGCCGGATGAAGATCTCGGAAACAAAGCTGAACCATAGCTCTGTGATCTTTCACGGAGTTGTCCCGGGAAGACAAGCTAATTCCCTGGGAAAGATTACTTTGGATGTTACCTTTGGAAATCCAAAGAATTATCGGACGGAGGCACATTCCTTCGAAGTGGTCCCATTCAAGAGTGCATACCACGCTATATTCGGACGTCCGGCTTACTGGGCCTTTATGGCTCGTCCATGTTACATTTACAATATGATGAAAATTCCAGGTCCCAATGGCGTGATCACCATCAGGGGAGACCCGAAGAAAGCGCGAGAGTGTGAAGATGGAAATGCCGCCTTTGCCGAAGCCGTGTTGCACGCCTAGGAGTACCAGGAGATCAAGAAGAGCATAGATCCGTCCGAGATGCCCGCAATGAAGAAGGAGGTGACAAAGCCAAATCTGGAGTTCAAGGCATCAGAAGAGACGAAGACGACGCCGTTGAACGATGATGACCCCTCCAAGGTGACCCAGATAGGCGTAGGCCTAAGTAGCGCATAGGAAAGCGTGCTCGTCAAGTTCCTCCAAGCAAATCAAGATATCTTCGCATGGCAGCCTTCTGCCATGACCGGAGTACCTAGGGAACTTGCCGAGCACTCTCTAAATGTAAACCCGAACGCTAAACTCGTCAAATAGTCCATACGACAGTTTGGCGATGAAAAGCGTAAGACAATAGCTAAGGAACTAGCACGGCTCGAGTTAGCCGGATTCATAGAAGAGGTCATCCACACTGAGTGGTCAGCCAATCCTGTAATGGTCCCTAAAAAGGACACCACTGATTTAAGGATGTGTGTTGATTATACTGCCTTGAACAAGGCTTGTTCAAAAAATCCGTTCGCTCTGCCTAGAATTGATCAAGTCATCGATTCTACGGCAGGCTCGGAACTCCTCTGTTTTCTCGACGCATATTCCGGTTATCACCAAATCCGGATGAAGGAATCTGACAAAGTCAAAACTTCATTCATAACCCCCTTCAGAACCTTCTGTTTTGTTACGATGCCTTTTGGGCTAAAGAATGCAGGAGCTACGTACCAGCACACGATGCAGCGTTGCCTCCACGACCAACTCGAACGGAATGTACATGCATACGTGGATGATATTGTGGTGATATCCAAAAAGAAGGAAACACTGATTTCCGACTTGGAGGAAACGTTCGCCAATCTACGAAAATACAACATCATGCTAAACCCGAAGAAATGCTTCTTTGGAATACCAGCCGGAAAATTGTTAGGTTTCATCGTGTCTCAAAGAGGCATAGAGGTGAACCGAGATAAAATAAAGGCTATACTCAATATTTCCAGGCCAACTCGCCTGAAGGACGTACAAAGACTAACTGGTTGCATTGCTACAGTCAGTCAATTTGTAAGCCAGCTTGGTGAAAGAGTCGCACCATTGTATAAACTCCTGAAAGAGACCAAGGATTTTGTCTGGACCGACGAAGCTGAAGCTGCACTACAAGATCTGGAAAGAGTACTCTCATCTGCTCCTATCCTTGCAGCGCCAGAACCTCAGGAACCGACGTTGCTTTACATTGCTGTGACAAATAAAGTTGTCAGTATCTTCATGGTGGTGGAGAGACCAGAGGAAAATCAGGAACACCTAGTGCAGCGTCCGACGTACTTTGTTAGCGAGGGTCCTAACAGAATCAGAGCAGCGGTATCCGCACTATCAAAAATTGGCTTACGGTGTTTTTATAGCATCTCGTAAGTTACAACACTATTTTCAGGAGCATCCGATTACAGTGGTGAGCAAGGCTCCCATGAGAGACATAATCAATAATAGTGATGCCACCGGACGCGTCGCCAAATGGGGAATAGATCTCTCAGCTTTCGACATTGAGTATAAACCTTGGACAACAATCAAATCCTAGATCCTTGCTGACTTTGTCACTGATTGGACAGAGACAAAGGAGAACATGATCCTCCCTGAGTCGGAATATAGGACCCTCTTTTTCGATGGGTCTAAGGCTCGAGGGGGCTCGGGGGCTGGCGTGGTGCTCAAATCACCCCAAGGAGATAAACTTTTATACATGTTGCAGATCCACTTCACATCGACAAACAACATTGCCGAGTATGAAGCACTGCTGCATGGAATCCGGATTTCTTAGGATATTGGCATCCGACGTTTGATGTGTTACGGAGATTCGGATCTTGTTGCTCAACAAGTCTCAGATATTTGTAATGCGAATAAACACATGGAAGCATATAAAGCTGTCGTGGATGATCTATCTAAATCGTTCGAAGGGTTTGAAGTTCAACACATCCCTCGAGCAGAAAATGAGGAAGCAGATGCACTATCTCGCATAGGCTCTGCGCGGAAAGATTTCCCGAATGGCGCTTTTTTAGAGCACCTCAAAGTCCCCTCGATAAAGGGAGTAGATGAGGAATATCCGACCAAATCCGACTCACCTTTGATAGCAGTTATGGCTGTAATTCCCAGCTGGACTCAACCCTACCTCGATTATTTCGTAGATGGCAAATTACCCAAAGATGAGGTGTTGAGCCGGCAGATCATCCGACGAGCAAAAGCCTATACTATTGCTAAAGGTGAGCTCCAATAAAGGAGTGTTTCTGGGGTCTTTCAGCGATGTGTATCTCCGGAAGAAGGAGTGGAAATCTTAAGGGAAATCCATGAAGGCGAGTGTGGTCACCACACTACAGCCAAATCTTTAGTGGAAAAAGCTTTTAGACACGGATTTTTCTGGCTTACAGCTCAGCCAGATGCCGAACGATTAGTCAAGACGTGCAAAGGCTGCCAAAAGTACGCCAAGCAAGCTCATGTTTCGGCTGATCAGCTCCGAATAATACCTATAACATGGCCCTTTGTGGTCTGGGGGCTTGATATGGTAGGACCATTTAAACGAGCTCCAAGTGGATTTACTCACCTCTTAGTGATGGTGGATAAATCCACCAAATGGATTGAGGCTAAACCTATCACTAGTTGTGATGGAGCAACAGCCAAAAGATTTGTCGAGGATGTTATAA
This sequence comes from Avena eriantha, assembly GCA_910589775.1. Lineage (NCBI taxonomy): Eukaryota > Viridiplantae > Streptophyta > Magnoliopsida > Poales > Poaceae > Avena > Avena eriantha. Next base: position 410,813,393 of record OU342743.1, read on the forward strand.
TCTGGTATGATTATACACATAGCATTATCACGGACAACGGGAGTAACTTATCTATGGGAGAATTGGCTGAATTATGTGACCGGCTTGACATTGCGTCAGTCGCACATCCACAGGCTAACGGACAAGTCGAAAGAGCTAATGGTTTAATCTTACAAGGCCTAAAACCGAGACTCGAAGCACCACTACGACGTGCTGCGGGGGCTTGGGCAGAGGAATTACCCTCTGTAATTTGGAGTTTACGAACAACTCCGAACAGGTCAACATGATACACACCTTTCTTCTTGGTTTATGGCGCAGAAGCAGTTCTTCCTAGTGATTTAATTCATACTTGTCCTAGAGTGGCCGCGTATATCGAAGAGGATGCCGAGATTTCTCGACAAAATGATCTCGACTTAGTCGAAGAAGTTCGCGTCGTTGCTGAAATGAGATCTACAGCCTATCAGCAGAAGTTACGCAAGTATCATAGCCAGAGAGTCCGAAACAGATCTTTCAATAAAGGTGATTTGGTTCTCCGGCTTGTGCAACAAAGAAAGCACAAACTTTCTCCAGTATGGGAAGGGCCATTTTTAGTTAGTCGAGTATTGCACAATGGATTGTACTACTTAACTGACATGAGGCCAGTCAAAGAAAGACCTGCTACTAAGAAGAGAAAGAGAGCTAGAGGCAGTACAAATCCGGATGAGTTAGACAGACCATGGAATATTGCTCAGCTACGTCCCTTTTATTCTTAGTTTATCCTTCTTTGTAATCATATATATGTACATGTTCTTTGAGAAATAAAAGTCTTGGTTATCTCAAGTTTTTCTGAGAAGTTTTTACCATCTTATTTCCAAGTGATCATGTTATAGTCGAAAATCCCAGAATGCTTGAAAGTACTTTATGCTCATGTTCGTTCTGGTTCAGATTTCCGATTCTAAAACTGCTACCTTCGGGTATAACTCTAAATTTTCTAGTCTTTGCTTTGGTTATTTGTCTGATTGCTGGATGCGGGTATTTTCTGAGTAGTGAATAGTTGGTACTAGAAGCCGGCTTTGTTTCCGAGTTTAAACTTGTTTAGCAAGTGAGCTCCATTGCTCAGCAAAGTTTCCGGCTGAAGGATTAGCCGGCTCACGAAAGGGACGAGGCGGAAAGACAGATAAACGATAAGTAGAGACGAAAAAATTCAAGTGCTTATGAAAATATTTCAAGCACACAAAAAAAACAAAGCCAAAAGTGCTGAATAGATCACAAACTTGGCACTAGCAAAATCAATAGTACTTAATATTTACAAACACATCATGTTCTTTCCTGAATAATACATAATTTTCTGATCTATGATGCAGGAGGAGATGAAGGAGCTGTCGGCTCGCTGGTTACTCCGCCTTGATATCGTTCCGAGATGTCCGGATCTGAGGTGGTCCGTTCATCGTCGAAAACTTCTTCGGTTTCTTCTGGAGGACGTGGAGGAGTAGCTACGCGGGTGAAGAAGGGGATCTCGTAGCTGGTCAGATCAGCTACATGACAGCCGTATCCAGCGCAGGAGTGCATGATGGCTTGAAGGTCCTGCTCCTAGCCGTCTTTGTCTACCTTGCAGTACCCTCTGGTCACTTGCCATATCTCCATGTTTCCATGGTGGCTCATGACCATGGTGAGAGCGTTTTGCGCAGCAGTCCGCGCGTAGGACATATTCCAGTCCCGAACAAGCTGCCACATCTCCTTGGCCTTGTCCCGCACCTAAAAATCTGACATGCTTGGCATGTCCGGAATCCTGAGAGACTCGCCAATGTCCTCAAGGGACTGGCGGAATTCATGAAGAAGATCACTGACTTGGGTAAGCCGGTGGGTGCGAGGCTCGGAGGAGGAAGAGTCCGTCAAGTTCAGAGGACCTGTACACAAAACAAGTCAAGAAAAATCCGACATTGATGAAAGTCGAAGAAATGATAAGTTAGACAGATGGAACGTACCAAGAATGACGTCGTCAATCTTGGACTTCTCCTCCCGAAGACTCTGGAGTTTAGCCTGGAGCGCTTAGGAGATGTCCTTCTCTCTGCCAAGCTCATTCTTGAGGTCCGAGATAATTTAATCTTGAGCAGCGATCTTGCGATCACGCTCTTCAGTGGCCATGGAGGAGGATTCCAGGACTTGAGCTATGCTCCTTTCATGATCCGCCTTGAGCTTATCCAGCTCATGGCGAAGTCCCTTGTTCTCCACCACCAGGGTCTTGAGGTTCTCGGCCTCTTCAATCATAGCGATGGATTGTTTCACCAGCACTGTAAGTCAAAAAAGAACAATAGTTCAGGAAAAGTTCGACATTCAAAAAGCAAAAAGACAAGGTTTGAATCTCAGAATGTTTACCTTCGGCTTCATCCTTGGCTACTTTAAGTTCGGCATTTTTAAGCCGGAGAGCCTTGATCTCTCTCTGCTTATTGCAGACATTGGTCAGTAATTCCTGGTTATAGGAACATACTTTCTGTAAGTCAGAATACCCAAAGTCAGAAATCTACTTAAGACTCGGGTTAACATTTTTTGCTAAATATTAGCACGAGCCTTGGGGGCTACACTAGTTCGTTCTTTGGCATCCTAATGAAAGCATAAACCCGGATTCTGTATCCTACTTCATGCTTGGGGGCTAGAGGATATGATATAACATAATGTAAAAACAAGAGTTGGAATTTCGACTTACATATTGCTCGCAGGTGAGTTTATCTAAACCCGCGTTCACGTCAACTGCCACCTTCTCGGCAAGAGTAAGAGGGATCACTAGGGCTGTTGGAAGCTCGCTAGCCCTAATCCTCTAGTCGCGAAGGCGGAATTGAGCGAGAAGGTCGGAGAACTTGATGACCTCTGCTTCTTGTGCATCCTCTTCGGGGGATAAATGGCTTTTGTCCAGGACTTTCCTAGCTAGCCACTGGATTTCCTCTGCAGATTTCCGGGACAGGCTAAACTTGGCAAGTCCCGGATTGCTGATGAGGTTGTCGGCAAAGACTTCAGTCGAGGGATCATTACCCGAAGAGGGTTCACCCTTATATTGATCTGACGCACCCACAGTGACGTCAGTTTGCGACCCAAGGATCGTAGGCTCTGTTGGAGGAGCCGGATCTTCTGCAACCACAGGAGAAGGAATGATCGCTAGAGTTGCAGAAGGTTGAGGGGCAGGAGTTGGAGGAGCCACGGCAGGGGAAGCTATGGTGAGCTTCGTCTGTCGCAGGGGCTTCAAAGGAATCCCTTTCCCATTACCCTTGATGAGAACCTTTGCTCTGAGAATGTAGTAAAGTCAGAAACATTACATCTCAGAAAGAAATTCGAGAAAGGTACAAAGGCGTAAATTGTGAATGAAAGTTACCTCTTCACAACAGGCACTTCCTTTGTGCCAATAGCCACTGTCAGAGCTTTGTGCTTCTTGAGCGCAAGGTCTGGCAATGGGACCACTTCTGTCTCCTTAGAAAACTCAGGAGGATATCCTTCGAGCGGAGCAAGCTCCGACTCGGGGAGGTCAGCAAGCTGAAAACAAGAAAGCATATCAGTATTGCAGTATAACTTGAAGATTGAAACACATAAAAGGGGTATTGATGGAGGCTTACCGGCACCACGGGGTTTTCCACCGTGTACATATCCAGAGAAATCTCCGGAATTCTCCTCTCGATCCGCTCCTTGATCAGCAACTTGATCTGGTTGATGTAGCCTTGAGTGGTGTAGGATTTGGGGCTGATGCGGAGGGAGTCTTTTCTGGATGACATGATGGAGTGCATCAGTCTATCCCCGTGGTACTGAAGTGGCTGGATCCGACGTGAGACCCAGCACTGGACCAAGTCGTATCCCTTCAGAACCTTGTGCTTGATCAAATATTCGATCTACCTCTTAGCAAGGATCAGATCGTCGGTGAGAGCTGGAGCAGCCTCGTCCTAGGAAGGCTGGTCCATGGCGGCTCCATCGACAAAAGCCGGCAAAGCAGTAGCTTTCCTGGGAGCCAGAATATCCCTATGGTAGAAAAAGGTGGCTGGCCATTGTTTGACCGAGTCTCTGGCAGAAATTTTGGGATATGCCCGGTCACGTCTAAGTGAAAAGCTAATAGTGCCGGTGATGTAAGGAACACCGGCAGTGATGGAATTTCTCCGGACATGAAAATAGTACCGGAAGAGAAGCAAACTCGGCCTAATGCCGAGAAAGCCCTTGCAAAGCGATGCATTCGCACTCATCTCTAAGAGAGAGTTGGGAGGAAGATTGTGGAGTTGAACTCCGTAATGATCTATCACCTCGGAGAAGAACTCCGAGGGAAGAAAAGACAAACCTCGGTCAAGATGGGTGCCAAAGTGGACCCGCTCGGCGTCGTGCGGGTTGGGGACGGTTTCGTCGGAGCTGCTCCGCTAGTCGCCGGCGGCAAGAAGCCCCTCCTTCTCCACGTTCTTGAGGCCGTCTTCATCGAGGGCGCAGGGGATCCAGATTCCCCGGAAGCTTTCTTTCTCCGTTGCTGCTTCCGCCGTCGCTGCCGCCGCTGCTGCCGCCAAACCTAAGGAAGAAGATGATGAAGCCATTTTTCCGGTGAGAAGATGACCTGAAAGTGGCGGCGCTGGGAGTTCTGTGGGGGAAAGACGAGGGAGCTCTGTGCGCATAGGAGGATTGGGAGGAAAGGAAACGGCAAAGGACTGGTGGAAAGGAGAAGGAGAAATCCAAACCCCTTATATCCACCTAACTGCGCTAAGATTCATGCAAATGCTATAGTGTAACCGCCACCGTCGTGGAAAGAACTGGGAAGGACCCACGCGATGATTGCGTCTCCTCGATCTCCATGCACGCATTGAAATGGCGCCTCGGTTCCGCGAACCGTGGACCCACCAACGGTCGTGCTGATGGCACGCCTGTCAGATGACGTGACTTGACCATGCTTGTGTCAGGTGGCGTTAGAAACCAAGTTCCGGCTTAGTTTAAAATCGAGCTGGAAAATCCGAGTAACTTGTTGATAGGTCCGACTTACTTTTAAGACCCGGATCATATTTTTTGTTGTGAAGTTTCAGGAACCCTTCAAGATTCTGCAAGCCGAAGATCAAGCTAGACGATGATAAATCCGACTTTGGATCTTGGAGGCCTCCGAGGGCTGCTGTTGGGGATATACTTTCCGGGTATCCTCACAGTTCCTCACTGACCAGGGTGGCCCACTTCGGGTTAGAGCTTTGCTTCACGGGCGGCCAAGTCAGGGAGAGAAGACAGAGTCCAATTCGGCTACGGGAAGGCCCAGAAGACTTATCGACTTAGGCCCATAATGTTACTTGTAGTTCAAGATGTACTCTGTAACCAACTCTTAGTCGTAGCCGGATTGATCTCTCCTGTAAACCCTAGGCCAGATATCTATATAAGCCGGCCTAAGGAGAGCCTTTAGGGAAACACAATAGTCTACAATCTCAACTCGCACAGGCGAAACCCTTGTAACCCATATTCCGGCTCTGCCGTATTACTGGATTGCTACCAGGAGAAGGATTCGTCCAAAGCCGGCGGATTCGAACCTGGGTAAAATTGTGTGCTCATCGTCCCGGAATACCGTACATCTCACACCCCTCTCTTCTGCACGCCTCGAGGACCCCCTCATGGCGTACTTGTCCTCAATCCGACGACACGATCCACAATGAAAAATATAGAATCATGACCATTCTTAGACCAAGGCAATCCTAACACAAAATCATTGCTAATGTCAGACCAAGGTGCATGAGGAATAGGCAATGGCATATAAAGACCATAAGGGTTAGCTTGCGACTTAGCTTGAACACATGTAGTGCATCGTTGGACGTAGCATTCCACATCGCGCTTCATCTTGGAGCAAAGGTAGTGAGTGGAGAGCATGTGCAATGTCTTGTCATGGCCAAAGTGACCCATGAGGCCTCCACCATGAGATTCTTGGAGAAGCAAAAGTTGGAGAGACGACATTGGAATGCAAAGCTTGTTTTGTTTAAACAGAAAGCCCTTATGCAAATAGAAATCATCAACCCCTTTGTCAATGGAGCACTTTGCGAAAATTTGGTTCAAACGGGTCAGCCGCATACAAAGTTCTATTTCATCAAAACCCAACACGTTGATTTCAAGTCGAATAAGAAGGCTTGTGTGCTTGGGAGACAAAGCGTCCGCAACTACATTATCTTTGCGCTTCTTATACTTGACAATGTAAGGAAAAGACTCCATAAACTCGACCAACTTAGCGTGTTTCTTACTCAAGTTGGCTTGGCCTTTGAGATATTTCAATGACTCATGGTCAGAATGTATGATAAATTCCTTAGGACAAAGGTAGTGTTGCCAAACTTGAAGAACACAAACTAAGGCAAAAATCTCTTTGTCATAAATCGGATAGTTAAGGAGAGCACCATCAAGTTTGTCGCTATGGTAGGCAATAGGATGCCCATTTTGCATGAGGACTCCTCTAATGCGAATACCGCTAGCGTCACACTCTATCTCTAAAGTTTTTGTGAAATCCGGTAACGCAAGAAGAGGTGCTTCGGTGAGCCTCTTTTTAAGTTCATCAAAATCTTTTTGTTGTGCTTTGCCCCACATGAAGGTGACGTTGTTTTTGGTCAATTCGTTGAGAGGATAAGCAATGGTGGAAAAGTCTTTCACAAAGTAATGATAGGAACCAGCCAACCCATGAAAACTTTGGAGTTCACTCACACTTGTGGGAATGGGCCAATCTCGTATGTACTTTAGAAACATCAACTTCAATGCCCTTCGAAGAAATGACAAATCCAAGAAAAATCAACTTGTCTTTAGCAAAAGTGCACTTGGAAAGATTACCATAGAGCTTTTCATGTCGAAGGATTTGCAAAACTTTCTTGACATTTGTAACATGGTCCTCAAGTGACTTGCTATAAACAAGTATAACATCGAAATATACAACAACACTTTTCCCAATGAGAGAACGCAAGATATGATTCATAAGGAGCATGAAGGTGGATGGGACATTAGATAAGCCAAAGGGCAAGACCAACCATTCATAGAGAACAAGTTTGGTCTGGAAGGCGGTTTTCCACTCATCACCTTCCGCCATGCGTATTTGATGGTAGCCACTACGAAGATCAATTTCCGAGAAAACCGTGGCTCCACACAACTCATCAAGCATGTCATCAAGATGCGGTATAGGATGTCGGTAACGCAGAGTGATAGCACTGATTGGACAACAGTCCATGCATAACCACAACGTATCATCCATTTTTGGAACAAGAATCACGGGTATCGCACTTGGACTAGTGCTAACTTGGATCAAACCTTTGGATACGAGTTGGTTGATTTGGCGTTCTATCTCTTTCGTCTCCTCCTAGTTCATGCGGTAGGCGGCGCGGTTTAGAAGAGGAGCGTCGGGGATGAGGTTAATGCGATGCTCGATTTTGCGAAGAGGAGGTAGTCCATGAGGAAGCTCTTCGAGTAACACATCCTTGAATTCTTGCAAAACAATCATCAAAGATGGAGGAACATTGGATAAGGAATTAGTTCCTTGCGCTAGTCCCTTGCAAATGAAGACATAGTGCAATATGGATTGGTTGTTCCGCACATCTCTCATCTCACTTTTGGTGGCAAGGAGAACACTCGTAGTTTTTCCACTCGAGTTTGTCTTGTGGCTCTCACTCACTATGAGGTGGTTCTCTCGCTCACCGCTCTTCTCACAAGTTTGTGTTGTGGTTTGCGCCCTCGCCAAAGCCTTTGCATTGTCCACAATTATTTGGCTAGGATTCATTGGTTGCAAAACACATATCTTGTTAAGCCACTTGAAGGTGTAAACATTTGTGCGACCATCATGTAGAGCACCTTTGTCAAATTGCCATGGTTGACTAAGAAACATGTGGCAAACTGTCATTGGGACTACATCACACTCCACCGTGTCTTTGTATGGGCCAATAGAGAAGGTTACCGAGACGGTGTGCTTGATCTTCATGGACCCTTGGTCACTTAGCCATTGCACATGGTAGGGGTGCTTGTGTGGATGGATGGTGAGTTTGAGCTTCACATACAACTCGGTGCTAGCAAGGTTGCGGCAACTCCCTCCATTGATGATCACTTTGATAGATTTGCCATTGATGTCGGCTCGTGTTTGGGAGATATTTGGGCATTGGTCTTCATGCTCTTGTGCCTGAGTGGTCAAGATCCTTGTGACGACAAGCGATGGACTTGCCTCATATTCACACATGAGGAGTTCTTGGTCATCGTCCACTCGTTGCCTTATCATTGCTTCCTTGACTCAAGCATCAAATTCATCTTCACTCAAGTACTCTTTGTCGCCATTGTCATGGATAAACAATACTTTCTTGTTTCCACACTCAGCCGACTTACGTCCTTTGCCTCCACACTTGTAGCATTCACCATTGAAGGGTGTATCACTCTTTGCTTGTTTACCACTTAGGGGCAGTTTTCCTTGAGGAAGTGTGGGCTTGAAGGAAAGCTTGGAGGTACTTGAGGAGCTTCCATTGAAGGTGGTTGGTGTAGCGGTTGAAGCTTTCTTGTCGGTGAAGTACATCTTGGGCTTGTTGTACTTGATGTCCTCTTACACTTGACATCCGGCCTTTGTTGCGATGTGCACAAGCTCAACGATGTTGTTGTATGTCTGGAACTCGACGATGCACTTGATTGGATGGTTCAAGCCAATGAGAAAACGTACCATAGTTTCCTCCTTGCGCTCTTCAATATTGGCGCAAATCATGTTGTGCTCCATTTGCTTGAAGTACTCTTCCATGGTCTTTGTCCCTTGACGCGTCGATTGGAGGTTGTTGAAGAGGTATCGCGTGTAGTGCAAAGGAACAAAGCGGGATCTCATATGAGCCTTCATGTCATGCCAAGTTGTGAATGGGGGTTCTTCTCTTGCATCATGAGCAACTTGAACTTGTTCCCACAAAAGGTTGGCATAATCATCAAACTCAAGCGAAGCCATGGCGACCATCTTCTCGTTGCTATAATTGTGCATGCGGAAGATCTTCTCAACTTTGAGTGCCCATGAGAGATATTCTTCGGGATCATTTGAACCGGTGAACTTCGGCATCGTGAACTTGAGCTTGCCATAGGTTTCTTCATCATTGCGGTCATGGTTGCGGTTGTTTCCATTCTGTTGATGGTCTTCATCTTCCATGCAACCATTGCGATGAGCTTTGTGAGCTTGTTGACGTGATTGTGGTTGAGTAGCCGCATTTGGAGGTAGCGAAACTTGCTCTTGATCTTGGTTTGATTCTTAGCGAGGAGGAGGAACTCAGGCCTTGTGACGATCACGAGGAGGTGGAGCCTCTTGAGGTTGTTGTGGACGAAGAGGAGGCTCGTTCCTCGGTTGTTGTTGCGGGTTAGGCACTTGGGCCTCACGGCGAAGATGATGGTCTTGAGCCTCATGACGTGGCCGGCGTCGCTCAACTTGTACCACTTGACGCTCCATGTTTTGATGTTGTGGAGGAGGCGTCTCGTGATGACCATGGTGTATGTGTGGACATTCATGACGGCAATGACGAGGATGAGGATCTTGGGGAGCTTCATGTTGGTGACAAGCTTGTTCCTCCAAGTTGGAGTCATCTCTTGTTGTGTCAAGTATATGTCGAAGGCTGTAGTAGTGTACTTGAAGTTGCACTTGTGGTTGCGCTTGGTGGATACTAGAGCCCCTGCATAATGGCATTGTCCTTCGCGCCTTGTTTGGGTCCTTGAGGAGAAATCACCATCATAGCTTGACGTTGCGGCGTGTCGTGTTGAAGGTATATAGTTCGAAGAGCTTCCATCTTCAACCACAGGGGAGTCATTGCGTCTTGGAGCACTTGGATGACGGTCTTGACTAAGAGGAGAATGGTGGCGCGATGATCTTGAAGAGCTTGATGCGCGTGAGTGCGGTCTTGCCATTCCATCAATGAGTAATCGAAGATTGTCATTTGTTTCGGCGACAGAACATTGGAACACTTCATTTTGATGGCCAAAGTTGTGATGCATCGCATGCATTTGTCATTCGAGGCCATCGAAGCGGTTGTCTATGTTCTTGAACTCGGCTTGCGTCTCGCCAATTTGTTCATCTTGTCGCGTCTCAAGAGCTTGGCAACATTCACGGAACTCTTGTTGGACGATGTAGTGAATTGTGCGCGTCATGTACGGTCCATGTTCTTCTTCTTGGGAAGGTGGTTGGCTCGACTCACCGTTCCTATCCATCATGCAAAACACACAAGCATTGTATATGGAAGTGGAATATGGCGGTGTTAGCTTTGTACCTCACCTTGGGGATTGCACCGAACTAGAAACCACAAGTGAGAGATATAAGCGTGCAAAGTGAAATCGCAAATAAAAGCTCACACGAAAGAAAGAACTAACTCTCAAAAGATTTTGGTGGTAGGTTAGGATTATGGAATGCCAAAGAACCAACCAAAAGAAAAGGAATAGTCAAAAGTGGGTAAAATCCAAACAAAACTCAAGTCAAAGGCAAAAGGTCAACAACTCAAAATGTGTGACGGGAACCTACGACTATATACATACACGTGGAGATTGTTGGGATTGACACGACTATGAAAATGAGCAAACAAAATGTCCTAACAAATACTACGCTCGGTGTCGTGCCAATGCAAGGAGAGACCGTGGCTCGTTTGCAAAGAAGAAAAATGAGCAACGAATTTGTGCAATTGCCTTGGGCGCTCTTGATACGTTCATTTTGCATCACCATTCTATGTCATAATTCACTGTTATTCACTGATATATTTCGTATTGAGAGGTGATACTTATGTTATTTCATCTGTTTTTGCATGGTTGATGACTTTTGGAGCATGGACCACTGCAGTCCGGATTCTGATGGAAAAGGTGCTGTTTGGAGGCAAAATTCGCGAAGATCATAAAATCCGGAAAAATATAAAAAAATTCCTATTTTTCTAGAAGATGAAGGAAGCCAGAAGGGGAGCTGGAGATGGGCCATAGGGGGCCATACCACCCCCTGGCGCGGGCCAGCCTAGGCCGCGCCACCAGGTGGTGTGGCCACCCTGGTCCACCCCTGGCACTCCCCTTTGGCGTATATTATCCTCCCGAAACCCTAAGACTCGGGAGCGAGCACAGAAAGATTCCGCCGCCTCTGCGGGGCGGAAACCACCGAGAGAGAAAGATCTCTCCGGCAGACAAATTTCTGCCGGGGGAATTCCTTCCCGGAGAGGGGAGATCGTCACCATCCATGCCACCATCAAGCTGGACTTCATCAGGATCATCATCATCATAATCACAACCATCATCACCATCAGCACCATCATCACCATCTCCATATTGCTGTAACAATTGGGTTGAATCTTGCATAGTTCTTAGGGGAAACTGATCATGATCCATATGATGTCTTGTGAGTAGTTCGTTTTATTCTTGAGGACATGGGAGAAGTCATGTTGTTAGTAGTGGAATTGTGTTGAGAGAGATTCAATAGTTTGATATTTAAGTTGTGATGTACTTCTTCTAGTGGTGTCATGTGAACGTCGACTACATGACACTTCACCTATATGGGCCTAGGGGAATGCATTGTGTATTTGGCTACTAATCGTAGGGGTTGCCAGAGTGACAGAAAACTGAACCCCCGTTAGGAAACCATTGCACAAGGGACGTAAGGGTCTTAGAGTTTAAAGTTGTGGTTAGGTTTCTACCTTAATTACTTTCTTATACTTACGGATGTTTGCAAGGGGTATAATAACAAGTATGTATTAGTCCTAGGAAGGTCGGTACATTAGCACAGGTTCACCCACACAACACTTAGCAAGCTAAAGAAGATTAAACAACTATATGAAGCGAAAGCACTTGACAGTCTTCCCATGTGTCCTCAAGAACATTTGGTCATCTTAAGTAATACATCCGGCTTGTCCTTTGCTGCATAAAGGATTGGGCCCCTTGCTGCATTTATTCCTACTGTCTTATTTACTCGTACTTCGTTTACTTGCTTTATCGAAAACCCCTAAAAATCCGTTTGCTAAGTATTTGCAGAGAATTCCTGATCCATACCACTAGCCAGCACCTTTTGCTCCTCGTTGAGTTCGACACTCTTACTTATCGAAAATAGTGCGATACACCCCCTATACTTGTGGGTCATCAAGACTATTTTCTGGCACAGTTGCCGGGGAGTGAAGCGCTATTGGAGAGTCGAACTGGTAAAGGAAACTTCTACTGTGAGTATTGTTTACTTCTGCTAGTTTCTTTATTTCGTTATGGATAATTCGCTGAGTTTCTTATTTGGTAATGCTACTACCACTACTAAGGTAGTAGATAAACCACCACCTGCTGAGAAGGATGCTTTTAAAATACCTACAAGAATTATTGATCGTGTTATGTATAACTACTATGTTGGGGATGGAACTGTCCATCCCGGTGATCATTTACTCTTTATACACGAATTATGCGGGTTGTTCAAGTGTGCAGGTATTACTACAGATCAAGTTAAGAAGAAGTTATTCTCATTATTGCTGAAAGGAAGAGCTGAGGAATGGTATAAGCTGCTAAAGAATGGTCAAGCTCTTGAATGGGAGGAAATAGTTCCTCTCTTTTATTCAAAGTTTTATCCTCCTAGTGAGATTCATAAAGATCGAAATCAAATATACAACTTTTGGCCTCTTGATGGATAGAGTACAGCTCAAGATTGGGGGAGATTGAAGTTACTAATGCTCAAATGTCCCATTCATGAGCTCCCTAACAATATTATTATCAATAACTTCTATGCAAGGCTCCTCCTACATGATAAGGATTTATTGGATGCTTCTTATGCTGGATCATTCACTCGCATGGAAGAAGAAGTTAAGTGGGATCTTTTGGACCGTATTCAAGACAATGCTGAAGCTTGGGAGAATGACAAAGGTAGAAAGTCAGGTATAAATTATGATTATGAATGCATTGAATCTTTTATGGGAACTGATGACTTTCAAAATATTAAAAATGCTTATGGTCTAGACTCTCAAGCTATTGCTTCTTATTTTAAGGCTTTTGCTTCCTATATTGAAGTGCCTAAAAAGAAGTGGAATAAGTATCATGAACCTTATAAAGATGTTACTAAGAGTGTTCCTACAAGAAATACTGAAGTTTATACTGCTAATCATGTTTTACCTAAACCCTACATTGAGAAAATGCCTTTCCTAGTTAAGATAAAGGAACGTTCCATGATAGCTAGTATGGTTAATGAAAGTACAAATAAAGTTATTGAACCTAATAAACAAAGGGTTGATGAACCTATTATGGAAAATGTGAAAGACTTTGTTACTAAATATGAAGAAGAGGGACACACTATCCTTTGTAAGGATACCTTTAATTTTGTTTAACAAAGTAGTATTATGAGAGCTAGTATTCCTGTGTTTTCTGTTAGAATAAGTGATCACTGCTATGATGGTCCTTCTGATAGCTATATTGTTAAGTTTATGCATGATACTGAAAGTTATTATGAGAGAGGGAAAGTGTTCTTATGCATCTCAATAATATCAAGTTTCCTCGTTTTATGCTCAAAGTTCTTATGTTGCACTTCTTATGCAAGTAGCCTCTGGCTTCAACAACTTGTGTGTTTACAAAACTCCCTTGCATAGGAAGTTCGTTAGACTTAAACGTGTCTATTTTTGCTTCTTAATGCTCTCTTTCGCTTCAATTCATATTCCTATGTGAGCATCTTCAAAATTATCATGCCCATCTTAATGGCTATAAAGAAAAAGTTTTTTGGGAGACAACCCAATTTGTTTTTGCTTTCAGTTTTTTTTCTTTGAGTCTCGGAAGTTATTACTTCGGTAATAACCGCTCCTTATCCGTTTTGTTTGGTTTTTGTGTCAAGATCAACCTCTAATGAGAGAGAAGTAAGATTTGGGGAAGTTGCTGTCCCGAAACAGATTTATGTGATTCACTGTAAAAATTTGTGAGAGATCTCTGTATGTCGGATTGAACTGTAATTTTTTGTGCTTCTGCCCCAGGTTTGTTTTTTAGCTTTCTTTAGTTTTGCACTTTTTGATTTGAGCAACATAAGATTTTCTAAAAAATTGATCTTTACCTGCTGGTCTGTTTTGACAGATTTTGCCACTCTTGCATTTGCTTCTTTATTCGATTTCCTTTTTGAATTCTTTTTGGGTTTTCGGAAGGAGTTGCTACAGTATCTTATGTTTTGATGGTTTTCAGTTGAAGTTGGACTCAAATGGTTTTATCACTTCACTTATACTAATGTTGCTAATGAGAACTGTGTGAAGTTTTGTGTGAAAGAAATTTCCAGGTAGTGGAGAAGATGGTGTAATGAAGGAGAGAAGGGTTTTATGACTCAAGTAATAAGTGTATGAAGATGAAGATATTGATGTTATTCAAGTGATGACTCTGGAAGAATCTACTAGATACCAAATTTAGAGACCTGCAGAGTCTGTTTTCAAATAGGTAACGGTTCTGGTAAGAAAAGTTCCGCGAAAATACAATCCAACTATATTTTAGCAGTTTTCAGGCAATAAGGGAAGTTACGAAGCGAAAAAGGGACGGAAACAGAGCTAGGGTGGCTCACACCACCCTATGGCGCGGGCCCACCCCTGGCCGCGCCACCAGGTGGTGTGGCTGCCCCAGACTCTGCCTCCGACTCGTTTTCTCCCAATACCTCCCTTTTGTTGTGAAACTTCGTAATATATAACTCCCCGGATCTCCCGAGGTTCGTATATCGTGTTTTCGTTGTGTTTTCGTTTCGATCTGTTTCTGCCAGGTAGAGTCCCAGATTTGGAGCCACAATGTCTTCCTCTGGATCGGCCAAGGGAGATTCCTTAGAAGATATCATCAACCCATACATGAGAGAGTTGAAGATTCATCCCAAGGAGTTATTGTTTGAAGCTGGGGAGGTCCAGATAAAAGTGGTTCGAGGCCCTAAAGGTGAAGGAAGTCTGGAGGACAGGATGGAAGCACTGGAGCAAGAAGTCTTTAGGTACAAGAAGATGGCGGAACACGAAATGGATATCATCCATATAATTTGTTCCGAACTCATCGCCAGGCACCAAGAGGAGACTGCCGAGCTCAAGGATGAAGTCCTCTCACTCTGCCAAACAACCAACAAACTGCAAGCACATCTCTACGATGTTCAAAATCAAAACTGTGAGTATGAGATTAGGTTTAAATGCATAAGTGTTGCTGCAAGTTTTAGGATGCTGGAGACCATGATGTCCTTTGTTGATGGGAAGCCCTTACCCTGGAAGTCGGACAATGATGAGAGGATACTACCACCACCAAAGGAGTAATTCGTCATCAGGTTTGGCATCCCCTTGGTTTGTTCCAAGCTTGGGGGAGTGCCGCGGTATCACATCACTATCTTCTATCTTTTTACCTTATTAGTAGAGTCATATCATGAATAGAGAAGTTATTATGTAGGATGGTTTGCATTATGGAAGTGTCCCCTCTCTTATTAGATATGTATCCCTTGGTGTGAGTTTCCATTATGGAATATGAAGTTCGATCATTCACTCTTTTTCATAGCTTATATTAGTTTTCAATTCGTGGTTATATGATTGATCTTGTTGTTAGTATTGGCAGCACTTTGGGATCATTGAGTTAATTTAGTTGGTTTTGGCAAACCTGGCTCGGTCAGTAGCCACACTATTTTTTTTTGAGAGTTGAATGAAAAAGATAGAAGTACCCTAAAGAAATATAATTTCATCATCTTCCTTTCTTGATTTGCTCATCAGTTTAGTATTCTCTAGTTAAGATCTTTTGTGCTTCCAAGGAAGATTGCATGTTTGTCTTTATCGCTTGTATGTTTGTTTGTTTCCTTCAACTCTTGTACTTGCTACCCAGCCTTGCTAGCCAAAAACCTGTACTGGGAGGGAATTCTTCTCGTGCATCCACTCCCTTAAACCAAAACCGTTGCCATTTGTGTCCACCATACCTACCTAGTAGCATTATTGCTATTCCATGTAAATTCTTGTTTTATCTACCTCCCAAATTAAACTTTTTATGAGAAAACTAGTGATTAAATCTCTCACGAACTTGATGGCACACTTTACTTTTTTGCATCTAATAAACTTGAACCATTGGGTCCTTCTTTGTTGCGTATATGCTTGCGCTTTATAAGTTGAAATTAGCAGAACCATGTTTCATGGGGAACACTTTCAACATTGCACTTGTACTTTGTACCCCGTTGATATCATGTTATTTTGCTTATGGATCCTGGTGGTGTAAAATAAAAGTGGAACTTGTAAGATCATGGAGTTTGTATGTGTGTTAGAGCAACGCCTGGGCCGCTAGCCTAAGCCATGTTTAATCATGGTGGAAACTTGCAGAATAACTATAGTGAGCATTCTATGAAGCATCCTCAATAAAATCCTATGCAAATAGCAAATAAAAAGATCGCTGAGATGCTCACTATTTTCTTACCTTGTCATTTTGATTATGGGATAGCTCATGTGTCATGTGCAAGGGGTACCCCGTTGGTTGTTCTCAATGATACACGTGTATTTACAATGACCAGAGCTTACTCGTGACTGAAGTTGAGTAGCATGAGGTTTGGTACTCATAAGTAAGGGGCATGGGACTTCAATTTATAACTTGTCAAGCATATCCTCTTAGTTGTGTCACTTTTACCTTAACCACCAAAAGATGCCTATGATAGGGGCAATGAGAGCTGAAAGCTAGTAAGTATCATAATTTTTGGGAGCTCTTTATGAGACTTGCAATCCCTGCTTCCCTCTGCGAAGGGCCTTTCTTTTACTTTCTAGTTGAGTCAGTAAACCTACTCCCTTCTATCTCAGCAAGTATTTTGAGTTGTTGTGTTTCATTCATTCATATGATGATTTATTCAATCATGTTTCCTATGTTCCTTGTTTTGCACATTGCTCTTATCTTGATGTTTACTACTATGAAAGCTATCATTGAAAACCAATTATTTGTGAACTCCAACAAATTATCAACTATTCTTCGACCTAGAGCTAAGTTTGCCATTACCAATTATGATCTACTTTATCTATCTTTATTGTGTTTCCTTTACTCATTGCAAGGTGCGTTATATAATAGTGAGTTGTCTTCTATTATGATCTATGTAGTTGATGAATGTGATGCTTCTTGTCGGTATTCTTTTATCGACTCTTCACTCCATAAACTTGAGGCCATGTTTATTGAGCTCAGTTTCGCTTGGGGACAAGCGAAAGGCTAAGCTTGGGGGGAGTTGATACGTCCATTTTGCATCACTATTCTATGTCATAATTCACTGTTATTCATTGATATATTTCGTATTGAGAGGTGATACTTATGTTATTTCATCTGTTTTTGCATGGTTGATGACTTTTGGAGCATGGACCGCTGCAGTCAGGATTCTGATGGAAAAGGTGCTGTTTGGAGGCAAAATTTGCAAAGATCAGAAAATCCGGGAAAATATACGGAAAATCCTATTTTTCCAGAAGACAAAGGAAGCCAGAAGGGGGGCTAGAGATGGGCCACAGGGGGCCCACACCACCCCCTGGCGCAGGCCAGCCTAGGCCGTGCCACCAGGTGTTGTGGCCACCCTGGGCCACCCCTAGCACTCCCTCTAGCGTATATTATCCTCCCGAAACCCTAAGACTCGGGGAGCAACCACAGAAAGATTCCGCCGCCTCTGCGGGGTGGAAAACACCGAGAGAGAAAGATCTCTCCGGCAGACAGATTTCTGCCGGGGGAATTCCTTCCCGGAGAGGGGAGATCATCGCCATCAACACCACCATCAAGCTAGACTTCATCGGGATCATCATCATCAGCAGCAGCACCATCATCACCATCAGCACCATCATCACCATTTACATATTGCTGTAACAATTGGGTTGAATCTTGCATAGTTCTTAGGGGAAACTTTCCCGGTGTTGATTACTCTTTGTAGTTGATGCTACTGAGTGAACCTTTGAAATTGTTGTTTATGTTCAGATTGTTATACATCATTATTCCATCTCTGATCATGATCCATATGATGTCTTGTGAGTAGTTCGTTTTGTTCTTGAGGACATGGGAGAAGTCATGTTATTAGTGGTGGAATTGTGTTGAGAGAGATTCAATAGTTTGATATTTAAGTTGTGGTGTACTTCTTCTAGTGGTGTCATGTGAACGTCGACTACATGACACTTCACCTATATGGGCCTAGGGGAATGCATTGTGTATTTGGCTACTAATCGTAGGGGTTGCCGGAGTGACAGAAACCTGAACCCCCGTTAGGAAACCATTGCACAAGGGACGTAAGGGTCTTTGAGTTTAAAGTTGTGGTTAGGTTTCTAGCTTAATTACTTTATTGTACTTACGGATGTTTGCAAGGGGTATAATCACAAGTATGTATTTGTCCTAGGAAGGTTAGTACATTAGCACAGGTTCACCTACACAACACTTAGCAAGCTAAAAAAGATTAATCAACTATATGAAGCGAAAGCACTTGACAGTCTTCCCATGTGTTCTCGACAACATTTGGTCATCTTAAGTAATACAACCAGCTTGTCCTTTGCTGCATAAAGGATTGGGCCACTTGCTACATTTATTCCTACTGTCTTTTATTTACTCGTACTTCGTTTACTTGCTTTATCGAAAACCCCTAAAAATCAGTTTGCTAAGTATTTGTAGAGAATTCCTGATCCATACCACTAGCCAGCACCTTTTGCTCCTCGTTGGGTTCGACACTCTTACTTATCGAAAATACTGCGATACACCCCCTATACTGGTGGGTCATCAGCTCTTCTTTCTCTCTTGCTTACAAGTTTTGAGACTCTCTTTTGCTATGGGAGACTATTTTTATTTTTATTTGTATCTTTTTTTGATCTCCCTGATGCTACCTAGTCACACTTGCTATTGCTTTTGCACTATCACTATCCAAGGACAAATGCATAATGCTCCAGCAAACACAAGACGAGCCACTCTCGTGGGACAGGTACACACAAGGGAAGATAGGGGTTAACAAGGTGACACAAGTTATACCTTCGTTGGTGATGATGAACTTGACGTCGGTGGTGTAGGATGGTGTTCGTGGGCCGTGGTGTGGATGAGCGTAGAAATTTTTGATGCAGAAGATTTTTGTTAGTTGACGACACGCACACGGGCAAAAACAAACAAGAGGAAATTAGCCAATGCAAGATAAGAGGCAAAACTATCAAAATTAGGCGGCAGGGCCAGAGACTCCGGGTCTCGGGCTAGAAACTCCGATCCAGGCCAGAGATTTCGGTGTGCTCAGGCCGGAAACTCCGGTATGGGCCGGAGACTCTGGTATGCATGTCCGGAAACTCTAGTCTGAAGGCAGAGCTCGAACTGCTCGTGTTCTTGAGCTGAAATCCACGCCTTGGGTCCTCAACTCCATGAAAAAATGGCCAAGTTTGGCTAGGAAAACATAGGATAAAGCTGGACCAATACCTAAGACAAGATTTGGTCAGATCAAAACCACAAATAACACTCCAAATCAAGAGATCGGTTCAAAGGAAAATTTGGGGCTCTTTTTTGGGGATTTTTGAATTGTTTGGTGGATGGAAGAATTTTTTTGGGGGGAATTTGTGAGCAATGAAGCTCTTGATACCAATATGTTGAGGGTCAACCTCGAGCGTGGCCTGATCTTTCACGAATCCCGTTCAAATGGAGAGTGGAGTACGGGGGAAGGATAGGAGGGATGAATACGACGAACTCAGGCATGAAGAACACGATGAACACACTCACGCAAAACCACGATATACACCAATAGCTCACGCCGGCGGTAACCGGTCCGACGCAATCCCTATGATCAGCGTCGGTCGGAGGAATCTCTATGGAACCATCACAGCGAGTAGGGAGACTTGGTGAGGTCTTGGTGTCTAGGAAAAGGGACTCTGATGCCTAGGCCTTGTACAATAAGGGAGGCACGATTCTAACTCCAACAATGTTTGTTATATTTGGGTGCTCCTCAATCAAGGAGCATGCGGCAAGAATTAGATAGATCCACAGGGGTGTCCACTAATTCCAAATATCATGCCTAGGGTTTACAATAGAGCTGGGGGACTATATATAGGCCATCCACTAATTCAGGGGTACTTTTGGAATAAAAGGTATGTTTTGGACGAACTAAGGGGTACATGGGTCGAAGGCCCAAAGGCTTTTACATACCTGGCATCGCTCGGTTTAGAGACTCTGGTATAGTGGTCCAGAGACTCCGGTCCAGGCTGGAGATTCCTGTTAGTCTCAGGTCCGTCTCCGAAGTGGCCATCTAAGTGTCCTTGAGCTTGATCTGGGGGTCGGTCCGGAGATGGCCCGGCGACTCCAGTGTCTTCAGGCCGGAGACTCTGGCGTGACCGGATACTCCGGCATGCGCAGGCCGGAGACTCCGATCTGAGAAAATCCAGCAGCTTCTTCTTCTTAACCTGCTCCTTGCACTTCATCCCTAGGAGCTTGGTGATGCGTCGGGGCTTCATAGCTGATAATGCATAGTGTATTTGCATGAAGTAGCAAGCCATCCAAGGTTGTGTTAAAGTCAGACGATGAAAGGAGCGAATTCACCTTAGCTTGGAGGACCTTGGCTCGAGCACGAGTCATGGGTCCACTTGGGGGACTTGGTGGTGTATATGTAGAAGTGTCTGTAGGACAGGCTGCATCACTTCTCTCTTTATCTTCTATGCTCAATCCGACGGATTCCATGAAGACTTTTCAGATCTTTTGTAATCCTTCTATTCAAGTTGGTGCTAACTTTTTCTCTATCTGTTGAATCTTGCAGCTGTTCTCCGTAATCTCCCTTCATATATTTTCCGATGGCCTAGGACTTCCAACATGACGACAACATCATCATCTTTATCTATTTTGGATCCGACGAAGTATTTGCATCACATCTTTTGTTTTGAGCTAACCTCGTGGGTGGCCCGATTATCATGGATCTCTTAGTCAAATTGATGGGAAAGAAAGGGGAAAAGAGAAGGTAGCGGAAGCGGACGCACACCTCATGAAGAACACGATGAACACACACAAAAATCACACGATACAAGGCTGATTCCTCCTACCGGTGGCCACTGATCCAATAGAATCCTCGCAAGGAAAGATCGGTCAACGTGCTCCCTTGATCCCAAGCGGAGAGGGAAGAACACCTTGGAGAGGGTCTTGACAACTACGCTCACGCACTTGTAAACATAGGCCTTGTACAACGAGGGAGGCGCGATGCAAAGTCCAACGAGGTGGTGATGATAGTTTGTCCCCATTGGTGAGGAGATGAGGCAAAACTATAGATTCCACAAATGGGGTATCTTTAGTCTATCATCTATGCCTAGGGATACATGTGGTGGTGGGGGCTCTATTTATAGGCCAGCCAGTAGAATGGGGATAGTTTAGGCAAAGGGGTAAGTAAAGGGAATATTGTAGGGCATCAAACCCAGATCTGTGTGTAGACGGGAAATACCGGCAATAAGTCCGGTGACACCGGATCTAGCGCTAGTATTTCTGGCGGTCGCCGATATTTCCGGTCGGCGCCAAAGTGGCATACAGAAGTGTGGTCCAGCAGAAGGTTTGGTTCATCGGTTCGTGCGCCGAAAGTTCTGGCGGTGGATCTGGTCCGCCGGTTCTGGCGCCGGATATTCTGGTCGTGGGTCCGGCGGTGCCAGAAGCTTCACTGGTTTGGCTCTTCCTCTTCTGTCTCCTCTTCCAAGCTCCCGTCTCTTCGGGAGTGAGTCCTCGGGCTTCCTCCCTTGCCTCTGTACTTGTCGGTGTGAACCTATCATGGTCATAGGACAGAGTATGAAGTAGTATACCATTCAATGGGGTAGGAAGTAGGATTTGAAAGAGGATAGGATTCACCTTTGGAGTCCTTGGCGGCTTGGCATATGTTGGAGACCTTGATGTGGTAACGACCGTAGGTCGGGCTACATCAGCTCCCCGCCCTTAGAAAATAGTCGTCCTCGACTCTTCATGCTCATCACTAAGAAGAGGATGTCGAGAGACCTTCTTGATCCTGGGGTTCACCATATAGTCATCCTCGGGAAGATCGAATTGACAACACTCTAGTGTTCCTTCACTTTCCATGAAGCCTACAAAGCTCAACACAAAAGTGAAGCAACACTCAAAGCGTAGCCAATTCATGAAGGTTATAGTATGTGTCCTCATGTAGAAGGAAGTCACCTTATGATGTAGAGATAGCTCATTGAAGGGCATCCATAGGTAACTCTCTACGGTTCGTCTTATCAACTCTTTGTCCAAAGAGGTTGACGCGTATGCAATTGTACCTTCACACAACAAAGACCAAGCAACATATGTTTGTGTGTGATAGAGTAGCATGTCATTTGTGGCATGTCCATTCTTATTCACAACACCATTAGCACAACTTAAGTATCGCAAACGAAATGCGTATGCAAGGTCAAAGTGCATGGAAATCATTGGAATATCATCCAAATGTGGGAACTCAAAAACTCCATAGAACGTCTTAGTGTGGCACTCAAAGAAATTGACTAAGATATTTATCAACATCTTTGATGCAAGAGTAGGAGAATTCAGAAAAAACACATGCGAAAGAATATCCAAAACAACATCATTATGTGGGCAAAACAACCATTGGAAAGAGAAATTGTTAGCAAACAAACCATATGAAATAGAAATTATTCCTTATGTTTGTTGCAACAACTATACGAGATACTTAGAAGCTCTCATGACAATACATGCTCATGATGGCATTATGGTTGTACACAAACATCAGAAAGAGAAATTGTTCAATATTTTTGTTGCAACACACAAAGCATCAATATCTAATAGCAACGAAACATGGTTGTCACGAGGTGAAATAATATCATGAACATGCTTGCAAGCAAACCATAGAAAAGCATGCAAAAGCTATTAGAGTTGGGTCTGATCTTGAACTCACTTGTCGGATGCTCTCTAGAGGTCTTTTTCTCAACTCATGCTCAACCGAGGTTGACTTGATCATGTGGGTACCTACACACGTCAAACACAAAAGGAAGAATGTGTGTGCATGGTAGAGAAATACATCATCCATCATGACATATCTCTTCTTGTGCACATCACCATTAGTGTCAATTTAGTGTAAAATAGATGCATGGTGAGTATGCAAGTGGGGAACATGCTTATCATGGCATTCATCAAAATCTCCAAAATTTGAGAAAGCTATGGGGGCCATCTCAGTAGAAGTCATATGAGAATTATTGTTGCAAGCAAAACAAGTGAAAAAGAAATTGTTAATCCTGTTGCAAGCAACGGGAGACTCTAATTCAAACCTTTTATCAAATTTGACCAGAGTCAACTCTAACTAGTCAAACCTCTGACTTTTGACCACACTTTAATTGTTCTTCATTTAAATATTGTTTTAAATTCATAAATCCAAATGACACTTATGATTTATGTATTTGAATCAGAAAAATGCAAGGAATTCGAATATACCATTCTAAATGATTTTTGAGCAATTTAAAATTATTATTAAAACCGTTAAATGCCTTTTCTTAATAAATTCATAACTTTAATTCCGTAATTCCAAATTCGACAAATAATATGTCTAAGTCGATCAGCGTGACGAGCCCGTTCTGATTATGAATTCCATGATATGAATTGAAGCATGATTCATATAAATATTAAATTTTCAGAACTGTTTATGGGAGCAAAACATGCATAAATAATTAAATAAAGTGCTTTATTAATGTTTCCACTCCTCAGCCATGCCATGCTATGTTATACCATATAATTTTGCACCATTCCATCATGGAATACCTTTTTTTCATGGTGCATTTATTCATATGAATGCATAGTTTATTTATTATGGCCCTTTGTGTGCTTGGTTTTTATTTCAGATAGACACTGAGCAAGGGAATTATCAGGAGAATTACCAGGAGTTACCCTACTACTGATCTTACAGGCAAGCAATTCCCCATGCTTGCATACATATAGCACCTATTCTTCTATCTTATTTTTGCATCATGGAGTCGCACTTGCATTAAATTGAATCCCAAGTATTGCATAGCCTTTACTTTTAAACCCCGGCAAAGCTTGTACCATTAATCCCATGAGCCATTACTACATGATTTGTTTGAGCCATGCAAGTCATAGAATTTCATGTGTAGAGTTTGTGCGAGGCTGTTGTGGATAACGAGGTACCTAAACAACTTAACCTATGTAGTAATGGGATAACTAAAGAAAGAGCAATAGTGGGAAATAGCTGTTATTTAGTTCTTCCTCGCCCACTTGTGTCCTGTAGGACCTCGAGTACTTGATTCCTATTCCTCGACTATCGCACTAGCCGCATCTGGGACCGTGAATCCCCTTCGCTTGATCTTGATTCACACTTTATTTCTTGGGGCCACAAATTAGTTTGGGGTGTTATTACTATCATGTACTTATGTCATGCTTTACTTCTTTATTTGTGATTGTGCGTGGGGCGCTTATACTATTTTGGAATGTGGAATGTTTTTGCGGTATCGACAAGCCCAGTCACACTTTCAAGTTCCCAGTCATTTATAGCCATTGACACAAACCCTGGGTACGTCTCGGAGCCGGCCAACTTCATTGCGGGTAGCTTAGTGGGGTGCCCCCTTGAAATAATTTATGGATCTTGTGAATGCATTGTCGTGAGGCCTCATTGCTTTGTATTTGGTTCTTCCCGAGGTTGATCATACATGTGTTGCTATTTGTGCACCCCTGCAGGGTAAATCTTTCTGAAAGCCATGTCCGCGGTTATGGACGACTTGGAGAACATTTTCTAGATTATAGACAAGCATAACTAAAGTACCCGCTTTAATATGACTATAAGACATGACTAGTAAATAGTACAACACTCATGGAATGTTTAATAAAATTGCCAACAGGATGCAGCCCATCCTACGGACGCTTCTACATCTACACCACCAAGTCCCCCAAGTGGACCCATGACTCGTGCCCGAGCCAAGCTCCTCCAAGCTAAGGTGAATTCGCTCCTCTCATCATGTGAATTTAACACATCCTTGGCTGGCTGGCTACTTCATGCAAATACACTATGCATTCTCAGCTATGAAACCCCAACGCATCACCAAGCTCATATGGATGAAGTGCAAGGAGCTTGTGAATAAGAAGAAGCTGCTAGAGCTGCTCAGACTGGAGTCTCTGGCTTGAAAGACCAGAGTCTTCGGACCGAGACACCGGAGTCTACGACCCATCTTCAGACCGACCCCAAACGGAGCTCGAGGACACACAGATGGCCACTCAAGAGGCGGACCAGAGCTCAACCGGAATCTCTGACCCAGACCGGAGTCTCCGGACCGAGCATTGCCAGACATGTAAAAGCCTTTGGACCTTCAGCCCATGTACCTCTTAGTCCGTGCAGAACTTACCTTTTATCCCTAAAGTACCCCTGACTTAGTGTCTAGGTTATATATAGTCCCCCACCTCTATTGTAAACCCTAGGCAAGATATTTGGAATTAGTGGACACGATATATCTAATTCTTGCCGCATGCTCCTTGATTTAGGAGCACCCAAATATCACAAACCTCGTTGGAGTTTGCATCATGCCTCCCTCGTTGTACAAGGCCTAGGCATCGGAGTCCCTTTGCCTAGACCTCAAGATCTCATCGCGTCTCCCTACTCACCATGCCGGTTCGAGAGAGAGTCCTCCGCCCGACGCTGATCCTAGGGATTGCGCCGGACCAGTCACCGCCGGTGTGAGCTATTGTTGTGTATCGTGTTTTTGCATGAGTGTGCACCGTGTTCTTCATGCGTGAGTTTGATGTGTTCATCCCTCCTCTCCTTCCCCAGACTCCACCCTCGATTGGAACGGGATTCATGAAAGATCGGGGCACCCTCGAGGTTGACCCTGAACATATTGTTATCAATAGCTTTGTTGCTCACTAATTCCCCCACAAAATTTTCTTCTATCCACCATAAATTCGAAATCCCCCAAAAGAGCCCCAAATTTGCCTTAGGATCGATCTCTTGATTTGGAGTGTTATTTGTGGTTTTGATCCGACCAAATATTGTCTTAGGTATTTTCTAGCTTTATCCTGTGTTTTCCCAGCCCAATTTGGCCAATTTTTCGCGGATTTGAGGACCCAATGCGTGGATTTACACTCAAGAACACAAGCAGTTCGAGCTCTGCCTTCAGACCAGAGTTTCTAGACTTGTAGACCGGAGTCTCCGACCGACACCGGAGTTTCTGGTCTGAACACACTAGAGTCTCCGGCCTGGACCACAGTTTCCAGCCCGAGACCCCGAAGTCTCCGGCCCTGACGCCTGATTTTGATAGTTTTGCCTCTTATCTTGCATTGGCTAATTTCCCCTTGTTTGTTTGTGCACGTGTGCATGTCGTTAACTAAAAACAAGCTTTCGCATCGAAAACTTCTATGCTCATTGACACCAGGGCCCAAGAACATCATCCGGCACCACCGACGTCAGGTTCATCATCACCAACGAAGGTATAACTTGCATCACCATGTTAACCCCTATCTTCCTTTGTGTGTACCTATCCCACGAGAGTGGCTCGTATTGTGTTTGCTTGAGCATTGTGCATTTGCCCTTGGATAGTGAGAGTGCAAGAGCAATAGCAAGTGTGACGAGGTAGCATCAAGGGAGAGCAAAAAACAAAGAAAAAGATACAAAGGAAAAGAAAAATACTCTCCCAGAGCAAAAGAGAGTCTCAAAGCTTGTAAGCAAGAGAGAAAGAAGAGCGCCCAAGGCAAGTGCACAAGTCTGTTGCTCATTTTTATTCTTTGCAAACAAGCCACAACCTCTCCTTGCATTGGCATGACAACGAGCGTAGTCTTCGTTAGGACATTTTGTTTGCTCATTTTCATAGTCGTGTCAATCCCAACAATCTCCATGTGTGTGTATATAGTCATAGGTTCCGGTCACCCCTTTTGAGTTGTTGACCTTTTGCCTTTGACTTGAGTTTTGTTTGGATTTTACCCACTTTTGACAATCCCTTTTCTTTTGGTTGGTTCTTTGGCATTCCACAATCCTAACCTACCACCAAAAGCTCTTGAGAGTTAGTTCTCTCTTTAGTGTGAGTTTTGTTTGCGATTTCACTTTCCACGCTTATAGCTCTCACTTGTGGTTTCTAGTTCGGTGCAATCCCCAAGGTGAGGTACAAGGCTAATACCACCATATTCCACTTCCATATACAATCCTTGTGTGTGTTGCATGATTTATAGGCACGGTGAGTCGAGCCAACCACCTCCCCAAGAAGAAGAACATGGACCGTACATGTCGCATGCAAGTCACTACATCATCCGACAAGAGTTCTGTGAACATTGCCAAGCTCTTGAGACGCGACAAGATGAACAATTTGGCAAGACGCAGTCCGAGTTCAAGAACATCGACAACCGCTTCGATGGCCTCGAACGACAAATGCATGCAATGCATCACCACTTTGGCCATCAAAATGAAGCTCTCAAATGCTCGTCGCTGAAACAAATGATAAGCTTTGACTCCTCGTCGACGGAATGGCAAGACCGCGCTCACGTGCATCAAGCTATTCAAGCTCGTCGTGCTAGATTTCTTCTCTTTGTCAAGATCATCATCCAAGTGCTCCAAGACGCAATGACGCCCCCGTGGTTGAAGATGGAAGCTCTTCGAACTATGTACCTTCACCACGGCACGCCGTAACATCAAGCTATGATGGGGATTTCTCCTCAAGGCCCTAAGCAAGGCGCGAAGGACAACGTCATCAAGCAAGGGCTCTAGTGATACAACAAGTGCAACCACAAGTGCAACCTCAAGTCCACCACCACCGACCGCGACACATACTTGACACGACAAGTGATGACTCCAACTTGGAGGATCAAGCTCGTCACCAATATGAAGCTCTCCAAGATCCTCCTCCAAATCATCGCCATCATGAACGTCCGCACCGACACCATGGTCATCACGAGTCGCCTCCTCCACCACATAAAAAACATGGAGCGTCAAGTGGTTCAAGTTGAGCGACTCCCACCATGTCATGAGGCTCAAGACCATGATCTTCGCCGCGAGGCCCAAGTGCCTAACACACAACAACAACCGAGGAACGAGCCTCCTCTTCGTCCACAACAACCTCAAGAGGCTCCACCTCCTCATGATCATCACGAGGCCCGAGTGACTCCTCCTCGTCAGCAACCGTGCCAAGAGCAAAAGCAAGTTCCACCACCTCCAAATGCAGCTCCTCAAGCGCAAGCACGTCAACAAGCTCACCAATATCATCGCAATGGTTGCATGGAAGATGAACACCGTCGACATCATGGAAACAACCGCAATCGTGACCGCAATGATGAAGAATCCTTTGGCAAGCTCAATTTCACGATGCCCAAGTTCACCGGTTCAAATGATCCCGAAGAATATCTCTGATGGGCACTCAAAGGCGATAAGATCTTCCACATGCACAATTATAGCAACGAGAAGATGGTTGCCATGGCTTTGCTTGAGTTTGATGAGTATGCCAACCTTTGGTGGGAACAAGTTTAAATTGCTCGTGACACAAGAGGAGAGCCCCCAATCACAACTTGGCATGACATGAAGGCTCATATGAGATCCCTCTTTATCCCTTCACACTACACACGCGACCTCTTCAACAACCTTCAATCGCTTCGTCAAGGGACAAAGCCTGTGGAAGAGTACTTCAAGGAAATGGATCTCAACATGATTCGCGCCAATATTAAAGAGTGCAAGGAGCAAACTATGGAAAGTTTTCTAATTGGCTTGAACCATCCAATCAAGCGCATCATCCAGTTCCAAACATACAACAACATGGTTGAGCTTGTGCACATCGCAACAAAGGCCGGACATCAAGTGCAAGAGGACATCAAGTACAAGAAGCCAAATTCATACTTCACCTACAAGCAAGCTTCAACCACTACGGCAACAACCTTCAACGGTAGCTCCTCAAGTACCTCCAAGCCTTCGTTCAATCCCACACTTCCTCAAGGAAAGCTTCCCCCAAGTGGCAAGCATGCAAAAGATTCCACACTTTTCAATGGCGAATGCTACAAGTGTGGAGGCAAAGGACACAAGTCAGACGAGTGTGGAAAGAAGAAAGTATTGTTTATCCATGAAAATGGCAATGAAGAGTACATGAGTGAAGATGAATTTGATGCCAGAGTCATAGAAGCAATGGCAAGGAAAAGTGTGGAAGATGACCAAGAACTCCTCATGTGTGAACATGACGCAAGTCCATCGCTTGTCGTCACAAGGATCTTCTCAAGCCCAAGAACATGAAGATCAAAGATCCAACATCTTTCAAACACGTGTCGCCATCAATGGGAAATCTATCAAGGTGATGATCGATGGAGGGAGTTGCCACAACCTTGCTAGCACCGAGTTGTGTGAGAAGCTCAACCTCACCCTCCATCCGCACAAGCACCCCTACCACATGAAATGGCTAAGTGACCAAGGGTTCATGAAGATCAAGCACACCGTTTTGGTAACCTTCTCTATTGACCCAGACAAAGATACGGTGGAGTGTGTTGTAGTCCCAATGACGGTTTGCCACATGTTGCTTGGTTGACCGTGGCAATTTGACAAAGGTGACCTACATGCTGGTCACACAAATGTTTACACCTTCAAGTGGCTTAACAAGATATGTGTTTGCAACCGATGACTCCTAGCCAAATAATTGCGGACAATGCAAAGGCTTTAGCGAGGGTGCAATCCAGAACACAAACTTGTGAGAAGAGTGGTGAGTGAGAGAACCATATCATAGTGAGTGAGAGCCACAAGCCTAACTTGAGTGAAAAAACTAAGAGTTTCTCCTTGCCACAGAAAGTGAGATGAGAGATTTGAGGAACAACCCATCCATGTTGCACTATGTCATCATTTGCAATGGACTAGTACAAGGAACTAATGATTTGACAAATATTCCTCCCTCTTTAATGATTGTTTTGTAGGAATTCAAGGATGTGTTCCCTGAAGAGCTCCCACATGGACTACCTCCCCTTCGCGGCATCGAACATCACATTGATCTCATTCCCGGTGCACCGCTACCAAACCACACCGCCTACTGCACGAACCCGAAGGAGACGAAGGAGATAGAATGCCAAATCAACCAACTCGTCTCCAAAGGTTTGATCCAAGTTAGCACTAGTCCAAGTGTGGTACCCGTGATTCTTGTTCAAAAACGGATGATACATTGCGGTTATGCATGGACTATCGTCCAATTAATGCTATCACCATGCATTACCGACATCCTATACCGCGTTTTGATGACATGCTTGACGAGTTGTGTGGAGCCACTATTTTCTCAAAAATTGATCTCCGTAGTGGTTACCATCAAATACGCATGGCGGAAGGTGATGAGTGGAAAGCCGCCTTCAAGACCAAACTTGGTCTCTATGAATGGTTGGTCATTCCCTTTGGCTTATCTAATGCCCCATCTACCTTTATCCGCCTTATGAATCACATTTTGAGTTCTCTCATTGGCAAGAGTGTCGTTGTCTATTTTGATGATATACTTGTTTATAGCAAATCGCTTGAGGACCATGTTGCAAATGTCAAGGAAGTCTTGCAAATCCTTCGACATGAAAAGCTATATGCTAATCTTCCCAAGTGCACTTTTGCTAAAGGCAAGTTATTTTTTCTTGGATTTGTCATTTCTTCAAATGGCATTCAAGTTGATGTTTCTAAAGTGAAGGACATACGAGATTGGCCCATTCCCACAGATGTGAGTGAACTCCAAAGTTTACATGGGTTGGCTGGTTTCTATCATCGCTTTGTGAAAGACTTTTCAACCATTGCTTGTCCCTCAATGAATTTACCAAAAAGAATGTCACCTTCGTGTGGGGCAAATCACAACAAAAAGCTTTTGATGAACTTAAATAGAGGCTCACCGAAGCACCTCTTCTTGCGTTACCGGATTTCACAAAAACTTTTGAGATAGAGTGTGACGCTAGCAATATTGGCATTGGAGGAGTACTCATGCAAAATGGGCGTACTATTGCCTACCATAGCAAGAAACTTGGTGGTGTTTTTTTTTCCTTAGTTCGTGTTCTTCAAGTTTGGCAACACTACCTTTGGCCTAAGGAATTTATCATATATTCCGAGCATGAGTCGTTGAAATATCTCAAAGGCCAAGCCAACTTGAGTAAGAGACACGCTAAGTGAGTGGAATTCATGGAGTCTTTTCCTTACATTGTCAAGTATAAGAAGCACAAAGATAATATAGTTGCGGACGCTTTGTCTCGCAAGAACACAAGCCTTCTTACTTGACTCGAACTAAATGTGTTGGGTCTTGAGGAAATAAAAACTTTGTATGCTTCCGACCCGTTGTTTGAACCAATTTTCGCAAAGTGCTCCATTGACAAAGAGGTTGATGATTTCTATTTGCATAAGGGCTTTCTGTTTAAACAAAATAAGCTTTGCATTCCACAGTCGTCTCTCCAACTTTTGCTTCTCCAAGAATCTCATGGTGGAGGCCTCATGGGTCACTTTGGCAGTGACAAGAAATTGGACATGCTCTCCACTAACTACTTTTGGCCCAAGATGAAGCGTGACTTGGAATGCTACATCCAACGATGCACTACATGTGTTCAAGCTAAGTCACAAGCTAACCCTTATGGCCTTTATATGCCATTGCCTATTCCTCATGCACCTTGGTCCGACATTAGCATGTATTTTGTGTTAGGATTGCCTAGGTCTAAGCATGGTCATGATTTTATATTTGTCGTTGTGGATCGCTTTTCCCAAATGGCACACTTCATACCATTCCATAAGACCGACGATGCTTCACATGTTGCCAATTTATTTTTTAGGGAAATCGTCTGTCTTCATGGTGTGCCAAGAACAATCTTCTCCGACCATGACGTCAAATTCATGAGCTACTTGTGGAAGACCCTCATGGCCAAGATCGGCGTCAAGCTAATCTTCTCCTCCGCATCGCACCCGCAAACCGATGGCCAAACCGAGGTTGTCAACCGAAGCCTCGGTACTCTCCTTCGTGTGTTGATCAAGAAGAATTTGAAGGATTGGGAGGAATGCATTCCCCACACCAAGTTTGCCTACAATCGAGCCAATCACTCAATAACCATGATGAGTCCCTTCATGATCGTCTACGGTTTCCAGCTCCTCACCATGCTCGACATTAGTCCATGTAAAAGCCTTTGGGCCTTTCGCCCATGTACCCCATTAGTCCATCTAGAACTTACCTTTTATCCTTAAAGTACCCCTGACTTAGTGGCTGGCCTATATTTAGTCCCCACCTCTATTGTAAACCATAGGCATGATATTTGGAATTAGTGGACACCCCTTGTGGGTCTATCTAATTCTTGCCTCATGCTCCTTGATTGAGGAGCACCCAAATATCACAAACCTTGTCGTAGTTTGCATTGTGCCTCCCTCGTTGTACAAGGCCTAGGCATCGGAGTCCCTTTTCCTAGACATCAAGATCTCCCCGAGTCTCCCTACTCACCGTGTCAGTAACAGTGAGAGAGTCCTCTGCCCGACGTTGATCCTAGGGATTGCCCCGGACCGGTCACCGCCGGCATGAGCTATTGGTGAGTATCATGGTTTTGCATGAGTGTGTTCATCGTGTTCTTCGTGCGTGAGTTCGACGTGTTCATCCCTCCTCTCCTTTCCCCGCACTCCACCCTCGATTTGAACGGGATTCGTGAAAGATCGGGCCACCCTCGAGGTTGACCCTCAACACAACGGATGGGAGTTCTTCTGCCTTCTTGTTGGTAAGCGAGAAGGAGGGCGAGCGATGTTTATTTATGTTGCTTATATAACTGTTGTTACTAATTAATGGGCGTCCGTCCATCTCTGGTTAGGCGGATGTTGTAGCGTATCTCTATAGAACTTTTTAGATATTATCTTTCACTGCAATTGTGTCACCCCAGTTGTTCCCTTTAGATGCATCAAGACTTGCTGAGTACCCCTGGGGTCTCACATGATAAATATTTGATTCAGATGGATAGGTTTACACACATGTAGGATACTAGTCGAAGGGACCGATGATGGTGGCAACGACTTTCTGGTGTAGAGATTCTCGGGATGGAGATCAATGAGATCTGTGGGTGGGATTTGCTTATTTCAGGGGCATCTTATGCCAATTTTCTTCCTATCCGTGCTCGGATATTATTTCCCGCCTCTTCTTGATACTCTGATGTGTGATGTACGAGGCTGTATCCTAAACTATTGTATCTATCTAGGATATTTGGATCTTGCTGTATGGCGTTGCAATATTTCTATTTCTTTTAGATGGTTTGGCTCTGATGTACTAATTGTATGTCGCTGACATACATACTCATTTGTGTATGTTTTTGATCTCTTTACCTGTCGACTACGCCGCTCGCTCTTGTCATGATGTTCTTGAAAGTGGGAAGGGTGGCTGGCCGGTATCGTGCCCTGCTCTGCTTCTAGGGTCCTACACGTGGGTGGCTGATACATTGCAAATGTATCTATAATTTTTGATGTTCCATGCTTGGTTTTATCTACTTTCTTATGTTTTGTCGAAACTTTGGAGTACTTTTCATATGATTTCTTGGACTAACCTATTAACAAGTGCCACAATGCCAGTTGCCTGTTTTCTGCTGTTTTTGGTTCCACGAAAGTCAAAAAATCAATATTCTCGGAATTGGACCGGACTCACGGAGCCAGAAGGAGAGTCGGAGAGGGGCCACAGGGTGCCCACACAACCCCATGGCGCGGGTCCCCCTAGGCCGCGCCAAGGCATTGTGTGGGCCCCCTGGCTGCCCACCGACCTTGCCCTCTGGCCTATAAGAAGCCTCCCGAGGCATAAACCATAAAAAGTCAAGCCTCCAGCCACGAAAAGTTCCGCAGCGCCGCCGCCACCGAAGGAGAGATTCGGGGGACAGAAAGTCTCTGTTCCGGCACCCTGCATCACCATCTGTCTAACATCTGTAATACTACATGGTCTAATAATAAAATGCTACTTCCTACATATAATTTTTGCATCATCATTATATCATGCTCATGTCATCATGCCACCTTGCATTTGAGCATCATATAAAACCCTTTTTATTTTAGTTCTTATCTCATATGCACTATTAATTGTATTTGCCTCTTGATATATTGTATTTGGCTCTTGATAAAGGCTTGATGCCCAAGTTGAGTAGGGGGCATATCTTTTATTAACTCCACCACCTTTTTCTTGTCACCACCCCTTTAATTCTACCATCCAACTATATGTGAGCTTTGCATTTTAATTGGGTTTACCTCTAGCTCATGTGGGTTGGGATGGATCCACTTCTACTTCCACATGCTCCCATATATGCATCATGATGTTTTCACAATGTTGATATGTGGAGAGCCACATGGCCACCTTTGCATGTTATGTGAGTATTTTCCTTGTCTAGCTTCCATATGCTTTGGTTTGGAGTATTTGATCATGTATGAATATAATTATGGCTATATACTTACCTAGTGGAACATACACACTAGCATGCCCACATTATCTTCAAATATGAGCATATTCCATCTATTCTACTTGGGACACCACTCTTGTTCTTTTGGCTTGGTCTTAATCCCATAATTTTGATGCATGTGCTAATAAATGCCATGGTCTTTTACAATTGTTTTCACCATAGTAATTAATGCATTTATTATACATGCATGGGCCATGCAAGATCATCCTCTTTTCTCTTTCTTTGGTTTTTCTTCGGTTTAAAGTGAGGCATGGTTTTTCTCCCATGATCCAACCTAGTTCCTCTTCCTCTCCTTATTCTTTTTGGTGCCATCATCTAAACCTCACCCTCACCTCCCTATCTAGACCTAAACCTACACAACACCAAACCCTAACTATCTCCCTCTCTCTTTACAACTAGCTAAACCCTAGCTATTTTTCCTTCCTAGCTTCGGCTAAGACCAAACTCTCCCCTCTCTATCCTAATCGCCACCTCTCCCAGGACAAGCCTCCCTGTACCACCACCCTGGCTCGGCCCCAAACCCCCCTAGCCTAGCAACCCAGCCCAAGCCACCATGCCGACCCTGCCGGTCTAGCCCTAGCCGAGTCCCTCCCCTCTCTGTTTCTCTCCCTCTGCCAAACCAGGCCCCCACCCGAACCACCTTGCGTCCACCTCTCTGGCCCCAGCTACAGCCCTCCCGAGCCCCGCTGAGCACGTGACGAGGAGGAGAAGGAAAGGTGCACGCCACCTTTTTCCACCCTGCCGCCGAGCCACTCCCATGTGCTCTCCCTCTCTCTGCCCTTATCTACTCCCCTCTGTCGTGCGTCGCTTCCCCAAATCCACCCAGGTCCTTGCCCTTCTACCCCTCTTTCCCCACATGCCTGCTATCCCTCCCTCTCACCATCTCCAACCTCACCGTTGGTTTTCCTCTCGGCTACACCATACCAGGCGGCGGGCATGGCGTCTTCCTGTTGGGGAAGACCGAGCCGATCGCCTGCATCGCCCCTTTCCATGCCGTCAAGGAGGAGAAGGCCCAGACCTGCTGCACGTCATCAACACCGACGAAAACCCTAACCCGCCGGCCACCAGCGTCGCCGCCGATCCCCTGCGCTCCTACCCGATCCACCACCACCAACCTCCCCGTGTAGAGCCGATGCACCCCCTAACATCCTATCCTCGTGCTGCGCTTCCGGTACGCGTTAATCATTCCATCGAGCGCCCTCTGTGCACGGTGCACGCAGTTGCCCCTTCGTCGTCACACCACAGTAGGGCCTTCTAGTCGCGTAGCTGGTACCCAACACCAAAGCCCGCTAGCCGCAGCAGTCGCCGCCGCCGCGCGCACGCGCTAGATCGTGAGTTCGATCCCGGCCGCGCTTCTGTTTTCTGCCACGTGCGTCAGTTTCGACAGAGAAAACCCGGTGGAAGAAAAACAGTAGCTGGCCCCTTTTGCGAATGCCCCCTGCCCTTTCTTTTTCCTCAACCCGCGCTCCATCCAGGCCCATGCGCTGTGTCCTTTTTACAAAAAGGCACCCAGACTTCCTGTTTCTCAACCCGCGCTCCCCGGCTCCCCCACGTGGCAGGCCCCCGCTGGCGCGCCCGCGTGTGGCCCTGTGGCTGTCGTGGCCCCACCCATCAGTCTCTGCGGCTGGATGGATGAGCGGTAAGAAAAGGCTCTGCTGCGCGTTGGTTTCGCCAGCTCAGCGCTGGTCCACCTGTCTGTGACTCGGGCTAGCTTCCTCTGTGTACAAAAAGGCTCTGTTCTTTTCTGTTTAATAAAAATGATTTTCAGAAATGGTTAAATATGTTTTAAATCCAGAAAATAATATCTTTTAATTGACTTATCCAAATAATACAAATGATACATGTTTTCGAATCAGAAAAATGTGAGGATTTCAAATATGCCATCCAAAATAATGTTTGGCTAGTTTAA
Organism: Avena eriantha; assembly: GCA_910589775.1. NCBI lineage: Eukaryota > Viridiplantae > Streptophyta > Magnoliopsida > Poales > Poaceae > Avena > Avena eriantha. Next base: position 410,849,463 of record OU342743.1, read on the forward strand.
ATTTTCGAAAATTGTTTTAATTGCAATAAAAATGCCTTTTCTTAATTAATTAATAACTTTAATTCTATAACTCCAAATTTAACAAATAATATGTCTAAATCGATCAGCGCGACGAGCCCGTTCTAACTATGCACTCCGTGATATCAATTGAAGCATGCATCATGTCATTATTAAAAATTAGAACTGTTTATGGCAATAAAACTTGACCAAATAATTAATAAAATGATTTATTCGTGTCCCCACACCTCACCCTTGCCATGCTATTTTATTGCCATGTAAATTGTGCATCATTCATCATGACATGCTTTTTTGCTCCTCACATTTTATTTATATGCTTGTGCACTTTATTTATGTTGGTCCTTGTTTGTTTGGTTCTTCTTTCGGATAGACGCCGAGCAAGGGAAATATCAGGAATCCCAGGAGTACTAACGAGATCCACCTCTCGCTTCAACTGAGCTGCCAGGCAAGCACTACCATATGCTTGCATACATATAGTACTTATTGCTTCTATCTTATTCTTGCATCATTGAGTCGTGATTGCATTAAATTGGATCCCAAGTACTGCATAGCCTTTACTTTAAACCCCACAGAGCCTGTTCCTCAATCCCACGAGCCATTACTACAGGAGTTGTTCGAGCCATGCAAGTCGTAGAACAGCATGTGTAGGGTATGTGAGTGTCTGATGGATAACGAGGTACTTAAACAACTTAACCTGAGTAGTAATGGGATAACTAATGAAAGAGGCACCGGTGAGCAATATCTGTTATTTGGTTTTTCATGCTCACTTATGTCCCGTAGGACCCCGAGTACTTGATTCCTGTTCCTTGACTATTCGCACTATCCACGTCCAGGAGGCCTTATGAACCCCCTAAGCCAGAGCTTGATTCATTTCTATTTCTTGGGGCCACAAGTAGTTTGGGGCTTTATTACTATCCTGTACTTATGTCATGTTTTACTGCTTTATTTAAGATTGTGCCTGGAGCACATGTACTGTTTTGGATCGTGTCACATTTTTGCTGTGTCGACAAGCCCAGTCACATTTTTGGGTTCCCAGTCGTTTACCGCCGTCCACACAAACCCTTGGTCCGTTCCGGAGCCGGCCAACTTTGTTGCGGGTAACTTAGTGGGGTGGCCCCCTAAAATATTTTATGAATCCTGCGATCGCTTTGTCGTGAATGCCTCGTTGTGTTTTGAGTTGGTTTTTCCGAGGTTGATTGAGTGTGTGTTGCTATTTGTGCACCCCTGCAGGCTAAACCTTTCTGAAAGTCGTGTCCGCGGTTATGGACGACTTGGAGCACAGTTTCGCGATCATAGACAAGTATAACTAAAGTACCTTCTTTAAATTGACTAAATATCTGACTAGTAAATAGTGCAATATTCATGGAATGAGTAATAAAACTGCCAACGGATGGGTTGTTCGTCCACTTTCTCGTTGGTAAGCGGAAAGGAGGATGGATCAGTTATTTTATACTGTTATAACTATTGTTCCTAATTAATGGACATCCGTCTATCATTGGTTAGGCGAATGGTTAGCGAGTATCTATAGGCTTGTTAGTTATTCTCTTTTGCTGTAATTGCGTCACCCCAGGTATATGTCCCCTTTAGAGGCATAAAGACTTGCCGAGTACCCCTAGGGTCTCACACGATAAATTGTTTGATTCAGATGAACAGGTGTATTCGCAAGATGGATACTGGGTGGAGGAGACAAATGATGTTGGCAACGATCACTCGGTGTAGAGATTCTGGGGATGGGGATCCGCGAGATCTGTGGGCGGGATGTTCTTAGTTATGTGGCATCTTATGCCGATTTGCTTTTTGTCCGTACTCGGATCTTGTTTCCCGCTTCCGCTTGATGCTCTGTTGATTGATGTATGAGGAGCTATCCTACACTATTATCTATATCTAGGATATTTGGATCTTGCTGTATGGCATTGCAATATTTCTATTTCTTTTAGATGGTATGGATCTGAGAACTATTGTAAGGTAGCTTGCATACATGCTCACTTGTGTATGTATTTGATCTCTTCGCTTGTTGCCTACGCCGCTCGCTCTTGTCCCAATGTTCTTGGAAGTGGTTAGGACGGCCGACGGGTCTACACGTGGGTTGCCCCTGGGTCCGCGCTGTACTATTTTAACCACTTTTGGTTCATCCAGGCTTGAACTTAGAGCGTAGGGTCCGAGGTTGTTACAATTGGTATCAGAGCCATCCTGCCCTTCAGGGTCTCAGCCAAATGGTCGTTGTCAGTCTATCAAATATTTTGGTAGCTATGTATACTAGGGAAAAACAAAACACGAGAGTAGGACTTCTTCCACTTTTCTTCTTACCAAACCGGAAGTGTAACGTTTTCAATCCTGTTCTAAAATTCAAACTAGGATTCATGTGTTCGGGGTTCCGTAGTACCATAGGTTGTGTGAGTGTGTGTGTGTGTGTGCAATTCCTTGTCTATCTATTGCATCCAAGTTTTTATCGCTATCTGCCTTTTGGTTATCAACTATTCATACATTCCATACCGACAAGCTTTTGTAAACCGACGCGATCTATCTGATTCGTTGTAATCTGACACGATCTGTCTTACTCTTTGTTATCGAATGCTATCTTGTTTGGGGTGTTTGTTTTCCATAGTTGCTAATCTTTATGTTCATCTTAAGAAGGAAGGGAGTTGGGATATGTGTTTTACTTATTCATGTGCGGAGTAATGATTTGAGTGCGGGATGGAGTCATGACCATACCACTACTTTTATCATTCGCTCTTGTATATTGAATTGGTAGAGTTACTAATCTTCTTTTCGTTAAGTGGTTTTGCACATATAGTGGTATTTTAATGCCGAAATTTGCGGAATTTTTTTCTTTGATAGGTTTGTGTACCACACTCCTTGTTCAGTCGTGTGTGATATGCTTAATATCTTCTAGGTGCTTTGAACTTTGTTGATATTTTAATATCATCTTAGTAATTTGTAACATTTAATCTTAGTTTGGTATCATTTTAATACCCATGAGAGGCACGCACCGGTTTGGTATCAAAGGAAAGCTGGCTCCTAGATACATCGGTCCTTTCAAAGTTCGTGGAAGAAGAGGAGAAGTTGCTTATGCTCTTGAGCTCCCTGAAAAACTCAAGGTCCATGATGTTTTCCACATCTCTCAACTCAAGAAGTGCCTCAAGGATCCCGACAGGACCGTGGACCACGAGCTCATCAATCTCCAAGAAGATCTATCTTATCAAGAACACTCCACAAAAATCCTAGATGTCGCCGAAAGAAAGACTCGCAACAAGTCTATAAAGTTCTGTCAGGTGCAGTGGTCGCACCATTCCGTTGATGAAGCCACTTGGGAACGTGAGGATGAGCTCCGTGCCAAGTATCCTACCCTCTTCGTGTCTTCTTCTTCTTCCTAGAATCTCGGGGCGAGATTCCTGTTTAGTGGGGAGAGTTGTAGCATCCCATCTGTCTAACATATGTAATGCTACATGGTCTAATAATAAAATGCTACTTCCTACATATAATTGTTGCATCATCATTATATCATGCTCATGTCATCATGCCACCTTGCATTTGAGCATCATATAAAACCCTTTTTCTTTTGGTTCTTATCTCATATGCACTATTAATTGTATTTGCCTCTTGATATATTGTATTTGGCTCTTGATAAAGGCTTGATGCCCAAGTTGAGTTGGGGTCATATCTTTTATTAACTCCACCACCTTTTTCTTGTCACCACCCCTTTAATTCTACCATCCAACTATATGTGAGCTTTGCATTTTAATTGGGTTTACCTCTAGCTCATGTGGGTTGGGATGGATCCACTTCTACTTCCACATGCTCCCATATATGCATCATGTTGTTTTCACAATGTTGATATGTGGAGAGCCACATGGCCACCTTTGCATGTTATGTGAGTATTTTCCTTATCTAGCTTCCATATGCTTTGGTTTGGAGTATTTGATCATGTATGAATATAATTATGGCTATATACTTACCTAGTGGAACATACACACTAGCATGCCCACATTGTCTTCAAATATGAGCATATTCCATCTATTCTACTTGGGACACCACTCTTGTTCTTTTGGCTTTGTCTTAATCCCATAATTTTGATGCATGTTCTAATAATTTTGATAGATGCATTGAGCCCTTGCCTAAAACTCTTTTGCTTCTTCTTTTCATCAGAGATCTCATCGCCACCATACAGGGCGTTCGACGAATTGCGGTGGAGCTACGGTGCAGGAGGGAGAGGAGGGTCATGTCTAGGGTGAAGAGGAGCTCACCTAGGTTTCGCTGGTGTGGTTGGTTCGGCCTTGTAACACCCCGTCCACTCCTGGGCCCGAGGGGTGTCACTCCTGGCAGCTTAATAGGATATCTAGACTGGCCCCACAGACCAACACTAGTCTTTTCTACGCACTTTGTCCTCACTCGTGTGCACCCGGTTACCCACTTCCCGGTCGGTCACCCATCCTAGAATTGCTCTAGGCCAAGCACACTTAACCTTAGAGTTCTTTTCGAATGAGCTTCTAGAAAAGAAGTTGCAACTTGTTGATATGGGTATCCTATCAATCCTATTAATCCATCTGCCTGGATCTCACATACACCCACCCTTTAGAAGATCGATGCCCTCATCGATCAAGCACACCCCAAGAACGTTCCCTCTTGGCACGTGTCTGTGCGTCCAGTGCCGGCACATGTGCCATGCCGTGTCCACTCCGGGCCACACGCGCCATGCTCCACATGTCCCGCCACTAACCCGCACACATCCGTTTAACCGCGAGGTCGGCTCTGATACCACTTTGTAACACCCCGTCCACTCCTGGGCCCGGGGGTGTCACTCCTGGTAGCTTAATAGGATATCTAGACTGGCCCCACAGACCAACACTAGTCTTTTCTGCGCACTTTCAACGCCATGTACACAGATCAGCGACCGGGGCTCGCCGGAGGAGACGTTGCCACCGCCGTGGCCGGGAGAAACCCGAGCAAGCTGTCCGCAAGCCCGCGCTTGATCACCGCTTCCTCGGGCCGAACCAGCCACACCAGCGGAACCTAGGTGAGCTCCTCTTTACCCTAGACATGACCCTCCTCTCCCTCCTGCACCGTAGCTCCACCACAACTCGTCGAACGCCCTGCGCGCACGCCGGAGATAGCAACCGCATGTGTAGCTCAGGCCTCGAGTTCATCGAGTCCTAGCCCTCGCTGTGTTGCTCGAATTCGATTGCTACTTGAAGGAAAGTTGTAGATCTCGCAACCCTCTTTCAGATAAGCCATCGCACGATCTAAACCATCCACCATAGCTCAGGGAATATTGCTCGCAAGACAGCTACACCTCTCAGATCTTCCACGTTCTGTTCATGTGTTCATCACGAAACTGTACGAGACACGGCCACTCCAGCACAAACCGTTTATACCAGTGCATAGATATTTTTCTCCTGGTCATTTCGAGTACTCATACGCCCAAAACCGTGCACCACGCGGGGACAAACGTGGCCCGAAATCCTAGAGTTGGCAGATGAACTCGTCACTGTTATTCTGTTGATGTTCGTCAGTCCCACCTCTGCTGCCGAGTTTGGTTATTAAGCATGTGCATCGAGTTGAAACACCAAATCGACTGCATCTAGATGGTCAGCCAGTTCGTCCTAGCCACCAAGCCAGAGGTCCCAGGTTTGATCCCCTTTGGCGCCTTTTTCTTTTGTTTCCAGTCGCAGACCGATCCCATCGAGATCGAACCCCCTCGGTGAACCTCAAGATCGCCGATATCCTAACATGATTCCCTTTCCGAGAGCCTTATTTTTATAATCTATGACACATACTTGTTGCATTTAAATTATCCATGAATGCATACATATTGTGGTTATTTGGGGGTATTCTATCGATTCATCTAATAAATAAATATGGAGACTATATGTGGACTTTTCTAGTCTTATATCGGCTCCATTTAAATTTGTGTAGCGAACTGATGCCATGTTTTGCCTTGTTAAGCCAACATTTAATTGCGGGTAGTGATACAACATGAACCACTTAATTAATTATCGGGACCTTGGTTCCGCTTAATATTGTCTAGTTGCACCGCATCTTTGCCATGTCATGCATCATACCTGCATCATGCCCGATCTTCTGTTGTAGTATGAAATAGTGCATCTGGTGTTTATTTTAGTGCTTTGCTTCTTCGCGGATTAGTTCGTTGAGTTGATGCGAGTATCAGCAAGTCCTTTGGATAATGAATCTTCGGTAGTGTTTCCCAGGCAAGCATCCCTCCCCTTATTACCTATTTTGCATTTATAGTCTTTATTTCCTCCTGTTGATCTATTGGTATCCGTGTCGCGATGCTTTAGTGTTCCATACCAGTTATATTCCTGCAGCCGTTATAGTGCCTTGGACACCTCCTATTACCTGTTGCTTGTTAGACAGTTGGCCCTGCGAGTCGTAGTTGCTTGCTCAGGTGTTGCTTCGTGTCGTTGATGCTCCACAGTTGTTGGGAGGTTGGCAAATGTTTAATGGTGGAGCTGATCATGATTCTAATTACAGTTTATTAATTAATGTTGATGGTAGATATAATGCTGAGGCACCGGTGGGTAATAGTAATTATTTGGTTTTTTAACCGCCCACTGGTTTCCCCTAGGACCCGAGTTCTTGACACATGTTCCGAGATCGAGCGCGCTAACCACAGGTGGGGTGTGTGGGCACCCCCATCGTCTTACTACCTGATTTCAAAGTATTGTACCGGGGGCCACAAGTAGTTTGGGGCTTTATTACTATTCTATACTTATGCCATGCCTTACTGCTTTATTTAAGATTGCGCGTGGAGCACCTGTACTGTTTAGGATGTGCAATGTTTTCACGGTATCGACAAGCCCAGTCACACTTTCGGGTTCCCAGTCGTTTACAGTCATTGGCACAAACCCTGGGTCCGCCTCAGAGCCGGTCGACTTCGTTGCGGGTAGCTTAGTGGGGTGGCCCCCCATGTACTTTCTTTGGGTCTGGGAAATGTCATGACTTAGGCCCCGCCGACATACTGATGGGTGTATGTTAATTGATCTGGCAAAAAGGGTCGAAGTGCATGTGGATACTTTGTTGCACCCCTGCAGGGTTAAATCTTTTCGAAAAGTCGTGTCCGCAGTTATGGACGACTTGGAGCACAGTTTTTCGATCATAGAAAACTATAACTAAAGTTTACTGTTATAATTTGACTTACATCTGAGATGACTAGTAAATTGGATAACTGCCATGGAAAGATTAAATAAAACTGCCAACCGTGTGAGTTTCCTCGGCTTGACTTCCTCGTTTGGTCTCGAGGGGGAATACCAGGATGGGTATATTTGGTGTTAGTGTCAGGTTGGATCCGAATAGGTCTCTCTTATCTATCTCTGATAGCCGCCAGTATTATAGAGTCTCTATAGGTTGTTTAGTGTCGATGCGCTGCCGCATTAGTCCACCATACCTCTGTAGGCGAGGACCGCCGAATTCTAGCCTCGCCATGTACTGGTCTCAGTACTGACGCTCCTCTTTTTCCTTTGCCCTTTGTCGGCACCCCTTTTTGTTTTAGCAGGTTTGAGATCGATGTCGTTAGCAGGGTTACCCTTCCGGCTTGGTCTGGGCAGGGTTATGGACATCATTGGTTATTCTTCAGGGCTCTTAGCCCCATTTGCATGTTGTGCGTACTCGGACGCTGTAGCGATTTCAAGGTGATTTGGATCTTTGTACTGTATATCGGTATTCTTGACTCATGGAGTCGTGTTGTATGTATATCTGTTCTGTGGGTCCCATCGAGGACTATTGTGTAATGGTATTACATTGTTTTCCACCCGCATGAAAGAGCCTGGTGGGCGTCCTTGAATCGTTTCTATGCGGGTTTGGCGGAAAAGGGCTAAACTTGCATAGGGCCGATTCGAGGGTGTTACACGCCACCACCACTAAAGGGGAGATTCAGGGGACAGAAAGTCTCTGTTCCGGCACCCTGCCGGGATGGGGAAGTGCCCCCAGAGCCATCTCCATCGATCTCCACCACATCTCCATCACCATTGCTGATTCCCATGATGAGGAGGGAGTAGTTCTCTCTCGAGGCTAAGGGTTCTACCGGTAGCTATGTGTTCATCTCTCTCTATGCATGATCTTATTGAGATCATGAGCTTGTAATCTATAGATCTACCTTGCTACTCAAGTGCTTTAATGAATCTCTGCTCTCCCCATGTGTGTGAAAGTGACAGCGTGCTCACCATGGTGGCACTTAGGCTAGAGATTACAAATACTTGTTATGAGTTATATTTCGAGTTGGATGTCTTTATGAAATTGTGGTGTTTGTTGGACTCATCTAGTACTCAAGGTGACAGTGTGGGGTTTTCTAGATGGGAAAGGCTTACTTTGAGGTGTGCTGTTATAGCCCTACCAACGAGTAGAGTGTCCAACTGGAGAGTAGTTCAGCTTAGTATCATGAAGATGATATATTTATATGAGAGTGTTCACTAGAGAAAGTATGATCCCTAGGCCTTGTTTCTAAGCATCGATAGACTGTTTGCAATTAGATCTGTTATTTAAGTTTGCCTTTAGTCTTTTCCACGCGCCATCAAAGCTATTTTCTAGCACCGTTACCACTTATAATTATCCATACCACTGGTATTTCACTATCTCTTCACCGAACTAGTGCACCTATACACCTGACAAGTGTATTGGGTGTGTTGGGGACACAAGGGACTTCTTGTATCTTGATTGCAGGGTTTGTTGAGAGGGGATACCTTTGACCACTTCCTCCCTGAGTTCGATAAACCTTGGGTGATCCACTTAAGAGAAAACTTGCTGCTGTTCTACAAACCTCTGCACTTGGAGGCCCAACAACTGTCTACAAGAATAGAAGTGCGTTGACATTAGTGGCCTTGGGACTCCATGGTAGAATCTCTTATACACTTTTGGGTTCGTTCTTGGCATGCTAGTTAGAGCGTAGGGTCCGAGGTATTATAGGAACCTGAATAACCGCACCTCTTGGATCCGATTTCATCAGGACCGTCGGTCGAAAAAGTTACGCCTATGGTGATACCCGAAACTTCTGTCGGATCATCTGCAGAGGTCATATTCCAGCCGGAGAAAGATGAAGAAAACTCTAAAAACGCCGCAGATCTAGGGGATCTTGATGGTCTCTACGATGATCACTCCCTCGGATCAGACTCTCAGCTAACTCCATCACGTGGATCAAACCCAACAAACATGGAACCCGACGAAAGCGACAAAAGTACCGACTTTCAAATCAGGATGGCCGAAATCTTCCCAGAGCAGAAACCGCTGGACTTCACTGATCCCTAGAACAGTGTCTCCCTCAGATCCGACGATGATGCCACTAGTTCATACATATCACCACCAAGTGTGCGTGATCATTAGCAACACCTCAACTCATCACGACTCCAACGGTAACCCTATCCTTGACCCTAATGATAATTTGTCGGTTGACAATGAAGGTAATCATGGAAACGAAGGAGATCATGGAAACGAAGGAGATCATGGAAATGAAGAAGATCCGACAAACAACCGCATAATCCTTGGAGGAGGAGAACCATGTAGAGGCGAGCGGCAAAATCTCCGGCTACCAGTCGAAGCATGGCAAAAAGCAAGTGAAGCAATTTCGGGTGCGGTCCCAATGATAGCCGAAGCCATGAACAAAGATCTACTGGCCTACCAATACCTGCTCCATCATAAGAAAATGGATCTACTAAGGATGCAGAGGCAACTCGATGAGAGAAAATGGCTAGCCCACGAGTCCAGTCTTCGGCGGGCTCAGCTAAGTTCTACCCGAGGATCAGGTAGTGTAACTGGAGGAGCATAGCCAAGAAGAGGAGCCTCATGACTACAAAATATCCCGGAAGCCGAAAGAAATGAACTGACACGAGACCTCGATCTATTGTTCGTGTCAGTAGATCCAATAGGGCACATCAAAGCAAAAATAGATCAAGCCGCAATTGTAGCTGCACAAACATATCTGATCACAACTCAACCTGCAGCCGACGGTCCCCGTGTAGCTTTCCATCGCTTCGCTCTCATGAATCTCGGTATGGTGGGCGCATCTCTTGTGTCAGCACTAGGATTTTTAATCCCAGATGCCTATTATGCCATACATCGCAATCCCAAGATTACCATTTTTGCAAGACATAACAAATTGGATATCACAGTACATCATCCATTACAAACCATAATAAGGTCTTACACAAATAAAGGATCTCATGATCCAGTCTTAGTACAAACAAGTAACAGAATAAATAGCATAGAGGTGGGCTCCATCTTCAGTGTCATAGACAATGCTGACGATGGGAGATGATCCTAGTTGTCATAGCCGTCCTGCTGTCCTTCTTCCGGATAGTCCTCCTCATAGTCTAGCGACGAGAATAACCAGGGACAAAGCCATGAGTACTCTTTAAGTACTCACAAAATATCACTAACAAGTAAGGTAGTTCTAGTAGGAATCCTAAGTTCTAAGTTTATTTGCAAAGTCAAGTTTGAAACCTAAGCTGAGTTCAAAAACAAATAAAGATAAAATAAAGTTCTAAATCACCTAAGTGGGAACTTAGTTTTCATAGTCACAACCCTGTTGTGGTCAAGTCATGCCACAAATCATTTCATAAGTCATTTTGAAAACATCTGAGGGTGGAACAGTATGGCCACTCCAACTGTCCATGACCGTGAAAACATCTGACGGCTGAATAGTTTGACACTCTACAGAGGTGGTACACTTTCACCACAAAATTCAATACATCCGTCAGGGATAACCCAGAATCATCATACTTAGTATGCGGATAATCAATCATAACCTTTCCTTTACACACTCTAGTGTAAGCACCTCTCCTATGAGCTTGGCCTCCCAGCCATGGCCATCTGCCATCCTGGGCACTACATAGGTGGACAACATCAAGAGGTAGCCTCAGCTCAAACCTCTCCCGTAAGGGAACTCATACTAATGCATATAAACATCCAGCTAAGCCTTACCCAATTCAGGTATTGTCCTTGTATGGTAAAATTGGAATGGTACCGCATCTGAACCCAACCATCAGTTTTTATAAAGGGCTAAGGCTCATGCCTCAACATTTTCATCATAATAAACCATTTGTGTTTCTCAACACATGTCAAAACATCTCAATAGAATGACTCATCATTCCAAGGTTTTCATAAGAATTTTGACCAAGTATTCCAATCTAGAGTAATCAAGTTTTTGGTTTAGCTCTAACCACAAGTTAAGAGTGTTCACTAAGGTGGGATGCTAATCTCAATCTCATGCCATAGAATGACATCTAAATCTAACTAGATAGGTCAAGTTTTTTACTTTCTGAATTATCTTTCTAACAAAATTTGAATCATTCATTTTGGTTCAGTAGAACTCTCTGAATTGATTTTTAAACTAGTGGAAAAAACCTAGTTTAAACTTAATTAGAAAATCATTCATTTGAATTTTAGGGCCAGCACGGTAAACTTAACAGGTCGGCCTAGTGGCGCTCCGCGGCGCAGAGGGCAACTGACAGGCTGGTCCCGCATGTAAGCGGCACTTAAAACCTGAAACGATATGGGGCAATCTGGGCGCTACGATTAGAAGGTGGGATGTGGTTCATCATCGATGACGATTAGGTTGCCAACGAGAACGAACCCTAGCGGCTCGGTGGGGGTCGATTGGGGGCTTACCAGGGCTCAAGCTAACGTGGCGATGGGGGCGATCGAACTGGGGGATGACGGCGGTTCCAGGCATGGTCGCGGCGGCTCCTGGGGTGGTCGCAATGAGCGGGGCGCTTCTCCTCCAGTAGCGGCCAGCTCCGGTGGAATTCCTGCCGGCTTGATTGGCTCCAGGGAGAAGTGGGGGTGATCAGTGGCGAGAGGGGATGTGAGTGTCAACACCCGAATTTTTAATCCCAGATACCTATTATGCCATACATCGCAATCCCAGGATTACCATTTTTGCGAGACATAATAAACTGGATATCACAGTACATCATCCATTACAAACCATAATAAGGTCTTACACAAATAAAGGTTCTCATGATCCAATCTTAATACAACAAGCAGCGGAATAAATAATAAGTGTAGCGGTGGGGTCCATCTTCAGGGTCACAGGCAATGCTGACAATGGTAGTCCTCCTGTCCTTCCTCTTGGTAGTCTCCTTCATAGTCTGGCCATAGGAATAGCCAAGGACAAAAGCCATGAGTACTCTTTAAGTACTCACAAACTACCACTAACAAGTAAGATAGTTCTAGTGGGAATGCTAAGTTCTAAGTCTATTTGTAAAGTTCAGTTTGAAACCTAAGGTGAGTTCAGAAACAAAGAAAGATAAAATAAAGTTTGAAATCACCTAAGTGGGAACTTAATTGCATGGTCACAACTCTGTTGTGGTCAAGTCATGTCACAATTCATTTCATAAGTTGTTTTGAAAACATCTGACAACGGAACAGTAGGGCCACTCCAACTTTCCATAACCGCGGATGCGTTTATTCGAATAGTTTGACACTCTACAGAGGTGGTACACTTTCACCACAAGATTCGATACATCTGTCAGGGATAACCCTGAATCATCATACTTAGTATGCAGATAATCAAACATAACCTTTCCTTTACACACCCTAGTATAAGCACCTCTCCTATGAGTATGGCCTCCCAACCATGACCATCTGTCATCTTGGGCACTGCATAGGTGGACAACATTGAGAGGTAGCCTCAGCTCAAACCTCTCCTATGAGGGAACTAATACTAATGCATATAAACTTCCGGCTAAGCCTTACCTAATTCAGGTATTGTGGTTGTACGGTAAAATTGGAATGATATCGCATCCGAAGCCAACCATCAGTTTTGTAAAAGGGCTAAGGCTCATGCCTCAACATTTTCATCATCATCAACCATTCACACATGTCAAAACATCTCTATAGAATGACTCTTCATTCCAAGGTTTTCACAATGCATTTTCACCAAGTATTCCCATCTAAAGTGAATCAAGTTTTGGTTTAGCACTAAACAACTAAGTTAAGAGTGTTCACTAATATGGGGTGCTAATCTCAATCTCATGCCATAGAATGACATCTAAATCTAACTAGATAGGTCAAGTTTTTTACTTTTTATTCTACCTTTAAACAAGTAAAGGACTTTAATAAAGTAAAAAAAGTAAATTTGGAAGTAAAACTTGGGGTAGGTAATAGTCAAAGTGGTATAACCAAAGCATGCCCAATGCATCTTGCTTAGGTAATCTAGCTTAATTCTTGCTTGCTAACAATAGCTTGCTCAGTTTACTTGAACTGCTAGGCTTGCCTTGTGCAGTGCAGTGGTTGAAGTTTTCTTCCTCCTCCTCTTGGTAGAACTCCTCCTCCTCGAAAGCTTGGTCGATACTATCGCCTGTGAATACATACAGGATACACAATCACCAAACAAAGCTGAACTAGTCTACTTAGCACACTAAGGCACACATTTGATGATCTATTATCATCACAAGCATCACAAGGTTTAATTAACTAGCTTCCTTCTTTTTATTTGAGAAAAGTAATTTCTACTCATTGAAATTAACTAAGATTTCATATTCTCCAATTAAAATATGGGATCATGTGGACACATGTCATCACCACATATTCTAACATATGGGAATGTGATTTAAATGTTGGATCATATTTTAATAAGTTTAAGTTTAATAATTAATGATTTAAAGTGACTACAAATGCCTATATAGCATTATTTTGGTACTAGTCCAGAGTCACTGCATGTAAACCTTAATATTATTACATATTCCGATAGGTATGGTTAAATGTGATTTTTGAGAGTTGGAATCAACTCAAAAGCTATTTTGGTTGATTTTAGAAAAATGTATGAATGTGAAAAAGCTTCTGTCTTATTATTTTTACTAGGAGAGATCTCTAACTCTAAATGATTTAAATCCAATGGGCTTGGATAGATATTTAGAGCAGCTTTCCAACAAATTTGGAATGACTCAATTTGGATTTGTGAAACTCTCTAAATTGATTTTTAAACTAAGGGACAAAATTAAGTTTTAATTAAAATAGAAAAACATATATTTGAATTCAGTGGGTCGCGCGGGAAATAAATGGGCCGGCCCAGTTTACTCCACACAGCGCCCGGGCTGGTTTTAAGTGAGGGCCCCACCTATCAGTGGGACAGTGGTTGCCGAAGCGGTATGGGCGAACTGTGGCCGTAGGATTAGAACTGCATCTAATGGTCCACGGTCGTCGTCGACGACGGACACGTCACAAGCAATACTAAACCCTAGCGCGGTCGGTGGGGGTGCAACGGGGACGTACCGGGGCTCCAGCTAGTGCGGCGAGGTGGGCAAACGAACAATTCGATGACAACGGTTGTCCTAGTACTGGCAGCGTCCCTAGAGATGGCATGGATCAACGGCTCCCTTCTCCTCCTTCCACGGCAGACTCCAGCGAAATTCCGGCGCTACGGGCTATGGCTTGCTCCGGTGGGGCTCTAGGAGTGTTCTGAGGCGGAGTGGAGGAGAATGGTGTGACGAATTGGTGCTGCGAGGTGCTCTATTAATAGCGGGGCGAAGCGGCAGCGAGGCATGGGCGGTGCTCGCCGGTGACGACGGTACAACGGGCTAGGGGCTTGGGTGGTGGCCTAGGACGATGGGCGGTTCCCTAGCGATCGTCATGGTGGTCCGCTTGCAGTGAAATGCGGTCGGGAGACGTGAGCGGTGCAGTGCGCATGATGTCTCTGTCAATGGCGAGTTTCGCGGTGGTCGGTGGTTATGGGTCACGGTCGGGGAAACGAGCATGTCCTCTAGCTTCCTGGGGCGATGGTGATCATGTAGGTGGGCGATGAGTGCGAGGCGGGGTCTGGTTCAACGGGGTACCGTGCGCGCTCTGCGGGCGGCGTCAGCATAGCAGACAAGCTCCGGGCGCGGCGGTTCCCGGCTGCTCCTCGCTCTGTCTTCGAGCTGGGGCAGGCCTAGAGGAAGAGGTGGACCACGAGCGATCTGTTGGGGAAGGTTGGTGAGGCTGGCGACTGCTGTGGCGCACTGTCTCCGGTGAGGTGCTCGAGTGAGCTCGACATTGATGTCCATGACCATTTGGCCGTGGGCACAGTGCTTGGCTGGGCTTGAAAGGGGTAGGGGATGCAGTGGAGAGGGTTTGGTGGCAATGTGGGAGACAGGTTTGGCCAAAACACTGTTCACACTAGTGTTTTTGGTTTTGTTTGATCTGTGCCCACCAAGTGTTTCACAAAATGGCCGAAAGAATAAAAGTTTGGAACTTTGAACTGAATTTTGGTGGAGTGGTTTTTCACATGCTTAAACATCCGTGGTTGTATGGGTTTTTGAAATGGAGTTCATTTGAGTGGTTTTTCAAAAAGTGTGATCTAGATACATACACTAGATTCAATTTTCAAATGTCATCTAAAATTAGAGTTTGAATGTTTTTGGTAGATCACAAAATGGGCCTTGGCACATCACTACTTGTACTAGCAAGGGGTTCAAAGAACCACAATTGTCTCTGTTGGGAATTGAGTGCTAGGAACACCCAAAGTGCGCTAGTTGATTAAAATGGCAAAAGTGACCATTTCCTTATTTAATTATTTTTGATTTCTTTTTCTTTGGGATTTGCTTGGGGATGATCTAGATGATGTGCAATTCACATTAGATTCATTTTACAATCAATAGATCACTCAAACATGGCAATTCAAAACAACTCCTATTTTAAATGCACACACATATGAATGCTTAAAGATTTTTAAATGGAAAAGTTTTTGTTAACCATAAATTGGGTAGATTTGATCTTGATCACTTGGATTAAAGGTTTGGGATGTTACAAACCTTCCCCCCTTAAACAAAATCTCATCCCGAGATTTAAGAAAGAAAACTAGGAACTAAAGAGATCTAGGAACTCAGTCCTAATGTAATCTTCTCGCTCCCAAGTGGCTTCTTCTTCAGTATGGTTGCTCCATTGAATCTTAAGAAATTTGATACTCCGGGTCCTGGTGGTTCTGTAGGCTTCCTCTAGGAAACGGATGGGCACTTCATGATATGTCAGATCCTTGTTGATATCAACAGCTCGGTGATCGATGTTCTTAAAAAATTTGGTCTTTTTCGGCAATTCTAGGCATTTGCGAAGTAACGAGATATGGAACACATTGTGGATGGCTGACATCTCTTCTGGCAGTTCCAGTTGATACGATACTTCTCCTCGGCGATTCAGAATCTTGAAGGGTCCGATATATTTGGGGGCTAACTTTCCTTTCAGACTAAAGCATTGCGTTCCCTTCAATGGTGAAACCTTGAGATACATGAAATCTCTGACATTTAAAGTCAGGTCTCTCCTTCTCTTGTCAGCATAACTCTTCTGTCTGGATTGGGCAGTCTTGAGGTGCTCCTGGATTTTGTGAACCTTTTCTTCGGCTATTCGGAGAATATCGGGTCCAAAAATCTGACTCTCTCCTACTTGCGACCAATTCAATGGGGCACGGCACTTTCTTCGGTATAGGAACTAAAATGGGGCCATTTGCAAACTGGCTTGATAACTGTTGTTGTATGAAAATTCTGTGAAAGGCAGGCAGTCTGCCCATTTTGATCCATACACCAAAACACAGGCTCTCAACATATCCTCTAAGATTTGGTTGACTCTTTCAGTCTGTCCATCAGTTTGCGGGTGATAAGCTATGCTAAAGTTCAACTTGGTTCCCTATCCTTCTTGGACTTTCTGCCAAAATCTCGAGGTGAATTGGGTTCCTCGATCTGATACTATGGTCTTGGGGGATCCATGCAGACTAATAATTCTAGCAATGTACAACTCTCTAGCTTTGAACTCTGGTAGGTAGTCTTGTCAGGTATAAAATGAGCTACCTTGGATAGTCTATCAATGATGACCCAGATTGAGTCATTTCCCCTACAAGAAGTAGGCAATCCGGTGATAAAGTCCATTCTGACAGAATCCTATTTCCATTCCGGAATCTGCAATGGTTGCAATTGTCATGCGGGTCTCTAATGTTCTTCTTTGACTCTTTGACAGATGTCACACTTGGCTATGTAGCTTCCAATTTCTCTTTTCATCTTGTGCCACCAAAATTGCTCTTTCAAATCTTGATACATCTTTGTTCCATCGGGGTGGATAGAATAAAGAGTATCATGAGCTTCCTGCATGATAACTTGCTTCAGTTCCTAATCTGCTGGCACACAGATACGTCCTTTGTACCACAGAACTCCTTCTTTTTCTTTGGTGAATCCAAGTACCTTTCCTGTACCAATACGACGTTTGATTCTGTTGATACTTTCATTTCCCTTCTAGGCTTCCTTGATTTTGCTGATCAAAGTGGGTTGAAGTTCAATGTTAGCTAAAAATCC
Organism: Avena eriantha; assembly: GCA_910589775.1. NCBI lineage: Eukaryota > Viridiplantae > Streptophyta > Magnoliopsida > Poales > Poaceae > Avena > Avena eriantha. Next base: position 410,866,742 of record OU342743.1, read on the forward strand.
TTTGCTAACAAGCTCAGTTCTAAACTGCTCCAACTCCTTGTACAAACTTGGCTGCTTCTTCTTGATCATGGTGATTAGCCTACACAGTAATATGCTAAGAGCATCCGCTACCACATTGGCTTTTCTAGGGTGATAGTGAATGTCAAGGTCATAATCCTTCATTAACTCTATCCATCTCCTTTGCCTCATATTCAGCTCCTTCTAAGTGAAAATATACTTCAAGCTTTTGTGGTCCGAGTAAATCTCACAACGATTTCCCATAAGATAATAATGCCATGTCTTCAATGCCAAAACTATGGGTGCTAACTCAAGATCATGGGTCGGATAGTTCTGCTCATGCTGCTTCAGTTGCCAAGACAGATATGCGATGACTTTGCCTTCTTGCAACAATACACATCTGAGACCAATCTTGGATGCTTCACAATACACATCAAACGACTTCTTGATATCTGGCATGATAAATATTGGGGCTGAAATCAATATCTTCTTGAGCTCTTGGAAACTGGCTTCACATTTGTTGGTCCATTCAAACTTCTTGTCCTTCTGCAACAATTGGGTCATGGGTCCGGCGATGATCGAAAATCCTTCTACGAACTTGCGGTAATATCCCGCTAATCCGAGAAATGCAAGGACTTTTGTTTGAGTGGGGGGGCTTCCCATTCTTCGACATCTTCAATTTTCGCGGGATCAACAGAGACTCCTCCGGCAGACACAAGATGTCCTAGGAATCCTACTTCTTTTAGCCAAAACTCACATTTTCTGAACTTGGCATACAACAGATGCTCTCTTAGGGTTTCAAGGATGATTCTCAGATGTTGCTCATGCTCTTCTTCTGACTTGGAGTAGATAAGGATATCATCGATAAACACAACGACAAACTTATCTAGGAAATTCATAAAGATCTTATTCATGAGATTCATGAAATAAGCAGGGGCATTGGTTAATCCATAAGACATGACCGTATACTCGTATAAACCATAACGATTAGTAAAGGCAGTCTTATGAATATCCGTTGCACGAATCTTAAGTTGGTGTTAACCAGTCCTAAGATCAATCTTTGAGAATACCTGGGCACCAGTCAACAAATAACACTGGTGATCTCCATGACGATGCGCTTAGTTGAATCAATCATGTTGCTAACATAGCATCCAATTGCTTCTTTAGTTCTACTAACTCTGAGGGGTTCATGCTATAGGGTCTCTAGGCTATTGGTCCAGTTCCGGGGATTAGTTCAATAATGAACTCAATATCCCTATCCAGGGGCATACCAGGCAATTCATATGGGAATACATCAGGGTATTCACAGACTACTCTGACTTGGTCTATGGTGGGTAGGGCTAGACTCTTGTTGCACTTGAACTGACGGGGTAAGGTTTCAGATACATGGTCTACTGTTACTCTAGAGCTACTGGTCATGGTGATGGCTTTCTTAGCACAGTCTATCAGTCCTTTATGCTTTGACATCCAATCCATTCCTAGTACTACTTCTAATCCTTTGGTTCCAAGTACTATTAGATTAGCATAAAAATCTATCCCCATGTATTCTGATAGGCACATATTTGCAAATTTTTCTAGCTTTTGTAGTTGAGCCAGGAATTTGAACTATCAAGACATGCTTCAAGTTGGTTGGGTGAATCTTACTAGTGCATGCAAATTCTTCGGTGAAAAATGAGTGCGATGCTCCAGAATCAAACAACGCCCTTACTAAAACTGAGTTGACAGAAAACATACCCAGCACTACATCTGGCCCTTCTTGGGCTTCTTCGGCGTTCATGTGGAAGAGACGGCCGTTGCGGTTGTGAGGGTTCCCTAGGGCGAATCTTCTTCCTGATTAAACACGACGCTGCTATTGAGCGGGGGCATTCATAGCAGTGGCAGCAGTCTTCTTGGGACACTCATTGGAATAGTGACCCTTTACTCCACATTTGAAACAAGTAATCTGGGACTTGTCTTTTGCTGCCACAGGCACAACATTGCTTCTAGTTCTGGGTATAGTGTTGTTGTTGTTGTTGCTCTTGGGAGGTGCACGGTTGAAATTGTTGGTGTTGCCGGGGTGGTTGTTGTTTCCTCCGGACTTCACATTGCCTCCGCTACGGTTGGGGTAGCTTGGGCGAGACATTGGGGGTCGGTTGTTCCTCGGTGCATATCCTGCAGACGGATTGGGACGGTACTTCTGGTGACTGTTGGACCTAGCTTCGTGCATCATACGATGCTTGAGGTTGTCGTTGGCTTGGTTAATCTTCCCTTTCATCTGAATGGCAAAGTCGACTAGCTCTTCGTGATCCTCGAACCGGATGTTCACGAGGACAGTCTGCATCTCATCATGCAGTCCGTTCAGGAATCTCTCCTTCTTCTTGGCCTCCGTGATGATCTCATCAGGTGCATACCTGGCTAGGGACAAGAATCTGTCACGATACTCCACTACAGTCATTCTGCCTTGTTTCAATTCTCTGAATTCATCCCCCATTCTGGTGACTAGTCCCTGTGGCATGTGGGTGCGGCTGAACTTGATTTTGAAGGCTTCCCATGTCATCACTTGACCATGGTTCATCGTGCGGGTGTTGTTCCACCATGCTCTTGCATCTCCTGCCAAATAGTGAGTGGCAAAGAGAACCTTCTCGTAGTCATCAACTCTGGCCAGTTCTAAATTGTTCTCCATTGTCTGCAACCAGTCATCAGCATCTAGTGGGTTCTCCGAAGTGCTAAAGATTGGGGGATTGGTATTCTGGAAGTTTTTCAGCTTGGATCCTTGATGATCCTGATTTCCATGCCCTTGGTTGTTTTGGGCCATATGGGCGATCTGCTGTAGTGTTGCTAGGTTGGCTTGGCGTTCTGCCATGTTTGCTTCACGGTTTGCAACTATCATTTGCATAATCTGCAGCATCGGGTCCTGCGATGAGCTGCTCCCTCCGGGATTTCCACGAGTCATCTGAATATTGAGGTAGATAAAGGGACAAGAGGGAAAGTTCTAAGGTTCATGGTTTTGATTTAAAAGCCAAAACTTTGAGATTGACTCAGGTTTTGCAAATAACTTCTTTTCATTCCTTCAAACAAGCACATGATACAAACACACACACACACACCACAACAACAAGGGAAAACAGATGGTTTTAAGAACCATTCTGTAAGCTACGATACAATGGGACCGATACTCCTCATGCTATGATAGTGCTCTAGTGAATCTACTCATCATCGATGAAGTCGGAGTCATCATCGTCTATGTAGAAGTCCACGGAATCTTCCTCTAGAAAGTCATCATCGTTGCTGAGGTAAGAGTCCATGTCTCCCTGGATGTCTTCAACTTCCTCTTCTTCTTCATTTGTTGCAAGCTGAGCTGCTTGCTCCTTGATGGTCTTCTCGAGGTCGGCCACCTTCTTGCGAAGACGGTCGATGGTGCGATCCTTCTTTGCGCGTTGGCGGCAAAGAGACTACCGATCCTTGACGAGCACTGAGAAATTCTGGGCCTTCTGGGCGGCAATGGCAAGGTTGTGGTTGGCGAACTCCCTAGCATTGTCCAATTCCTTCTGTTGGTCGTACAGCAGGAAGTCAAGGTTCTCCACTTGACGCTTCAACTCCGGGTGACTTCGCATCTCCATTGGCATTCCCATGAAGTAACGCCTTGCATAGTGAGCAAAGCGGGTTCCTTGGATTTGGTTGACACAAAGGGCACACAGGCGTGCGAGAGCTTCATGCATGGCCCTGGCTAATCCATTTAGCCAGTTGTTCTCTCTTACGGAGAACTGGATTCTCCCGGATGTTGGTGCTTCTATCTTGCCTCGAAGATCAGTTGTGACTAGCCATTGTAGTCTCCTCCTGGGGGTCCAGGAAGTTGAGCTCCAAGAAACTCCAGATGTGGGCGTCCCAAGTACTCCGATAGTGCATCAACATCCCTCTCGAAGATCAGCTGGCCTTCGTTGCCCAAATGGTAGAACTTGCTGAACTGAGTCTCCATCTATAAGAATTAAGGATGAGAAACTTAGTGAAGTGATCAAGTGTGTCAAATTTTACGTAGTAATGGAAGAATTAGAGGAACATGAATTTTTTTGAGAGAAAGAATTCCCAAGGGTAAGAGAGGAAATAGTTTTCATAAATACTCACTTTGGTTTTTGAAGCTAAGTTTTTGTTCGAATGTCCATTCTAACTAGGGTCTCCTATGGTCAGGACGGCTCTGATACCAACTTGTCAACACCCGGATTTTTAATCCTAGATGCCTGGTATGCCATACATCGCAATCCTAGGATTACCATTTTTGCGAGACATAACAGATTGGATATCACAGTACATCATCCATTACAAACCATAATAAGGTCTTACATGAATAAAGGATCTCATGATCCAGTCTTAATACAACAAGTAGCGGAATAAATAATAAGCATAGCGGTGAGGGTCCATCTTCAGGGTCACAGGCAATGTTGATGATGGAAGATAGTCCTAGTTATCATAGCCGTCCTGCTGTCCTTCCTCTTGGTAGTCTCCTTCATAGTCTGGCATCGGAATAGCCAAGGACAAAAGCCATGAGTACTCTTTAAGTACTCGCAAACTACCATTAACAAGTAACATAGTTCTAGTGGGAATGCTAAGTTCTAAGTCTATTTGTAAAGTTCATTTTGAAACCTAAGCTGAGTTCAGAAACAAAGAAAGATAAAATAAAGTTTGAAATCACCTAAGTGGGAACTTAATTGTCATAGTCACAACTCTATTGTGGTCAAGTCATGTCACAATTCATTTCATAAGTTGTTTTGAAAACATCTGACAACGGAACAATATGGCCAATCCAACTATCCATAACCACAGATGCGGCTATTCGAATAGTTTGACACTCTACAGAGGTGGTACACTTTCACCACAATATTCGATACATTTGTAAGGGATAACCCTGAATCATCATACTTAGTATGCAGATAATCAAACATAACCTTTCCTTTACACACCCTAGTATAAGCACCTCGCCTATGAGTATGGCCTCCCATCCATGACCATCTATCATCTTGGGCACTGCAGAGGTGGACAACATTGATAGGTAACCTTAGCTCAAAGCTCTCCCGCGAGGGAACTAATACTAATGCATATAAACTTCCGGCTAAGCCTTACCCAATTCAGGTATTGTGGTTGTACGGTAAAATTGGAATGGTATCGCATCCAAACCCAACCATCAGTTTTGTAAAAGGGCTAAGGCTCATGCCTCAACATTTTCATCCTCATAAACCATTTGTGTTTCTCACACATGTCAAAACATCTCAATAGAATGACTCATCATTCCAAGGTTTTCACAATTCATTTTCACCAAGTATTCCCATCTAAAGTGAATCAAGGTTTGGTTTAGCTCTAAACTACTAAGTTAAGAGTGTTCACTAATATGGGGTGCTAATCTCAATCTCATTCCATAGAATGACATCTAAATTTAACTAGATAGGTCAAGGTTTATACTTGTATTCTACCTTTAAACAAGTAAAGGAGTTTAATAAAGTAAAGAAAGTAAAGCTTGGAAGTAAAACTTGGGGTAGGTAATAGTCAAAGTGGTATAACCAAAGCATGCCCAATGCATATTTCTTTGGTTATCTAGCTTAATTCTATCTTGATAACAATAGCTTGCTCAGTTTACTTGAAGTGCTAGGCTTGCCTTGTGTAGTGTAGTGGTTGAAGTTTTCTTCCTCCTCTTGGTAGAACTCCTCCTCCTCGAAAGCTTGCTCGGTACTATCGTCTCTAAATACATACGGGATACACAATCACCAAACAAATCTTAACTAGTCTACTTATCACACTAAGGCACACATTTGATGATCTATTATAATCACAAGCATCACAAGGTTTAATTAACTAGCTTCCTTCTTTTTATTTGAGAAAAGTAGTTTGTACTCATTGAAATTAACTAAGATTTAATATTCTCCAATTAAAATATGGGATCATGTGGACACATGTCATCACCACATATTCGAACATATGGGAATGTGATTTAAATGTTGGATGATATTTTTATAAGTTTAAGTTTAATAATTAATGATTTAAAGTGACTAGAAATGCCTATATAGCATTATTTTGGTACTAGTCCAAATTCACTGCATGTAAACCTTAATATTATTACATATTCAGATAGGTATGGTTAAATGTGATTTTTGAGAGTTGGAATCAACTCAAAAGCTATGTTGGTTGATTTTAGAAAAATGTTTGAATGTGCAAAAGCTTCTGTCCTGTTATTTTTACTAGGAGAGATCTCTAACTTTAAATGATTTAAATCCAACAGGCTTGGATAGAGATTTAAAGTAGCTTTCAAACAAAATTGGAATGACTCAATTTGGATTTGTAAAACTCTCTGAACTGATTTTTAAACTAAGGGACCAAATTAAGTTTTAATTAAAATAGAAAAACATATATTTGAATTTAGTGGGTCACATGGGAAATAAATGGGCCGGCCCAGTTTACTCCACACAACGCCCGAGCTGGTTTTAAGTGGGGGCCCCACCTGTCAGCGGGACAGTGGTTGCCGAAGCGGTATGGGTGAACTGTGGCCGTAGGATTAGAACTGGATCTAATGGTCCACGGTCGTCGTCGACGACGGACACGTCGTCGGCGAGACTGAACCCTAGCACGGTCGGTGGTGGTGCAATTTGGACGTACCGGGGCTCCAGCTAGTGTGGCCAGGCGAGCAAACGAACAAGTCGACGACAGCGGTTCTCTTGGTACTGGCGGCGTCCTTGGAGATGACCTAGATCAACGGCTCCCTTCTCCTTCTTCCGTGGCAGACTCCAGCGTAATTCTGGCGCTGCGGGCTACGGCTTGCTCCTGTGGGGCTCTAGGAGTGTTCTGATGGGGTGTGGAGGAGAATGGTGTGACGAATTGGTGCTGGGAGGCGCTCTATTTATAGCGGGGCGAAGCTGTAGTGAGGCATGGGCGATGCTCGCCGGTGACGACGGTACATCAGGCTAGGTGTTTGGGCGGTGGACTAGGACGGTGGGAGGTTCCCTGGTGGACGTCATGGAGGTGCGTGTGCAGTGAAATGCGGTCGGGAGACGTGAGCGGCACGACGCGCATGATGTCTTTGTCGACGGTGAGTTTCGCGGTGGGCGGCGGTTACGGGTCACGGTCGGGGAAACGGGCGTGTCCTCTAGCTTACTGGGGCGGTGGTGATCATGTAGGTGGGCGGTGAGAGCGAGGCGGGGTCTGGCTGAGCGGGGGACCGTGCGCGCTCTGCGGGCATTGTCGGCATGGCAGACAATCTCCGGGTGTGGCGGTTCCTAGCTGCTCCTTGCTCTGTCCTCGAGCTAGGGCTGGCGTAGAGGAAGAGGTAGACCACGAGCGACGTGTTGGGCAAGGTTGGCAAGGTTGGCGAGGTTGGCTAGTGTGATCTAGATACATACACTAGATTCAATATTCAAATGTCATTTAAAATTGGAGTTTGAATGTCTTTGGGAGATCACAAAGTGGGCCTTGGCACACCACTACATGTACTAGCAAGGGGTGCAAAGAACAACAATTGTCTCTGTTGGGAATTGAGTGCTAGGAACACCCAAAATGGGATTGTTGATTAAAATGGCAAAAGTGACCATTTCCTTATTTAAATCTTTTTGATTTCTTTTTCTTTGGGATTTGCTTGGGGATGATCTAGATGATGTGCAATTCACCTTAGAATAATTTTACAATCAATAGATCCCTCAAACATGGCAATTCAAAACAACTCCTATTTTAAATGCCCACACATATGAATGCTTAAGGATTTTTAAATGGAAAAGTTTTTGTTAACCCTAAATTGGGTAGATTTGATCTTGATCACTTGGATTAAAGTTTTGGGATGTTATAGTGAGTGGTGTGCAGAATGAGGCTAGGGGTGGCCCTTATATAGGCTCGACGATGGGACAGCACGGCGTGGCCAGGCGACGGTGGCAACATGGCTATGGGCTACTAGAGGCGTGGCTGCGAGCGGCAATCGATGCGCGGTCTCCTGGCGGTCCGCTACAACGTAATGGCGCGTCTAGGGGCGGTGGCAATTGGTCGGGCGCGACTCGTGCTCTGAGGGGTAGATGCGGCATTCGACGCGGCGTGAGGTGGTTGTGGGTCAAACGGCAGCGAGCAGAGATGTTTGAGGGCGTGCTAGTGTTAAGGCAGGTGCGCCCGTGCGAGTTGAGGGCAAGGCGGGCTCTGTGCGAGGCTGTCGGGGGCGGCGCACTGGCATGGTTCGTGCATGGTGCAGAGGCGGAGAGCGCGGGCGTGCCTCGGTGGTCTAGTGCCTGGCTGGGCTTGGGGAAAGGACAGGGGCGGCGATGTGGTCTGGCCTACCTCCTAGACACGGCGAGAGGGGGCGGGTTGGTCTCCTATGGCTTGGGCATGGTTGGCCGGCAGCGACCATTCTCGGGCGGCATGATACTGGCGCAGCGGCGTAGAGGGGATGTTGTCTGGGCTGGGTTAGTGTAAGAGGGGACAGAGGAGAGATGAGAGGGGTAAATGGGGGACAAGAACTTGATTAGCAACATTATTAGTTAGGCCGTTTGTTTTGTGCTAACCAACTGTTCAACACAACGCCCGCAAGAGACTCTTATTTGAATTTTGAAAAGAGTTTTGGTGGGTGTGTTAGTCATAAGCTTGATCATATGTGGTTGCTTGGGATTGTCAAGGTGAATTCATTTGAGTGGTTTTTGAAAAAGTGAGATCTATGCATATGAAGTGGATTCAAATTTCAAATGCCACTTAAGATTAGTGGCTAAGGGTTTTTGTAAGATTTCAAAGTGGGCCTTGGTACATCTTTACTTGTACTAGCAAGGGGTGAAAAGCGTTGAGAATGTTTCTGTTTGAAATTTACTTCTAGGAATACCATAAGTGACCTGGTGGGTTAAAATGGCCAAAGTGACCATTTGGTCTTTTTATTCTTATTTGATTTATTTTTCTTTCGGTTTTGTTTTTGAATGATCTAGATGATGTGGCATTCATCTTTGAGTCATTTTACAACCATTAGAACAAACAAACATGGCATTTTCAAACAATTCTATATTAATGCACAAACACATGCATTCATAATTGTTTTTAATAATAAAAGCTTTTGTTATCCCAAAATTGGGTGGTTTGAACTTGATTAACCTTGATTAAAGTTTTGGGATGTTACAAACCTTCCCCTCTTCAACAAAATCTCGTCCCGAGATTTAAGAAAAAAAACTAGGAACTAAAGAGATCTGGAAACTCAGTCCTAATGTAATCTTCTTGCTCCCAAGTGGCTTCTTCTTCGGTATGGTTGCTCCATTAGATCTTGAGAAATTTGATAATCCGGGTCATGGTGGTTCTGAAGGCTTCTTCCAAGATATGAATGGGCACTTCACGATACGTCAGATCCTTGTTGATATCAACGGCTCGGTGATTGATATTCTTGAACACTTCGGTCTTCTCCGGCACTTCCAAGTATTTGCGAAGTAACGAGATATGGACCACATTATGAATGGCTAACATTTCTTCTGGCAGTTCTAGCTGATACGATAATTCTCCTCGACGATTCAGAATCTTAAAGGGTCTGATATATCTGGCGGCTAACTTTCCTTTCAGACTAAAATCTTGCGTTCCTTTCAATGACGAAACTTTGAGATAAACAAAATCCCCGACATTGAAAGTCAGGTCTCTATGTCTCTTATCATTATAACTCTTCTGTCTGGATTGGGAGGTCATGAGGTGCTCATAAACTTTTTGTGAACCTTCTCTTCAGCTTCTCGTAGGATGCCGGGTCCGAAAATCTGACTCTCTCCTACTTGCGACCAATTCAAAGGGGTATGACACTTTCTTCCATATACGAACTCAAATGGGGCCATTTGCAAATTGGCTTTATAACTGTTGTTGTATGAGAATTCTGCGTAAGGCAAACAATCTTCCCATTTTGATCCATACTCTAACACACAATCTCTCAACATATCTTGTAAGATTTGGTTGACTCTTTCAGTCTGTCCGTCGCTCTGTGGGTGATAAGCTGTGCTGAAATTCAACTTGGTTCCTAATTCTTCTTGGACTTTCTCCCAAAATCAAGAGGTAAATTGGGTTCCTCGATCCGACACTATGGTCTTGGGGGTTCCATGCAAATTGACAATTCTAGCAATGTACAACTCTGCTAGCTTCGAACTTTGGTTGGTTGTCTTGACAGGTATAAAATGGGCTACCTTGGACAGCCTATCAACGATGACCTAGATTGAGTCATTTCCCCTACTAGAAGTAGGCAAACCGGTGATAAAGTCCATTCCAACGGAATCCCATTTCCATTCAAGAATCTGTAATGGTTGCAACAGTCTTGTGGGTTTCTAATGTTCCGCTTTAACTCTTTGACAGATATCACACTTGGCGATGTAGCTCCCGATTTCTCTCTTCATCTTGTGCCACCAAAATTTGTCGTTCAAATATTGATACATCTTCGTTCCTCCAGAGATGATAGAATAAAGAGTATCATGAGCTTCTTGCATGATAACTTGCTTCAACTCCGAATCTTCTGGCACACAGATACGTCCTTTGTACCACATAACTCTTTCTTTGTCTTCGGTGAATCCAGGTACCTTTCCTATACCAATACGACGTTTGATTCCGTCGATACCTACATTTCCCTTCTAGGCTTCCTTGATTTGGCAAATCAAAGTGGGTTGTAGTTCAATGCTAGCTAAAAATCTGTTGCTAACTAGCTCAGTTCTAAACTGCTCCAACTCTTCATTCAAACTTGGCTCGTTCGCTTTGATCATGGTGTTTAACCTACACGGCAATCTGCTAAGAGCATCCGCTACCACATTGGCTTTGTTGGGGTGATAGTGAATGTCAAGGTCATAATCCTTGATTAACTCTATCCATCTCCTTTGCCTCATATTGAGCTCTGTCTGAGTGAAATATACTTCAAGCTCTTGTGATCTGTGTAAACCTAACAGCGGTTACCCATAAGGTAATGATGTTATGTCTTCAAGGCTAAAACAACGGCTGCTAATTCAAGATCATGGGTGGAGTAGTTTTGCTCATGCTGCTTCAGTTGTCTAGACATATCTGTGATGACTTTACCTTCTTGCATCAACACACATCCGAGACCAATCTTGGATGCATCACAATACACGTCAAACGGCTTCTTGATATCTGGCCTAATCAATATTGGGGCTGAGATTAATCTCTTCTTGAGCTCTTGAAAACTTGCTTCACATTTGTCGGTCCATTAAAACTTCTTGTCCTTCTTCAAAAATTGGGTCATGGGTCTTGTGATGCTCGAAAATTCTTCTACGAATTTGCGGTAATATCCCGCTAATCCGATAAATGCACGGACTTGGGTTTGAGTGGTTGGAGCTTCGCATTCTTCAACATCTTTGATCTTGGCGGGATCAACAGCAACTCCACCGGCCGACACAATATGTCCAAGGAATCCTACTTCTTCCATCCAAAACTCACATTTGCTGAACTTGGCGTACAACTGATGCCCTCTAAGGGTTCCAAGGATGATTCTCAGATGTTTCTCATGGTCTTCTTCTGACTTGGAGTAGATAAAAATATCGTCGATAAACACAACGACAAACTTATCGAGAAAGTTCATAAAGATCATATTCATGAGATTCATGAAATGAGGGGGGGCATTGGTTAATCCAAAACACATGACCGTATACTCATACAACCCATATCTGGTGGTTAAGGCAGTCTTTGGAATATCCGTTGCACGAATCTTAAGTTGATGATAACCAGTCCTAAGATGAATCTTAGAAAACACTCTGGCACTAGTGAGCTGATCAAACAGATCCTCTATCTTTGGAAATGGGTACTTGTTCTTGATGGTGACATCATTCACCTTCCTGTAATCTGTGCACAAACGGTTACCTCCATCTTTCTTGTCGACGAACAACACGGGTAATCTCCATGGCGATGCACTTGGTTGAATCAAGCCTTTCTCAAGCATAACATCAAGTTGCTTCTTCAGCTCCACTAACTCTGATGGGTTCATGCTATAGGGTCTCTGAGCTATGGGTCCGGTTCCAGGAATTAGTTCAATAATGAACTCAATATCCCGATCTAGGGCATATCAGGCAATTCATCTGGGAATACATCGGGGTATTCACAGACTACTCTGACTTGGTCTAGGGTGGGTAGGGCTAGACTCTTGTTGCATTTGAATTGATGGGGCAAGGTTTCAGATATATGCTCTACTTATACTCGAGAGCTACTGGTCATGGTGATGGCTTTCTTGGCACAGTCGATCAATCCTTTATGCTTCGACATGCAATCCATTCCTAGTACTACTTCCAAACCTTTGGTTCCAAGTACTATTAGATTGGCATAAAAATCTATCCCATGCATTCTGATAGGCACAACCTTGCAAAACTTTCTAGCCTTGGTGGTTGAACCAGGTATTTGAACTATCATAACATGCTTCAAGTTGGTTGGGTGAAGCTTACTAGTGCATGCAAATTCTTCAGTAACAAACGAGTGCGATCCTCCAGAATCAAACGACACTCTTGCTAATACTGAGTTAACAGAAAACATACCCAGCACGACATCTGGCGCTTCTTGGGCTTCTTCAGCGTTCATGTGGAAGAGATGGCCGTTGCAGTTGAGCGAATTCCCGGGGGTGAATCTTCTTCTGGGCTGAACACGGCGCTGCTGCTGAGCTGGGGAATTCACATTGGCAGTGGTGGCAATATTCTTGGGACACTCATTGGAGTAGTGACCCTTCACTCCACACTCAAAACAAGTAATCTATGACTTGTCTTTGGCTGCAACAGGCATGGCATTACTTCCAGTTCTTGGGGCAGTATTGTTGTTGTTGTTGTTGGACTTGGGCGGTGCACTGTTGAAGTTGTTGGAGTTGTCGGGGTTATTGTTGTTGTCAGGGGATAATCCCCAGGTACCCCAACCGAACAAGAACCAGGCAGTCGAATCGTGTCCGGCTGACCAAGCACAGCCGGAGAGGGCAGGACAGGCCGGCTACCGTGCGTTAGCCGGATCAGCAAGAAGTAGCCGTCTACGATGACGTAGCCGGATCCAATCAGTAAGATAGGACGACGTGCGTATCAGTGCACGGTACGCCCTGTACGATGACAAGACTGGCAACCACCCGTCCATACCGAAGACTTTGCGGGGGTGACGCGGGAACAGTGGCCCGATGCTGACGACGGGCTCGCACGGCATCCACTGTGCCCACAACAGCCATACCACTCACACTCTGACGTGACATGCTATACGGGATACTATAGATGACCAGCCGGCTGGGACTCGCCTGTGGGGCCCGCCAGTCGGATTGGCCAGTGAGACCGCTGCCTCTCTGCCTATATAAGGAGAGGCAAGGCCTCAGTAGAAAGGGGTGGTCTCTTAGCATTTAAGGCAGTAGCTAGCAAATACAGCTCGAGGAGCACTTGTAGTTTGTATATCCCACATAGTCAGATCAGGCAGGAGTAGGAGTTTTACCTCACCACAAGGGCTCTGAACCTGGGTACTTCCTGCGTCCAGCTATGCTTGCTTGTATCCAATCCTGCCTGCGGACGCCGTCGATAGCTTCCCTGCTAGTCCCCACACCACTATCTAACCTCTTCAAGTACTGTCGTTCCCAATACAACGACAGTTGGTGCCCACCGTGCCGCAAGATGGCTTCGACCGGAGTCACATTCCGCACGGGACCCCGCACTCCCGCCTGGTGCTCACGCTCGGAAAATTCGACTGCGTCATCAACAACGCCTCCTGCTTCGCCGGAACCTCCTTCTCGGCGAACGGAACAGTCCTGCTATTTGGCGACCTCCTGTCTACGTCGCCACCGTCCCGGAGCGTTTCCCTAGGGAAATCGTCTCTGTTGCGGAGCTGCCACGCTCAGGCGGTAGTGCCTCCGCCGCATCCTGCGGCGTGGAGGTCATGATGGCCGGCTCTAGCTCTCATCCCCGACAGCCACGGGAGCGAGGCGTGGACGAGGTCGGAACTTCCGCCCCCCACAGCCTCGTAACCCGTTGGAGGACGCCATCGATCGGGTCCTGATGCCGGTTAACCTCGGGGATAACCTGGAGGAAGCGGAGGCCAACTTCACCATGGAGAGGCAGATCCTCCTCCATGAGACCATGGAGCTGGCGGTAGCCCGCAAGCTACTCGAGATCACCCGACGTGAGTACGACCGCGCACACGGATTCACTCCGGCTACCGTGGAGCCAAGCCAGCGCGGCCAGGTGCGGCGCCGGGGCGGCGAGCTAGGCGGTAGGATGGAGAAGGATGGGGAGCCGGATCCCGCACCCGCCCTCATCCGGCCCACCTACAGCACGCCCATCAAGAACCTGCGCGTGGCACGAGCCGCGGCAGAAGAACTCCCCAGTCTGGAGGGCGAGGAGCGACCCCGCCAGCATGCTCACGTGCGGGAGGTCCACCGCATCGCGGACGAGCAGGCGGATTCTAACTGGCAGATGCAGGAGGACCCCAGCTACTCCAGGGGGAGCAAGCTACCTGCCAATAGCAGGGGCACACCGCGCGACACCCAGCAGGCGTCCTCCCCTCAGTCGGCTAGGGCCCGCAGCAGGCACCGCAGCTCTGGCAACAGGGGCCAGCCGCGCTAGGAGCAGACGGTGAACAACAACCCGTCACTTCCCCCTCCGCCAACCGGAGCTCCCAGACAAGCCGGTTCCCTTCTCTCGGGCCGGGTGGGAGCGCCCAACCCGGATTGTACGGATGCCCGCGACCGTATCGAGCTCCTCGCTCAAGCGCGCGTCACGGAGGAGGAAGACTCTACCGATCCGGTTTGTTTCGGACCCCGCATCCGAAACGAGCCATTTCCGGACAAATTCTCCCTACCTAGGGACAGCCCCAAGTACGACAGCAACATGAAGGCGGAAGGCTGGTTGACGGACTACGCTATGGCAGTCGGCATCGCCCATGGGAACAAGCGCACAGCCGTGCGCTACGTCCCCCTCATGCTAACCGGGTCGGCAAGGACGTGGCTCAACAGCCTCGCGCCCAATAGCATCAACGCATGGCCTGACTTCAAGAAGGTGTTCGTCTGCAACTTCAATGGCACGTACAAGCACCCAGGGCGCCCGCGCGACCTGGTTGTGCGTCCAGGGTGACCGCGAGACCGACCGCGAGTGCCTCGCCAAGTGGACAGAGCTGCGCAACACCTGTGAAGGCATCCTGGAGAGCCAGGCCATCAGTTTTTTCATCGAAGGTTGCCGAGAAGGCACCATGCTTCGCCACCGGCTACTGTGTGACGAGCCGAAAACCATGGCAGAACTCATGACGGTTGCGGACCAGTACACCACGGCAGATGCCGCCATGAAGAAGCCCCTCCGAGTAAACGCGAACGGGCGTCCGACTCCTACGGAGCTGGCTCGCGACCGAACGAGCAATCTGGCTAGAGAAGCTGGATTCTCCAGATGCCACTGCAACAACAACCGGTTCCATGGGGACCGCCAGGACAGACAATAGAAGCCCCGCTACCACGCGCGGTAGGTCAATGTTGTGGAGGGCGCGCCCGACGCGTCGGCTAATGAGGCAAGAAGGCAGAAGCCACGGCTCACCTTTGACCAGATGTTTGACGGCCCGTGCAAGTGGCACAGCGGTCCCTTCAAACTGGCTACGACACCACGCGGAACTGCAGCTGGACCCGCCAGCTAAAGGACCAGGGCAACCAGCCTCGTCTCCCCCTCCCCCCGGGTGGACCTCCACCATCGGCTAGAGGAGCCAGCAATGATGGTAACGGTGGCAATGGCTGCAACAACAACAACGGCTACCCCCAGCCGCACGCCGCCTACCACATCTTCGAGACGGAGCAGGACGACAAGCACAGCCGCAGGCGATGCTCCAAGGAGGTCAATGCCATCGTCTCTCCGGCCCCCAGTACCTGAACCGGTCGGAAACTCCCATCACTTGGAGCCGGGCAGACCAGCCTGAGCATCTGCCGACTCCCGGGGGCTACACCATGGTGCTCGACCCCCTCATCGTCTCAAACGCGCGTACCTGCCGATTCTCGCGCGTCCTCATCGACGGAGGCAGCAGCCTCAACCTCCTCTACCAGTCCTTGCTGGAGAAGCTGGGCATTCGCGAGAGCGACCTGCGCCCGACTACCACGACGTTCCACGGCGTACTGCCGGGGCCAGCTTGCGCCCCGCTGGGGAAAATCTAGCTGGACATCATCTTCGGGACCGAGGAGAACTTCCGCCGTGAACCAATCTGGTTCAAGGTGGTAAACCTAACGAGCTCCTACCATGCTCTCCTCGGGTGCCCCGCCCTTGCCAAGTTCATGGCCATCCCCCACTACGCGTACCTCAAGACGAAGATGCCGGGACCCCACAGCGTGATCACCGTCGCCGGATGCTTCAGGCGGTCGATGGAGTGCGCCTCAGCCGGTTCCAAACTGGTAGAGGCCCTCATCATAGCCAAAGAAAAGCGCGTGATCTTGCGCAATGTGGCCATGGCGCATCAGGACATTCCGGCTAGCAGCAAACCGGCTGGAGAAGGAGCTTTCCAGCCGGCAAAGGAGACGAAGAGGATCCTGCTTGACCCCTCCGACCCGACTAAGTTCGTCACCATTGGTGCCAGCTTGGACAGCAAATAGGATGGCGCGCTCGTCGACTTCCTCCGTGTGAATCAGGACATCTTCGCATGGTCCCTCAAGGGCATGCCGGGTGTGCCGAGGGAGTTCGCCGAGCACTCACTTCATGTGCGTCCGGATGCCAAGCCGGTCAAGCAACCTTTGCGCCGGTTCGCAGAGGAGAAGAGGAAGATAATCGGTGACGAGATCACCCGGCTCATTGCAGCCGGGTTCATCATGGAAGTGTACCACCCGAACTGGTTGGCGAATCCAGTCCTGGTGCTGAAGAACAACAAGACCTGGCGCATGTGTATCGACTACACCAGCCTGAACAAGGCGTGCCCGAAATACCCCTTCGCCTTGCCCCGTATCGATCAAGTCATCGATTCCACGGCCGGCTGTGATTTGTTGTCTTTTCTAGATTGCTATTCCAAGTACAATCAGATCCGGCTAAACCCAGCCGATCAGATTAACACATCATTTATCACCCCCTACGGGGCTTTCTGTTATGTAACCATGCCTTTCGGACTAATGAATGCAGGCACCACCTATCAGCGATGCATGCAGAAATGCTTGCACTCGTAGATAGGCCGAAACATGCATGCTTACGTGGACGATGTGGTCATGAAGACCAAGGAGAAGTGCACCCTCCTCGAGGATCTGGGAGAGACATTTGGCAACCTCCGCCAGTACCGGATGAAGCTGAACCCGGAGAAGTGCGTCTTCGGAGTGCCATCCGGTCAGCTCCTCGGTTTCCTCATATCACAGCGAGGCATCGAGGCGAACTCGGAGAAGATCGCGGCCATCGTGAGGATGCATCCGCCCATGAACCTTCTTGGAGTCTAAAAGTTCACCGGAAGCCTGGCTTCCCTCAGCTGTTTCATCAGCCGGCTGGGGGAAAAGGCACTCCCGCTGTACCATCTCATGAAGAAGATGGACAAGTTCTCCTGGACTTCGCAAGCCGACACCAAGTTTCGCGACCTCAAGCGCATGCTATCCACAACACCGGTTCTAGCCACGCCGGCTAGTAAGGAGCCGATGTTGCTCTATATAGCAGCCATCAGCCGGGTCGTCAGCGTCG
Organism: Avena eriantha; assembly: GCA_910589775.1. NCBI lineage: Eukaryota > Viridiplantae > Streptophyta > Magnoliopsida > Poales > Poaceae > Avena > Avena eriantha. The sequence goes on from OU342743.1 coordinate 410,884,297, forward strand.
TCCTGGTGGTGGAGCACCCCGAGGAAGGCAAGGCTCAGCCGGTCCAGAGACCCGTCTACTACCTCAGCGAGGTTCTCTCCCTCTCCAAGCAGAACCACCCCCACTACCAGAAGATGTGCTACGGCGTGTACAAGGCATGCAAGAAGGTCAAGCACTACTTCCAGGAGCATCCGATTAAGGTCGTGTGCACTGCACCCCTTTCGGAAATCATCGGCAACAAAGACGCCACTGGCCGAGTCGCCAAATGGGCCATCGAACTTGCCGCCTACTCCATCCAATACGAGCCCCGGCTCACGATCAAGTCGCAGGCATTGGTGCACTTCCTTATCGACTGGGCGGTACCTCCCACCAGTTTCGGATTCGGACCACTGGAGGATGCACTTCGACAGGTCGAAGATGCTCAGGGGCTTGGGAGCCGGCATCGTGATCACCTCGCCCAAGGGGGACCGACTGGAGTACGTTCTGTAGATCCACTTCAAGGCCTCCAACAACGTAGCCGAATATGAGGCGTTGGCGCACGAACTCCAGCTAGCCAAGGAGATCGGCGTCAACCGGATCCTGTGCTTCGGTGATTTGGATCTGGTGGTGCAGCAAGTGTCTGGAGAATGGGACGCCAGAGATGCAAACATGGCCCTCTACCGGTTCCACATCCAGAAGCTCAGTGCCTCCTTCGACGGGTGCGAATTCCACCATGTCCCCGCGTCAACAACGAGGCAGCCGATGCGCTCTCCAACATCGGATCCACCAGACAGGCCATCCCACCTGGGGTCTCCTTGGAGCACCTACGCAAGTGGTCCATCAACCCGTCACCGGAATCGGACTCCATCACCTGGGTAGGGAGTGCTCCGGCTGACGGAGGGGCAGAGGCGCCCAAAAAGAAGACCCGCACCAACTCCGGCAAGGCAGTGCCCTCCGGCTCGCAAGGCCCGGGGGCTGCCTGTTCGCCAAGCAGCTCGGGGGCTGCCGTCCCAAGTACGCCACCCGGACGACCCCCGACATCCGTCAACTGGAGGACGGGAGCGTCCTCGTCATTCGGGAAGTGCCATCCTGGGCACAGCCTTTCATGGACTACATCGCCAATGGAGAGCTTCCGGATGACGAGGTGGAGGCCAGGAAAATCCGGCGCCACGCGCACATGTACACCATCATCAACGGCGAACTGTACAAGCGCAGCGTGTCTAGCATTTTCCAAAGATGCGTCGATGTGGACACGGGCTACCGGCTACTCGGGGATATCCACCAGGGCGAGTGCGGGTATCACGCTTCGTGAAGGGCGATAGTCGCTAAGGAATTCCGCCATGGTTTCTATTGGCCCACCGCCCTCGAAGATGCTGAGCAGCTGGTCCGCGCGTGCAATGGGTGCCAATGTTTCGGGCAGCTCAGGCACATGCCAACTTTGGTGCTCAAGACCATACCGATCACTTGGCCCTTCGCAGTTTGGGGCCTCGACATGGTCGGTCCCTTCAAGCGAGCACGCGGGGGCATGACCCACCTGCTGGTAGTGGTGGACAAGTTCACAAAGTGGATCGAGGCCAAGCCTATCCGAAAGCTGGATGGGGCGATAGTCGTTACCTTTTCCACCGATATCATCAACCGCTTCGGCTACCCCAGCAGCATCATCACCGACAACGGCACGAACTTCGCCAAGGGGGCCTTCGCCCGGTTCTGCAGCAACAAGGGCATCCGGCTGGACCTCGCCTCCGTCGCCCACCTGCAGTCCAACGGGCAAGTCGAAACAGCAAATGGCTTGGTGCTAGCCGACATCAAGCCACACCTCATCGAGCCATCGGAACGGTCACCCGGATGTTGGATCGAAGAACTTCTGGCTATGCTCTAGAGCCTCCGCACCACGCCAAATAGGTCAACCGGCTACACGCCGTTCTTCCTGGTCTATGGATCGGAAGCCGTCCTCTCCGCCGACATCGAATTCGACTCCCCACGCAAGCTCCTGTATGACGAAAAAGCCAACCAGGAGGCGCGGGAGGACGGAGTGGACCTCCTAGAGGAGGCCCGCGAGCTGGCCTTGTCCAGATCAGCCCTCTACCAGCAGCGACTACGTCGCTACCATTCAAGCCGGATCCGCCCGATCGCATTCCACGAGGGCGACCTGGTTCTCCGGCTGGTGCAAGACACGAAGGGCATGCACAAGCTGTCGCCGCCCTGGGAGGGCCCCTGCATCATCAGCCGGGCGCTGCCCCACGACTCCTACTACCTCATCGACACGCAGCAGCTGCGCAAGAACAAGATGGACAAATTAGACGAGGAGACCGAGCGTCCCTAGAACGCGGCCATGCTGCGCCCGTTTTACACCTAGTCGCCAGGCAGTGTATGTATCCCGAAAACCTCATGAATGAAAATGCGGACCCCTACGAGAATCTTGGGGGCTCCTTGCCAGAAATATGTGTGCATCCGTTTTCCGGTTCAAATTCTCCACCTCCGGCAACCCCCACCCGGGGGCTCGCCGGCTGGCCCGGCCTGCTAAGTCAACAAAGCAGCTGAGTAGTGTGCGACAATGTCAGAGGCCCACTCTTCGTCTCATCTACAGACTGCAACCCGGCTGTCCGGCTAGCAAGAGCAAAAGCCTGAGGCATCCCACATGAAAAACGGGGAGGAGAGGCGACATACCGGGCGTACCGGCCCTTCAACTAGCTCGAACCAATCTGGCTGCTAAGCTGTTAGTACCGTGCGCAATATACTGTCAGCTCCCTTCGATTCCAACTGCATACCAAAACCCAGCTGCCCGGCAAGGACGCAGCAAAAACAACAGAGCACACGGGAAAGCGACTAAGTGTCTAGAGATGCGCAAGCTAGTTTTCAAAAAAACAAGCCGTTTTCTAGCTACAATTTGGCAGACTAACCTACTAACCTACGAGGACATGTGTGTATGTGTATGTACATTCTTGTCCGACTACCTTGAGTCGGAATTCAGGAAAAGGGAAGAAGATTCGAAGTCCTTGCCTTCATCAAGCGCTCTGAATCTCTGGGGCTACACCCACTAGGTGCGCTCGCGCGCCCCCAGTGGAATCTTGTAGTTCCTGACCGGCTAAGGGCGTTTAGCTGGCCGTTCGGAGCCCAGGTGAGGGCAAGGGCAGGAACAAGAGAAGATAAGGAAGATTCGAAGCACCTTGCTCTGCCAGCTATTCCGAATCTCGGGGGCTACACCTAGTGGGTGCGCTCGCGTGCCCCCACTGGAATGGTAGTTCCCCCGGCTAAAGGGCGTAGCCGGGAAAAAGTTAGCCGGCAAAATATCAAAAGAAAATACAAGGCACAAGTTAAAGGAAACTCAAGAGTTCCACATTAACAAGCAAAAGGGAGACGAAGCTCCCACAAGTTACCCGGCATCAGAGATAGCCGGTACAGATAGACAAGTTTTACGCATATCCAAGACAAGACAAATACACCCGGCATCTCTGGGCAGTGACTAAACGGCAGGATCCTTGCCGTGAGGAATATCTTGGCCAGCGGAAGCTTCGGGCGGAGGAGGCAGTGCGGAGCTCGATCCGGTTCCGGCGCCCATGGACGGCGGCATCGGGCCCTCCACATCAGGAGTACCGACGGACTCCGAGTCGGTGAGCACCTCGTCGGGATCCACGTAGTCGGCAATCTTGATGGCAGATCTGTGGAGCTCTGGATGGGCTTGGCAGATGGCGGCAAGATCGGCTCCGGCACGGAAGCCACCGTCGATCTTCTCGACGCGGGCGTCCTTGTACCAAGAGAGCATGAGGGCTAGAGCCATCTCCGCTCCGGCTCCCGCTGCCAAGTCCCGCAGCCGGTCCACAGCAGTCGGCACCTCTCCCACCTTCGCGGCCAGCTGCGCCATCGTCTCCGGAACCAGAGCCTCCGACCACATGAAGGAGAAGACATCCCGCACCGCTTGACGAAGCTTGGCAGCTTCTTCGCCAAGAAGGACGACGAGCTCCTGGGCCGTCGGCTGCGCTCCCGGCCTGTTCTCCTGCAGCCGGTTGTAGGCCAGCAGGTCTATGCCGAGGTAAAAGGCTGTCAGAAAAAATGGTCAGATCTTGCTACCGGATCCGGAAAGAAACAAGACGGAAAAGGGAACTTACCCTTAGCCGTGTGGCCAACCTGCATCAGCTCCTCCACCACGGTCTTCTCCTTGGTCGCCAGCCGTTTGATCTCCTTCTCTTGGTCCTTGTTCTGGGCCTCAAGAAGGGTGAAGGCTTCGGTCCAGCTGGCGAGCGAGGCATCGCGCTCCTTGATGGTGGCCTCCAAACCGTCTACCCTCGCGTGCCAATCCTTATTCTGCAGCCGCAGAGTGGAATTGGACTTGCTCAGCCGGTCGTTCACTTTCTTCAAGAGATCGATCTCACGCTGAGCGCACACGAGGATGGCTGCAACAAAACCGGCTATCAGTAAAAAAAGAAGCAAAACCGGGTGAAGTGAACTTACTCTGGGAAGTCCCGTTGGCGGCAGCAAGCTTCTGCTCCAACGACCGGTTCCCGCCGGCTGTGGCCTCTAGCAACCAGATCTCCTTCACCGCCAGCTCGAGCGTGGCGGCAAGGTCCGATAGCGAGGCGGTGGAGTAAGTGTCGTCGTCCACGTCGTTGACAGCCAGGGACTCCTTCGCAGCAACTACCGCCGTCCTCCACTCCTCTTCCAGCTCCTCATCGGAATTTTCATCGCCAACAACGACGAGCTCCTTGCCGGCAGCCTCCCGCATGCCCGCAGAAGAGCCATCCTGCTGCGAGGACTCCGCTTCCGGCTGGGGACCTTCCGGTTCGGCGGAGGAAGCCGGTTCATCCCAAGGAGCAGGCGGAGGCAGCACCGCAGAAGAAGGAGGAGTGCTGGCTGGCACAGTCGGGGCACGGGGCGGCGACCCGGCGGGCGCTCGTGCCGGGCTCGCGGCTCCGAAAGAGACCAATGTGCTAAGAAGAAGGAGGAGAAGGCAAAGGCAAATAAACCAAAGTTAGGAAAAGAAGAAAAAAGGGAAGCAGATAGAAAACGCCAAAATAAAAAGGGGGAGAAGGAACGTACCCTGGCACAACGGGAGGCGGCCCCTTCTTCCGGCCAAGGCGGCTCGGCGGCAGGGCGCTGGTCCAGCTCCTCCTCGGCAGACCGACGGGAGCCTGAACGGCGGGAGCCGCTCCCACTGGCTTCACCATCCGTCGCAGGGAGCGGCACCAGGTCGATGGTCGGCGTGGCCTCCTCCTCCTCAACAACCTCCAGATGAGGGTCGCCAGCCGGCTCATCATTCCGAGTGGGAAAGGCATCCCCATCCCCGTCTGATTCCTCGCCGGACCGCCAAGCGCACGGCTCGGGCAAGTCGGGTGTGAACTCCTCGAGAGGAGCCTCACCCTCCTCGCGAATGATGCAAGGGAACATCTGCCGAATACAAGAGATAAGTCAAACGAAACAAGGCACAAATGCAAGAAATACCAAACGAGCATCCGGCTAGAAGAACTTACATGGGGCGCGCGGTTCTATCGGGTGTAAGGCGCCAAACTGAACTTCCAGTTCTCTGGCAGTCGCTCCATGGTGATCGTCAACACCCACTCCTTCAGATTGTGGTAGAGGGGATCGCGGCGCGACAGCCGGGTCGGGTCCAGCCGGCCGGAGTAGTAGCATATCTTGTGCGCTCGCTGCTGCAATGACATCATCAGCCGGGATAACCAGCTGAGGGTGACGTCCAAGCCAGTCAGCCGGCAGTGGACAAGGGAGCGCATGCGCTTCAGCATCTCATCCGTCTCCGCCTTGTTGCCGTGGAACTTCAAGTCCCAGTTCTGCCGGCTGGACTCGACGTCCTGGAAAGCCGGAAGATTGATCCGGTCGATGTCGGTGAGGTTCTTCACGTAGAAGTACGACTGCTGCCACAATCGTACCGTGTTGTGAAGAAGGAATTTGGGGTAGCCGGTCTGCGAGCGCGAGTAGATGGAGGTGTCACCGCAGACGACTAGTGGCCCCTGCATGAATTGCACCTGCGGCCGGACTCGGAAGAGCCGGCAGAAGAGCCTGAGATCCGGCTGGATCCCGAGATAGCTCTCGCAAAATGCCATGAAGTGTGCCAATGTCCCGATTGCGTTGGCGCCGAGGTGGTGGAGACGGAGATCGAAGAAGGCAAGAAACGTCAAGAAGAAGGGATGCACCGGAAGGGCGAACCCGCGTGCCAGATGGGAGAGGAATATGACGCGCTCCCCCTCCGCCGGGTGTGGCGACACCTCCCCCGCCAGCGCCAACCGCACGACCACCTCCTCTGACGACGGGAGAACGCGAGCAGCGCGGTACTTCTCGATATGGTCCTCGTTCCCGGCGGAGCCGCACCAAGCCCCGCGATCGGCGGCCATCTCCGGCTGATAGCGGGGAACAACGGCGGAAGAGTGGTGGTGGCCCGTAGCGACGACGATGACAAGCGGTCGGCGCAGCGGGCTACGGCGCAGAAGGCAAGGGCGCAGAAGCAGGAGCACGCGAGGGAAGAGGAGACTACAACGGGAGAGTGAAGGAAAGGAGCTGCTTCCGCCGCGGCGCCCCTTTAAAGGGCCGGAAGGGCAACCGTCAGCGGAGCCACGTGGCGCTCATCCGGACGGCCCTCATCCCAACCGCCACCCAGATCCCGTGTTCTGAGGCAAGATGCGGAGAAGATCCCGGATCAGGAACTGAAGCGCCGGACAGCGGTTCCCCGAGGCGACGTGCGACGGGATGTTACACTGCCCGCCGCAGAGCAATGATGGCGCGTGCGCGCGTGGCCGGCGTCAGCGCTGACGTCGCGGGTACCGCAACCGCCAAGCACAGCCGGACAAAAATTAAAAAACAAGAAGGAGCACGCGCACATTTCGCCTAAGGGCGGAATCCACACGTGCTCGGGGGCTAGTGTCAGGGGGATGATCCCCAGGTACCCCAAGCGGACAAGAACCAGGCAGTCGAATCGCGTTCGGCTGACCAAGCACAGCCGGACAGGGCAGGACAAGCCGGCTACCGTGTGGTAGCCGGATCAGCAAGAAGTAGCCGGCTACGACAACGTAGCCGGATCCAATCAGTAAGACAGGACGACGTGCGTATCAGTGCACGGTACGCCCTGTACGATGACAAGACTGGTAACCACCCAGCCATACCGAACACTTTGCGGGGGTGACGCGGGAACAGTGGCCCGATGCTGATGACAGGCTCGCATGGCGTCCACTGTGCCCACGACAGCCCTACCGCTCACACTCCGACGTGACATGCCATACGGGATACTGTAGATGACTAGCCGGCTGGGACCCGCCTGTGGGGCCTGCCAGTCGGATTGGCCAGTGAGACCGCTGCCTCTCTGCCTATATAAGGAGAGGCAAGGCCTTAGTAGAAAGGGTTGGTCTCTTAGCATTTAAGGCAGTAGCTAGAAATATAGCCCGAGGAGCACTTGTAGTTCGTATATCCCACATAGTCAGACCAGGAAGGAGTAGGAGTTTTACCTCACCACGGGGGCTCAGAACCTGGGTACTTCCTGCGTCCAGCTACGCTTGCTTGTATCCAATCCCGCCTGCGGAAGCCGTCGATAGCTTCCCTGCTAGTCCCCACACCTCTATCTAACCTCTTCAGGTACTACCGTTCCCAATACAACGATAGTTGTTGTTTCCCCCAGACTTCACATTTCCTCCGCTATGGTTGGGGTAGCTTGGGCGAGACATTGGGGGTCTATTGTTCCGTGGGGCATATCCTGCACACAGGTTGGGGCGATACTTCTGGGTACTGTGGGACCCAGCTTGGCGCATCATCCGACGTTTCGGTTGTCATTCGCTTGGTTGATCTTCCCTTCCATCTAGATGGCAGAGTCGACTAGCTCTTCAAGATCATCAAAGCAGATGTTGACCAACACCGTCTGCATCTCATCATGTAGTCCATTCAGGAATCTCTCCTTCTTCTTGGCTTCAGTGTTGATCTCATCCGGTGCATACCTAGCGAGGGACAAAAATCTGTCACGGTACTCCACTACAGTCATTCTGCCTTGCTTTAGTTCTCTGAATTCATCTCTCATTCTGGTGACTAAACCCTGCGGCACATGGGTGCGGCTGAACTTGACCTTGAAAGCTTCCCACGTCATCACTTGATCATGGTTCATTGTGCGGGTGCTGTTCCACCATGCTCTTGCATCTCCTGCCAGGTAGTGGGTGGCAAACAGAAATTTCTCATTGGCATCCACTCCTGCGACTTCTAAGTTATTCTCCATGGTCTGTAACCAATCATTAGCATCCAGCGGGTCTTCAGACTTGCTAAAGATAGGGGGATTGGTATTCTGGAAGTTTTTGAGTTTGGATCCATGATGATCCTGATTTCCATGGCCTTGATTATTGTGGGCCATCTGGGTGATCTGTTGCAGGGTGGCTAGGTTGGCTTGGCACTCTGCTCTACTAGCTTCACGGTCTGAAACTAGCATCTGCAGAATCTGCAGCATCGGGTCCTGCGATGAGCTGATCCCTCCTTGGTTTCCACGAGTCATCTAAAGATTGAGATAGATAAAGGGGTAAGAGGGAAAGTTCTAAGGTTTATGGTTTTGTTTTCGAAGCTAAAACTTTGAGTTTGCCTCAGGTTTTGCAAACTAACTTCTTCTCATTCATTCATTCAATCGAGGCACACGATACAAACACACACACCACAACATGGAATTAAAACAGATGGTTTTATGAACCTTTCTGTAAGCTGAGATACAATGGGACCAATACTCCTCACTCCGACAATAGTTCTCTAGTGCATCTACCCATCATCGATGAAGTCAGATTCATCATCGTCGGTGTAGAAGTCCATGGCATCATCCTCCAGATAGTCATTGTCATCATTGAGGTATGAGTGAATATCCCCCTGGATGTCTTCACCTTCTTCTTCTTCTTCTTTTGCTGCAAGCTGAGCTTCTTGCTCCTGGATGGTCTTCTCGAGGTCGTCCACCTTCTTACGAAGACGAGCGACGGTGTGATCCTTCTTGTCGCATTGCCGGCAAAGTGACTGACGATCCTTGCTGAGAAGTAAGAAGGTTTGGGCCTTCTGGGAGGCAATGTCAAGGTTGTGGTTGGCGTAGGCTCGAGCATTGTCGAATTCTTTCTGTCTGTCATACAGCAGGAAGTCAAGGTTCTCCACTTGGCACTTCAACTCCGGGTGACTTGGCATCTCTAGTGGCATTCCCATAGAATCACGCCTTTCATAGTGAGCAAAGTGAGTTCCCTGGATCAAGTTGATGTTCTGTCCGCAAAGACTGGCGAGAGCGTCATGCATAGCCCTGGCTAATCCATCTAGCCAGTTGTTCTCTCTCACGGTGAATTGAATCTTCTCAGAAAGGGGTGTCTCCATCTTGCCTCGAAGATTAGCAACTATCAGCCCTTGTAAATCTCCTCCTGGAAAGTCCTTGAGTTGGGCTCCGAAGAACTCTAGATGTGGGCGGTCAAGGTACTCCGACAGTGCATCAAGATCGCTCTCAAAGATCAGTTGGCCTCCGTTGCCCAACTAGTAGAACTTGCAGTACTGAACTTCCATCTATAAGAGTTTAGGATGAGTAAGTTATTGAGGTGATCAAGTGTGTCAAATTTTATGGAGTAATGTAAGAATTTTTGAGGAACATGAATCTTTCTGAAAGAATCTTAAGGGTAAGAGGGGAAATAGGTTTTCATAAATACTCACTTTGTTTTTGAAACTAAGTTTTTGTTCGGACGTCCATTCTAAGTAGGGTCTCCTATGGTCAGGATGGCTCTGATACCAACTTGTCAACACCCGTATTTTTAATCCCAGATGCCTGTTATGCCATACATCGCAATCCCAGGATTACCATTTTTGCGAGACATAACAGATTAGATATCATAGTCTATCATCCATTACAAACCATAATAAGGTCTTACACAAATAAGGGATCTCATGATCCAGTCTCAGTACAAACAAGTAGCGGAATAAATAGCGTAGCGGTGGGCTCCATCTTCAGTGTCACAGGCAATGCTGACGATGGGAGATGATCCTAGTTGTCGTAGCCGTCCTGCTGTCCTTCTTCCGGATAGTCCTCCTCATAGTTTGGCCATGGGAATAGCCAAGGACAAAGCCATGAGTACTCTTTAAGTACTCGCAAACTATCACTAACAAGTAAGGTAGTTCTAGTAGGAATGCTAAGTTCTAAGTTTATTTGCAAAGTTAAGTTTGAAACCTAAGTTGAGTTCAGAAACAAAGAAAGATAAAATAAAGTTCTAAGTGGGAACTTAGTTTTCATAGTCACAACCCTGTTGTGGTCAAGTCATGTCACAAATCATTTCATAAGTCATTTTGAAAACATCTGACGACGTAATAGTATGGGCACTCCAACTGTCCATGACCGCGGACGCGACTATTCGAATAGTTTGACACTCTGTAGAGGTGGTACACTTTCACCACAAAATTCGATACATCCATCAGGGATAACCCTGAATCATCATACTTAGTATGCGGATAATCAATCATAACCTTTCCTTTACACACTCTAGTGTAAGCACCTCTCCTATGAGCTTGGCCTCCCAGCCTTGGCCATCTGCCATCCTGGGCACTTCATAGGTGGACAACATCAAGATGCAGCCTTATCTCAAACCTCTCCTGCAGAGGAACTCATACTAATGCATATAAACTTCCGGCTAAGCCTTACCCAATTCAGGTATTGTGGTTGTACGGTAAAATTGGAATGGTATCGCATCTGAACCCAACCATCAATTTTTATAAAGGGCTAAGGCTCTTGCCTCAACATTTTCATCATCATAAACCATTTGTGTTTCTCAACACATGTCAAAACATCTCAATAGAATGACTCATCATTCCAAGGTTTTCATAAGCATTTTCACCAAGTTCCCATCTAGAGTGATCAAGTTTTTGGTTTAGCTCTAACCACAAGTTAAGAGTGTTCACTAAGGTGGGATGTTAATCTCAATCTCATGCCATAGAATGACATCTAGTATAGGACAAGTTTTATACTCTTTATGCTATCTAAACTACTTTCTAAAATCTCACAAAGCATTTCTAGGAGTAAAGAAACTTTCATAAAGCAAAAGTAAAAAAACTTGTAAGTAAAACTTGGGACGGGTATAAATCAAGAGGTATAACCAAAGCATGCCTAATGCATCTTGCTTAGGTTATTTTGTCTCTCGTGATGGCTTGCAAGTATGAGCTTGCCAATAATAGCTTGCCTTGATTGGTGCAGTGGTTGAAATTCTCCTCATATTCTTCGGGGTAGAAATCCTCCTCGTAGACTTGGTCGGTACTATCGTCTATAAATACATACGGGATACAGAATCGCCAAACAATAATTAACTAGTCTATTTAGCACACTAAGGCACACACTTGATGATCTAGTATCATCACATTCATCACAAGATTTAATGTACTATTTTCATTTATTTTATTTGAGAAAAGTAATTTCTACTCATTGAAATTAATTAAGATTTAATATTCTCCAATTAAAATATGGGATCATGTGGACACATGTCATCACCACATATTTTAATGCATGGGAATGTGATTTAAATGTTGGATCATATTTCAATAAGTTTAAGTATTATTTAAATGATTTAAAGTGACTAGAAAGGCCTATATAGCATTATTTTGGTACTAGTCCAAAGTCACCGCATGCAAACCTGAATATTACTACATATTTAGATAGGTATTATCAAATGTGATTTTTGAGAGTTGGAATCAACTCAAAAGCTATTATGGTTGATTTTTTAAAAATGTTTGAATGTAGAAAAGTCTCTGTTTTGTTATTTTTACTATATGTGATCTAGTACTCCAATTGATTTAAATCCAACAGCCTTCGATAGATATTTGAATTATCTTTCTATCAAAATTTGAATAATTTATTTTGGTTCAATAGAACTCTCTGAATTGATTTTTAAACTAGTTGACAAAACCTAGTTTAAACTTAATTAGAAAAACATTCATTTGAATTTTAGGGCCAGCGCTGGAAACTAAACGGGCTGGCCCAGTGGCGCTCCACGGTGGAGAGGGCAACTGATAGGCTGGTCCCGCATGTTAGTGGCACTTAAAACCCGAAACAGTATGGGGCAATCTGGGCGCTACGATTAGAAGGTGGATCAACGGCTGTGGTTCATCGTTGACGAAGAACAGGTCGCTGGCGAGAACGAACCCTAGCGGCTCGGTGGGGGCCGATTGGGGGTGTTATGGGGTAACCCCGTGGGTGGCCCGATCTTCATGGATCTCATGGTCAAATCGATGGGAAAGCGAGGGGAAAGGGAGAAGGTAGCTCAAGCGGACGCACACCTCGCGAAGAACACGATGAACACACGCAAAACTCACACAATACAAGGTTGATTGCTCTCAGCGGTGGCCACCGGTCCGATAGAATCCTCGCAAGGAAAGATCGGTCAACGTACTCCCGTCAATCCCAAGCGGAGAGGGAAGAACACCTTGGAGAGGGTCTTGATGTCTTGGCAAAGGGACACTGATACCAAGGCCTTGTACAACAAGGGAGGCAAAACTAGAGATTCCACAAAGGGGGTTATCTTTAGTCTATCATCTATGCCTGAGGGATACATGAGGGGCGGGGGCTCTATTTATAGGCCAGCCACTTACATAGGGGTAGTTTTGGGAATAGCTCTAGGGTTGCAACATAATAAAGGGGTACATGGGTTGTGGCCCAGATCTAATGCGCGTAGGCACTATGCTGACCGGTAGTACCGGCCCTCGGGTCCGGTAGTACCGCATGGGAATGGTAGCAGCTTCAGGTGGTGCGGTAGCTCCGGCTCCAGTGGCAGGTGGTCTCCAGGTCCGGTAGTACCGGTGGTGTAGCCCGGTAGTACCGCTTGGGTCTGGTAGGACCGCAAGCCGGTACCGGGGCATCCAGAGGCGATGGCACGGGCTTCAGTTGTGGCCAGTAGTACCGCAGAGGCTGAGCGGTACTACCGGGGCGCGATAGTACCGCTCGCGTTTGTCTTCCACTATGTCCTCTTCCAAGCGTCCGTCTTGTCGCGCTTGATACTCTGGGCTTCCTCCCTTGCCTCCGTACTTGTCGGTGTGAACCTATCATGAATATCGGACGGAGTATGAAGTAGTATACCACTCCAAAAGGGTAGGAAGTGGGCTCGCATAGAGGAACGGATTCACCTTTGGAGTCCATGACGACTTGGCATAAGTTGGAGACCTTGATGTGGTAACGACCGTAGGTCAGGCTACATCATCTCCCCCCTTCAAAAAGAGTCGTCCTCGACTCTACACACTCATCACCTAGTAGAAGATGTCGAGAGACCTTCTTGATCCTGGGGTTCACCATATAGTCGTCCTCGGGAAGATTGAATTGACAACACCTCAATGTTCCTTCACCTTCTATGAAGCCTACAAAGGTCACCACAAAAGCGAAACAACACTCAAAGCGTAGCCAATTCATGAAGATTATAGCACGACTCCTCAAGTAGAAGGAAGTCACCTTAGGTTGTAGAGATGGCTCGTTGAATGACAGCCATAGGTAACTCTCTTCGATTCATCTTGTCAACTCTTTGTCCATAGAGGTTGATGTGTAAGCAGTTGTACCTTCACACAACAAAGACCAAGCTTAATATGTTTGTGTGTGATAGAGGAGCATGTCATTTGTGGCATGTCCATTCTTGTTCACAACACAATTAGCTCAACTCAAGTATAGCAAACGGGATGCATATGCTAGGTCAAAGTGCATGGAAATCGTTGGAACATCATCATAATGTGGGAACTCAAAAACTCCATCGAATGTCTTAGTGTGGCACTCAAAGCAGTTGACTAGAATATTTATCAACATCTTTGATGCAAGGGTAGGAGAATTCGGCAAAAACACATGAGGAATAATATCCAGAACAACATCATTATGTGTGCAAGCCAACCATTGGAAACAGAAATTGTTCATTATGTTGGATGCTACACACAAATCATCGAAAGCAAAAATCATGGGGGTATGAGTATCACAAGCGGAAGCAAAAGCAACGTGTTTGCAAACAAACCATATGAAAGAGCAAGTGGTCCTTATGTTTGTTGCAACAACAATATGAGAGACTTGGAAGCTCTCATGACAATACATGCTCAAAATGGCATTATGGTTGAACACAAAACATCGGAAAGAGAAATTGTTCAACATTTTTGTTGCAACATACAAAGCTTTAATATCCAATAGCAAAGAAACATGATTATCACAAGGTGATAGAATACCATTAACATGCTTGCAAGCTAACCATGGGAAAGAGAAATTTGTCAAAATGAAATATGCAAATCATGCAAAAGGTATCAGAGTTGGGTTCGATCTTGAACTCACTTGGGGGATGCTCTCTAGAGCTCCTTTTGACAACTCGTGCTCAACCGAGGTTGACATTCTTGTGCGGGTACCTACACACATCAAACACAAAAGGAAGAACGTGTGTGCATGGTAGAGAAACACATCATCCGTCATGACGTATCTCTTCTTGTGCACATCACCAATAATGTCAATCAAGTATGAAAAATATGCATGGTGAGTATGCAAGTGTGGAACATGCTTATCATGGCAATCATCAAAATCTCCAACATTTTAGAAAGCTATGCGGGCCATCTCAATATAAACCATATGAGAATTATTGTTTCAAGCAAAACAAGTGAAAGAGCAATTATTCAACTTGTTGCAAGCAACGGGAGAAATTGTAAAACACTCATTAAAAAGCATGGTTCGAGGGGTACCATTCATAACATCATTGCAAGCAAAACATTAGAAAGAGCAATTGGTCAACAAAGTGCAAGCAATGATATCATCAACGTAACATTTAGAGCATGGCATGTCTATGGCAACATCATCACAATCAAATGATTTCACATGCTCAACATTATGCAAAGGCAAAGTATCACATGGAAATACCAATGAGTCATATGTGATATCACAAACATCATCCATAGCATGCCAATCATCACAAATCATCATGTCCACTAGTGGGATCATGGCATCATCGACACCCGTATTCTTACCTTGTTCATACCTCTCAGATGAAGTGGGTGTTGTGGTAGTATTGGCCTCCATGTGGGTGACTTCTTTTTCTTCTATGGGGATGGCCTTAGCTTCATCCACCATGTTCATCTTCTCGGTCGGAGTTATCATCATCTCCAAGATTGGCGCTTCTTGATCCATGGAACCTAGCACATCATGAGGAAACACACTAGAGGTAGAAGGTAAGTCGTTAGAAATCAAAGTGGTCTCACATGCCCTGTCAACTACCACTCTCAACTCACTCGGTGTATCACTCATGCCCTCCAAGTGGAAGCACTCAATCTCACGTATGGTGGAGTCACTTATCTCACTCTTGTTTTCACTCAAGTGGGCTAAGTGGCTCTCATACTCACATGGGATTGGTACCACATCATCACTCAAGCATATGGGGATAGGCTCGGTGTGCTCAACTCCTTGCGCCTCCTTTGGTGAAGGGAAAATCCCATGCTCACCATTCCTGACCTTGTCATCGGCGTCTTGCACCTTGGCTTGTGTAGTCCTCTTGGCGTACTCGTCCAACTTGGCGAAGTAGAGGTCTTCGTCCTCCTCATCCATGAGGTTGCATGCGTCATCTAGGACATCAAGTCTTGGCGTTGAAGCTTGATGGCGTGGAGGAGAGCTTGATCTTGGTGCCATTTTAGTGGTGGCACGAGTAGTTGAAGGTGCCTTATGATGGTGTCGACGGAGGTCATTGGCGTGCCTTGCCAAAGGTTGATGTAGATGGTTCACTTGTTCATCGACATGACGCTCGCAACGATGCTCCTTGTCCTTGGTACTCTTATTGGTGAGGCGTTGTAATGAGCACAAAGCATCATTAGTCTTGGCCATCATGCTCATGGTTTTGGTGAAGTCGTTGTCCATGTCACGCTTGAAGTTATCCATTGGATGGGGGACCTTGGTGCTCTCGAGGTGGAGGTTCCGTCTTGGTCGATGCGACTTGAGGAGCTTGTCGTTGTCATTCTTGAAGTCTTCCATGCTTGGGGAGTTATTGGTGTTGTAGAACTCCATATCACCCAAGCATGTGGAGCCATTGTCGGTGTAGTGCTCCATGCATGAGGAGCCATTATTGATGTAGAGCTCCAATTCCTCCATGCTTGAGGATCCATAGTTGATGACGTGATCCATGTCTTTTATGCATGTGGAGCCATCATAGGTGCAATGCTCCGGGTCCCCAAAGCATGCGGAGCCGTTGTCGGTGTAGTGCTCCATCATGTCCTCTATACTTGTGGAGTCATAGTCGTGGTGGCTCATCATGGATTCTTCATAGATATCATCCTCAGTTCCGGAGTCCCTAGACATGATTCACAAGACCAAGTGGTGTATACGGAAGTGTTAGGGGGTTAGGGATGTAACGCAAAACCTTTCTTTACCTTGGAAGATAGTATCGTGCAAGTGGCAACACTTGAGAGCAATCAAAACCAACCAAAGTGAAGTTCACGCGGAACACCAAAACCAACTAACCACTAAACACACACACACACACACAAAGCTTATGGTGGATGGGTATGGAAGGTAGTGTGTCCAAGAACAATCCGAAATCAAGATGTTGTAATGGAAAGTAAAGAACCACGATGATCAAAAAGCAAAACAAGTCAATCCACAAGATATGAATTATGTACAAGGAAACACACACGATGGGATAAATGGGACTTGTGCGATGGAGAAAGTGAGCTAAGAAACAAATGATTTCCTAGCGAAGACTATAAGCTCGTGTCGCACAAGTGCAAGGAGAGACGCTAGTTCGATTGCATAAAATTGGTGGGCTACACGATATGCACAATAAATATCACCTATTTGATGTCCATCGAGCTTGCGCTTCCTATTTTATGAGGCACTTGCTTCTTTCTTTTTCTTATTTTCTATTTTTTCTCTTTTTTCTCTTTTTCTTTGTTTTTCACTTGCCTTTTCCTTGTGCCGACAACTATACAAAATAACTATATGAGATAGCGCTCTCACAACTTTTTCTCGAAATTCTGCAAGGTATCAAATGTGCATAGCCCAAGCAATCATAGGAGGAACTAGTCTCAATAGGTGTTTGTTAAACGCAAAGATAGTGTAGCTCACAAAGGATGCAAGTGGGGAGAAGTGGCAGAATTTTTATACCTTTCGTCGTCGATCTTCACCTTTTATTATTGGATTCCGCCTTGCTCACAGAATTTGGATGGCGTAGATAGCATGAACCACTTAGATCATGATGTATATCTCTTTCTCTTCTTCGAAACGAGCTAAAGAACACCAAAATTTGAATTCGTATGCAAAAGTTATGCTCAAAACGGTGAGAGGCTGAAATCTGGAATCTGCTGATTCCTTTCTGGTCTGGGCGGTAGTACCAGAAAAGTGCGGTAGTACCGCTTTTTCGGCCCGATAGTACCGGTTATACCTGGGACGCGTAGATTTGACGCGATTTCACGATTTTTGGGCGATTTGGGCGGAAAATCTTCAAGAAAAACACCAAATCGAAGGGGTAAATGATGGAATTAGGCCATGGGAACGCAGGGGAAGGTAGATCAACAAGTTTAGCAAGTAATCCACGTATCAAAATCTACCAAAACGCACTCAAATCATAGATCGGTCCAAAACACGAATTGGGGCTATTTTTTGTGGAATTTTCGAATTTATAGGGAAAATACCAAATCGAGGAGAAATCTGTGGCAACCAAAAGCTACTGATACCAGATGTTATGTGGTAACCGCGTGGGTGGCCCGATCTTCACGGATCTCGTGGTCAAATCGATGGGAAAGCGAGGGGAAAGGGAGAAGGTAGCGGAGGAAGACGCACACCTCGCAAAGAACACGATGAACACACGCAAAACTCACACGATACAAAGCCGATTGCTCTCACCGGTGGCCACCGATCCGATAGAATCCTCGCAAGGAAAGATCGGTCAACGTGCTCCCGTCAATCCCAAGGGAGAGGGAAGAACACCTTGGAGAGGGTCTTGACGTCTTGCCAAAGGGACACCGATACCAAGGCCTTGTATAACGAGGGAGGCGCGATGCAAACTCCAACGAGGTGGTGACGACAGTCGATCCCCTTTGGTAGAAGGGGATGAGGCAAAACTAGACATTCCACAAAGGGGGTTGTCTTTAGTCTATCATCTATGCCTGAGGGATACATGAGGGGTGGGGGCTCTATTTATAGGCTAGCCACTTACATAGGGGTAGTTTTGGGAATAACTCTAGGGTTGCAACATAATAAAGGGGTACATGGGCTGTGGCCCAGATCTAATGCGTGTAGGCACCGTGCTGACCAGAAGTACCGGCCCTCGGGTCCGGTAGTACCGCATGGGAATGGTAGCAGCTTCAGGTGGGGCGGTAGCTCTGGCTCCAGTGGCAGGTGGTCTCCAGGTCCGGTAGTGCCGCAACGGCTGAGCGGCAGTACCGGGGCGTGGTAGTACCGCTCGCGTCTGTCTTCCGCCATGTCCTCTTCCAAGCGTTCGTCTTGTCGGGCTTGATGCTATGGGCTTTCTCCCTTGCCTCCGTACTTGTCAGTGTGAACCTATCATGAATATCGGACGGAGTATGAAGTACTATACCACTCCAAAAGGGTAGGAAGTGGGCTCGCATAGAGGAACGGATTCACCTTTGGAGTCCATGACGACTTGGCATAAGTTGGAGACTTTGATGTGGTAACGACCGTAGGTCGGGCTACATTAGGGGGCTTACCAAGGCTCCAGATTACATGGCGATGGGGGCGATCGGACTGGTGGACGACGGCGGTTCCAGGCGTGGTCACGGCGGCTCCTGGGGTGGTCGCAATCAGCGGGGCCCTTCTCCTCCAGTAGCGGCAAGCTCCGGTGGAATTCTGGCGACTGCGTGCTCGATTGGCTCCGAGGAGAAGTGTGGGGTGATCAGTGGTGAGAGGGGAGGTGAGTGGTCTGCAGAATGAGGCCTGGGGTGGCCTCCTTATATAGGCTCGACGACAGGATATCGCGACGTGGCCAGGCGACGGTGGCGACATGGCTACGGGCTGCTAGAGGCATGGCTGCGAGCGGTGATCGATGCGCGGTCTCCAGGCTGTCCGCTACGGCATAATGGTGCGGCTAGGGGCGGTGGAAATTGGTCCGGCACGGCTCGTGCTCTTTGCGGCAGAGGCGGCGTTCGACACGGCGCGAGGTGGCTCCGGGTCAAACAGCGGCGAGCAGGGATGTCTGGGGGTGTGTTGGTGTTAAGGCAGGTGCACGCGTGCGAGCTGAGGGCAAGGTGGGCTCTGTGCGCGGCTGTCGGGGGCGGCACACTGGCGTGGTCTATGCGTGGTGCAGAGGCGGAGAGGACGGGCGTGCCTCGGTGGTCCAGTGCCTAGCGGGGCTTGGGGAAATGACAGGGGGCGGTGGTGTGGTCTAGCCTACCTCCTATATATGGCGAGAGGGGGCGGGTTGGTCTCCTGTGTCTTGGGCATGGTTGGCCGGCGGCGACCATTCTCGGGCGGCGCGGTACTGGCACAGCGGTGCAGAGGGGATGTTGTCTGGGGCTGGGTTAGTATAAGAGGGGACATAGGAGAGATGAGAGGGTTAAATGGGGGACAAGAACTAGATTAGCAACAATATTAGTTAGGCAGTTTGTTTTGTGCTAACCAACTATTCGACACAATGCCCGCAAGAGACTTTTATTTGAATTTTGAAAATACTTTTGGTGGGTGTGTTAGTCATAAGCTTGATCATTTGTGGTTTTTCAAAAAGTGGGAACTATGCATATGAAGTGGATTCAAATTTCAAATGCCACTTAAGATTAGTGGCTAAGGGTTTTTGTAAGATTTCAAAGTGGGCCTTGGTACATCTTTTCTTGTACTAGCAAGGCGTGAAAAGAGTTGAGAATGTTTCTGTTTGAAATTTACTTCTAGGAATACCTAAAGTGACCTAGTGGGTTAAAATGGCCAAAGTGACCATTTGGTCTTTTTATTCTTATTTGATTTATTTTTCGTTGGATTTTATTTTTGAATGATCTAGATGATGTGGCATTCATCTTTGAATCATTTTACAACCATTATAACAAACAAACATGCCATTTCCAAACAATTCTATATTAATGCACAAACAAATGCATTCATAATTGTTTTTAATAATAAAAGTTTTTGTTAACGCTAAATTGGGTGGTTTGAACTTGATTAACCTTGATTAAAGTTTTGGGATGTTACATCTTGCACAAGTAGAGAAAGGAATCACACAACTACCCGACAGATCCCCACGCTGTCGTGAAAACCCTCGGTAGATGGGGCACACCCGATGATCGCGGTCGCCACATCAGGTGCACTTTTCGGGCCCCGAGCCACAAAACAACGAAAGAGACGATCTCACACAATGCAGGATTGCCAGATCCAGGGAGGAGCGTGGCAGCTGAAGCTACTACGACGATGACAATGATGATGAATATGAATTATGCGGAGCTAGTTGCTTTACCCAATGGGTTCGCAAGACTCCAGTACCCAAGGATTTCAAACTCCTTCATGACCGCCAGAAATACGATGGCCTCCAGGAACCCATAGATTGGTTGGCAGATTACCTGGCTACCGTCAAATTACAAGGTTGCTCCAAGGCCACAACAATGTAGAGCCTACAACTGCACCTAACCGACGCTGCCTGGTCCTGGCTGAGGCAGTTACCCGAAGATTCCATCAGTAGCTGGAACGATCTTGAGGACACATTCATCCAAAATTTCCACTCCACATTCAAGCGACCCCCATATTTGGAGCAATTGCGAGCGTGCAAGCAGAAATCTAGAGAATCAATACAGGCCTTCATCTAGCGGTGGAACATCATCAAAAACTCGGCTAAGGCTATATTCGACGAAAGGGAAATTGACGGCTTCAATAACGGCCTTCACTGATGAGAATTCATAGAAGAGATGGGATGGGTCAAGCCCAAAATAATTTCACAGCTGATGGATATGGCAAATCACTTGGTTGAAGAGGAAGACGCAGTACACAACAAGCGAGCACGTTCACCCGAAGAAGATAGGGACATGCGCAACAATGACAGGAGATGAAGGAGCATCGATGGACATGGGGGACCAAGCTATGTTGCAGCTGGTTTCTCGGGAGAGGATAACCAAATAAAAAATGATTACAATAGAGGGCACCATAATAATGGAGACCACATTGGAGGAAGGCTAACCAACATAGTGATACCAGCCAAGATCTCGAGAACCACCAATATCCGCAATGCAAATGTTGGAATGACCCTGCAATATGCACTTCTACATCGACTCAACGGACAAAAGGCGATCCAACCATATCATGAAGGATTGCCGAACATTTTTAAATATGCAGGAGGTATGCAGCGCAAAGGCAACCGAAGCAGCAAGCCGGGGATACGCCACTACACCTGGCACATTAGCCATTAGCGCACCACCACCACCAGTACATCCGCTAGCAGGGCAGCCGCAACACACAACAAATCAAGAAAATGGATACCCCAGGACCAAGGGAACGACGTCGATGATTCAGAAAGGGCGCCCATCCAATAGGATCCAAAAACTGATTACACGGCAAGTCAACTTGGCAGAAATGGCGCCACCAGCCACACCCAAATATCTCCATTGGTCAGAACAGGAAATCACATTCAACAGAGTTGACCATCTACTTCGAGCACCATGACCGGGATACTCGGACCTAATAGTAGAAGCACGAGTGGGTGGATTTGATATGAGTAAATTTTTCATGGATGTGGTGAGCAACATCAACCTGATTTATGCCAAGACACTCAAGGCGATGAATTGTTCTTTTACAGATCTAGCACCAATAGAAAGATCCTTCAACAACATAGTACCAGGTAAAGCCGAAATTCCCTTAGGTAAATATCTCTTGATGTTGTTTTTGGATCCGAAGAAAATTTCAGCGTGAAAAGCTCATGTTCGAAGTCATGGACTGGCCGTCACAGTATCATGCGATCCTGGGTCGCCCAGCATTTGCACGATTCATGGCAGTACCACATTATGCGTACCTGTTTATGAAAATGCCACCCCCAAAGGGGTCATAATAGTGAAGGGAAGTTTTACACATTTCGACGACTGCGATCGAGAATTCAACAAAATCTCCAAATCCTTTGGGATGGTAACCAAGTTTGAGCAACTAAAAATGTCAGCAAATGCAGAACCAATGGCAGTAGCATGTGTCAATCCTGATCAGGCTTTTGACACCGCAAAACATACACAGGAAGTCTAGATCCATACTACCGACCCAAAGAAGATGACCTTTGTGGCTTCCACTAAGTAACAAAGAACAAGCTTGCATGGGAACAACATCACAATAAAAAAATCAGAATATGTACCAATAGTAAAATGCATGCGTACCGTTCTTGTTACCTTGATCTTACGAGAACTCTCAAACCATTGGATGCAATATGCATGTGTGCGTTGTATTGTTGGGAGAGCAAGCTTGTCTACCATGTTAACACTAGCTAGATAATTACAACTACCTCCATCAATAATAATCCATATAGCTCTTTCTTTGAAAATGCCTCATGTTTGGAACAAGTTGTGGCATTGATCATGCTCAGCTTTGCTCAACTGCACACTCAACACACGTTGTGTAACTAAGCTCTTGTATTGACCAATAGTTTCAGCTCCCATTACCTTCATCTCTTCTTTAGAATCAGAAGTATCCCCATCACGTGCAGCAATAAGAGCTAACGTATCTTCATCAAAATCACTTGTTGAATCGTATTCACTATCATCGTGCACCATCATAACACGCTGTTGTGCACATCCTCTCAATATGACCATATCCCTAGCATTTGCGGCATTGTATATCCTTCATCTTGCTTGTGGAGGCCATAGAAGAAGAACTATGAGCAGGGCCATTGGATGATGGCGATGGAGAAGTCGAAGGCGTTCTTGATGAAGGCATGATGGCTTTGAACGTGGTAGGTGATGGTGGTGTACCACGCAAAGAAGGCGCTGATTGTCAGGACGTCCAAGACGATGTACGACCCGCAGAACTATTAGACCTTCTCCATGGTGGTTGACGATCCTACACTTCATGTTTAGCTTTGCAAGCAAGATGAAACAAACGAGGAATGGAATGATATTCCTTATATTCTAAGACATTTTGAATCTCCTTACTTAAACCAAGAAAGAAACGAGCCATCATTTGTTCTGTATTTTCAACAATACCAGCACGAACCATCCCAGTTTGTAATTCCTGATAATATTCTTCTACAAAAAATTCCCTTGTTCAAAACAAGTCATTTTCTTCAGCAAATCTCGTCGATAAGTTGGTGGTACAAAATGAACACGCATAGCAGTTTTTAAAGTAGTCCAAGTATTAGGAATATTAGCATTATTTACGCGACAATTTTCAGACCGCCAAAGTGAAGCAAAATCTATACACTCGCACGTAGCAGTTTTTAAAGCAGTCCAAGTATTAGGAATATTAGCATGGTTAATGCGACAATATTCGGACCACCAAAATTAAGCAAAATCTGTAAACTCACAAGTAGCAGCACTAACATGCATATCCTCAGGATATCTTAAACATGCAAAACGTTGATCTACTTCTAATTCTCATGTAAGATATGATGAGGATATATTCTATGAATATGATGATTCTAGTTGTTTCAGCTGGAATGAAATATTAAGCCTCGTTGAAAAATATCACAAGGTGAAGTCGTTTCTAGTTGGACATGATACTTTGGTTTATAAGAACTTTATACTACCTAAATTATGGTGTTATTGTTTGACTAGATTTAATATCCATCGGACTAGCACCAGAAGGAGGAGAGGGAGGAAGGCGACCGAGAGATGGAAGACGACCAAGAAGGAAGATTCAGTTCGGACAGACAGAAGCCCTGAAATTGAAATAGGTGTGGTTTCCACTTACATACCAACTCCGAATTAAGCAAATAAGTACTTGTTGGAAAGATAATTCCGAGATCGTTCCAACGGTTCTCGCATGTCTCCCGGTTCATTACGAGCTGTGCGCAACAACCAAAACAAGTCGACGGACGTTTTTTGTTAGTTTACAAATAGAGTCCTTTTAAGTTAGGAAAGTTAGAGATTTGTTTGGTTTTGGACATCCATCAGCCTTTATATAGGCAAGTAATTCATGGATTTTAGGGTTAGACCACGTTAAACTATTTTAGAGTTGATTCTTATTAGAACCTCTAGAATTACTTGTGATCGAAATACTTGCTGCAATTGAGTGTGATATGTTGTTCCGCTGGGAAGCAGTAGATTACAAACTACCATTTGTGGTCGACGGCTATGTGCGCAAGAGCGTGGTCATAGCTATAGGCTAGTTATCATAGCTATAGTTAATATCCCACAGGGTTCGAGATCTATTGCATTGGCATCAGGGTTCAAGCTGGAGAGATCATAGCTATAAGCTAGTTATCTATCATCCACCATTATCATCACCAACTGCTTGCTGAGAAGATCGGGCCAGCCCATATCAAGATATTCATTAAGATTATACCAACCCTCAAAAGGTGGAATTTTTAGCTTAAGCTTAGCAACATGATCCTCATTACGTACCGGTGGTTGAGTGTTGCGGTAGTAATGCCGAGGACGGCCAACAGGTTGTTCGACATACTCATCGAACTCATCGTCATCTTCATACTCATTCTCAACATCCTCTTCATATCCCACAAAAGAATCAGCCATGGTAGCAACATCAGCTATTGGTGCAGCAACTTCGGTAGTTGGTGTGGCAGCTTCGGGGGGTTGGAGCCTGAGGTGGTTAAGCGATAGCAGTAGTAGACGAACCCGTAGTTTGGTGTCCCGCAAGTGGCACTCGTCGTGCAAGTCCCACATGGTTAGATAGACGGCGCTGAGGACATGGTGCAGCAACAGATGTAGGTGCGGGTGAGCGTAACCTACTAAGGACCTCCTAAAACTTGGCGTCGAGCTTTTCGTTCAATGATTTCCCTATTCCTTGGATCTTGTCAATGGTTTCGTTGAGCTTGATATCAACATCCTCCAGTATTGTATCAAGATCTTGCACACGCCCTACCAACAGCTTGGTGAAGTGAGCATGCATCTCTTCATTCGTCATGTTCGTCGGTTCAAGAGGTATATCTGCCATGGTTAGTCCTTAAAAGCATAGGTGTATATGCCTATGATTACGGAAATATGGTGGGAACACACGTAATCTGTCAAATAATATACAAATATCTTATAAGTTCATACCAAAAAGTAGGAAAAAGGTGATGTGCAACCGTAATGACCAGTGGTTCCAGAGATTGAACCGAGCGATTACCAGGGATCGACACAACGCACGTGGAGAAATCTGTGAAGCTTTGGGAAGGCTTAACAAAGGGGTTAGCAATTATCAAAATAACAATGCAAAGTTCAAAAGATGCTCAATGGCGGTACCGTGCTGGTCCTAGGCTAGACCATACTAGAGAAGCAAGCCGAGAACACTGAAGATGTCACGATCTGGCATAACAAGCAACTGTATGATAATATAGCACCCTGAAAAGCGAATCAAGATGTCCAAAATCACTATGATGGCGAGTGTCTAGAACTGATCTACGGGGTCTAAAAATAGTATAACCCCAAAAAATTTTGTCAAAAATTTTCTATCGTGCTCCGGAAAGCGCGCAGGCACCAAAAAATGTCGCTATAACGGCCGAAGGAGAAAAGTGATCCCCAAGGTCGAAAACTAGTATAGCCAGAAAAAAATTCGGAGACATTTCCAGAATTTTTTTTGCTCTCCTTGACTTACGACCAGAACTTAAACTCATGGAATCAATACGGAAGGAAACAAAAATAACAAGGAAATAACAACTCTACTCGGACTCGTGCCACGATAGGAAACTGATCGGATCTGTGTCACGGTAGGAAGGCGGTGGCAGAGTTTAGGGTTTATGTGGCAGGTATATGGTGGCGAAATATGGTGGCGGATGTATGGCAATGGCGGTGATTAGCGATCGTGGCGACGGTGACAAATGTGACCAGAACTCGAAACTCTAAGGGACGAGACACTAAGACCAGCAACACAACACGATGATGTTGACATGAATTTGTTGTGACCTTAGATCGATAAAGATCCTAAGTCCCTATGATTAACATGCTAGTCCCTAGATCATTAGCTAGCACTCACAGTCGATGAAATATCATGTAAAACACAAGTCTTTATTACATGAATCGAATAATCCAGAGTTTACATTATTACAACATAAGCGAAATATATACAACTTGGAGTCGAACCAATGCCACAGGCAGGTTGAGTGAAGACCTGCGATCCTGGCGAACCTTTCAATGATCTCCAACACATGAAACGTGCATCCAAACGAGTTGGTCAATACTTTGAATGTATTGGTAAATTACAACATGAAGGAAAAAAAACTTGGCTATTTCTACATGCAAGGCTAAGATAAGGATTTGTGGTTTATTTGCGTAGAGCCAATTTTCTCTAATTAAGAAGAATAGAGCGAAGACTTTTATCCTACTTTGTAAACATTTGCTTAAAAATAGGGTCGAATGGAACACGAGGATATTACTCACCAAGTGCCCAAACAACCCAACACTTGGATATTACTCACCAAGTCCCCAAGATCCCACCCATTAGCGATATTACTCACGCCATGGGGTTTTAGAAAAAACTTTGGAAATTGAGAGGAAGATCCTTCAGAGGCTCAATCCTTCAGATGCTCAAAGTGTTCTTTTCCATGAACTCGGCTGATTGATCAAATTGATTACTCTCGAGAGTTTGTGCACTTTCCCCACAATCCACGATCAAGTCCTTTTACAGACAAGACAATGACGAGGCTTTCCCTTAGTAGCCCCTCTACCAGCTGGATCTGTAACACCCAAGATTTCTATCTATCTGGCAGTGCTACCACTCATCTTAAAATTTCTACAAAACTAACGACAATTCAAAATTTCGACAGCATCTCCTTTGTTTCAAAGGACATCCACAACGTGCAAAACACAACTTAATGTATATAACAAATAATAGCAAAGTAAATAAACTTCCACGCAATTCATATAGTCCATAATCCTTCCATGACACGAGTACTAAAACTAGAGCGACCAAAGGCTCACAAGAACATGCATACGATTCCAGGAATTATGTTGAAGTAATAAGGATAGTCTAAGAATTTATGTGTTGTAAAATTGTCTATGATAAAAGTGTAGGAGTGGGCTCCTAAGTGATGGTGATCTACTCCCTCCCATGCATGTCGTTATGCTGAATACTTGAAAACCAAATAAGATCCAAAGAGAAGCAAGAGTGAGTAATAGAATATACTTAGTAAGTACACTTAGAACTAGAACAACAGAATACAAGTTCCTTATTTCATTTGGAGGCCAAAACCAGAAACACTTTTACGCACCACATATTTTACGGTTGAAGCATTCTGGAATTTTCACTATTAACTTTCTCACCGCCCTTACAGAATAGTTAAACAAGTGAATTAATCACCGACCTAGCTCAAGCTCACTGGAATAGTTACACAATAACTGAGATCACCGTCTGCTCCAGATTAGTTACTTGTAACTTATTCACCGCCCTGGCTTATTATAAACTTTCGACAACAAATCAAGGCATGAACACCAAATAAAGAACCAACTTCACACGGCCAATAATTTCAAACATGGCAACCATAAGTAAAACAAAGGCTCATCATGCACTTGCCTCAAGAAACGTTCAAATAGACGATCACCTCTCGGCACCCAAACCTCCAAAACCTGTGGGTTAAATAGTTTTAGAAACCGGTCTCAATGGAAATAACATAAATTACAGTGCGTAGTCTTAGTGCTATTTCCACTCTTGAAGCTGACCCAAATATACTCGATTGATCCCATCTGCTATAGCTATCTGCAGCTCACTCAAAAATTGCTCAATGAAATTCCTAGGATTCCTCGCCTAGCTAAACAACCTTCATGTATCAAATTGAAAAGGGGCCTTCGTGTATCAAACAGAAAAGGGACAACCATATAGTAGCTAGTCTGAATCCTTCAATTAAAAGTAGGCCGTAGTTGCTACAGCAGAACATGCGACATATGATCCAGGATTATTAATCTATACTACACACATGTAATTTCCAAAACAGCAGCAAGCCTATGCAACCAGACGGCTGAATTGGTGCGAACCAAACTTTGAATTGGTGCGGATTAGAGTAGAAGTCAAATCAGCAACAACACCTTGCTGCGGTATGTACGTACCTGGAAGCAAAGCAGCGACGAATTGATGAGGCCAAACCGATGCAGTCCGCGGCGACCATGACGCCCGCCCAAGAGTAGCTAAATGGTGGAGGACTACGGAGGAATCCCTAGGCGACAGCGGCGGCGGCGGTGGCATTGTCTCTAGGGGTTGGGAAGTTTTGGTTCAGGGTGAGGAATCGGTCTAGCCCAGGCGTTTTCTTTTTATTTTCCTACTCAGAAAAAGAGTCCAGGTCAACCAAAAATACTCAATAGCCACAAGTTTAAAATGTCATCAATAATTCATTTGATATCCAATTTGTATAAACTTATAATATTTTTCGATCAGCTCAACAAGACGAATCCAACCACAGTGTTTGATTCTCCATCCGGCTTATGGTTCAAAAAGTCAAATTTTGGTCAATTACAAAGAAAACGAGGGATATTACAGAACCAGCCGTGCCAAGAACCTCCAAATATTTGTACCCCGGTGAGGTTTTCCACTAAGTACTAGGCCAAGACAGAGCCCATATGTATTGTGGTTGTACTAGAAGCTTCTGAATTCTGAAACATGGGAAACTTCTTTGATTCCTGGGCGGTCGTCCTCCACCAAATTCCACTCGTTGACCCAACAACCATTCCACCCAGAAGAAAACTTAGTTTTATTTTGAAGGGGGTTTTTGAGAAGGAAAGGTCTACTCGAGAGAGCTTTAAACTTAGAAAATTTTCATCTTTCGAAACCCCCCAGTGATACTTTATATATATATATAGCAGAGCAAGTGGTACTTAGCAAAAACAGGGATAACCTACTAGGAGGGAGAATTCCTAAGTATAGAGCGACTCATGGCATACTAAAAAACCGCACTTGCAAAATAATACTAAGGAAATCTACCAAAAATTCTACACATGCATACAACAGAATTTGAAGATCAAAACATGCATAGTCAAAACTGAGACATAAATATGAACAATTGGTGTAACTTCCTTATGTTAATAATATTCTTGATGATTGTATTCCTCCGTAGCAATCACACTCTCGGAACAATCTAGCGTGGGAATGGAGTAATTCCAATCAAACATGCATGATGATTTAATATTAGTTATTTGAATGGTATTAGATCATATGATGCATGTAGGAGATCATTTAATGCAATAGGGTATTTATTATTAAATATTGATTACCAAATAAGGGGTTTTAGTAGTTCTTTTGCAACTTCTGTCCTAATTGTCGAATTAAATCTAGTTATTGTTTTTGCTGGATAGAAGACATTAATACGAACCAGTAGGAATTGGATTCATCTTAATCAGAGTTGTAGATCTTTCTCTATGATTTATTTACTATTTAAAAGAGTTTAAATCATTTAAAATATTTACTTCTTCAAAATTATATCTAAGACCAGAAATGTATTCTTCGTGAAATTGTGAATCCGGGGACATGTTATTTATATTTTTCTGATCTATAAAAAATTTATTATTAATTTAATACCCAAAAGGCAATTAAAACTAATTAAATCACTACAGTAATTATACACTACAAAAATAATATCTAATAGCATATTAATGTTGAATATGAAATTATGAATTCATTGATACTTTATTTGTATGTTTTCGATCTACAGATAATTTACTATAATTTATTTAGTCTAAAAGGCTATTAAACCAACTAAATTATTATGGTAATGCTATAGAGTAAAAGTTAGATAAAACTTGTATTAATATTGTACACAATTTTGTGAATCCAACGATATATTATTTGTAATTTTTGGACTTATAAATCTTTTTCTATGAATTATACAAGATAACATGAATTTTTGGATATTTTTAATACGAAAACTATTTAAACAAATTGACCGTGCTGACTGTGCAGTTGACTGCTGACCTGGCGGCTGACGATGCATTGACAGAGCAGCTGACTGGGCGAACACACGGCGCGATCTGGTTGGCTGGTACCCCTTCGCGGGATTGTTTAATCTAGAGTGTTCGTTTTAGATCGGGCGGCCAGGAACAAATTGTTCCTCACCTTGGCCAGCGGAGAGGTGGTGGCGGCGGAGCGGCTCAGACGGTCGTCGTGGCGGTGGCTCCGGTGCTCTCCAGCGACGATGAAGTAGCGGACACAAAGCGCGGGTTGACGGAGAGCTCTGTGGCGGTCTTGGAATCATCCGTCGCTTCCTGTAGCAGCGGCGCAGAGAGAACGGAGGCACTCATGCTACCGCGAGCTCCGGCTAGGAATTGCGTCGTTCTGCGGAGAGGGAAAAAGGGAAAAGGGGGTGATACAACGTGGTCGAGCGAGGGGAAGAGATCCAGAGGGGGTAGAGGGCGAGGGGCGGTCGGAACCCTCACGGATGGAGCTCGATCCGAACTTCAATGGCGGCGGCCGGTGGCGGAACTTCGGTGACTAATTCCGTAGCAGCCTGGCGTCTTTAGGCTAGGGTTTTTAGAGGGGTTTCGAAGAGGAGAGCGAGGGCTATATATATCCAGAGGAATCATGGAGGAGGGGGCAACAAACGCGAACCAATCGGAGAGGATAATGCGAATAGTTCATCTCGTGTGTGGGATGGTCTCTCGACCGGAGGTAGGAGAAGAAAGGGGTGGGGTCCACGTGTTGGTGATAGCGAGAGGAATGGGCTGGGGTGCACCGCTGTTGTTGTGATGGGCCGACCCAGCGTGCTGCTGCTATGCGCGCTGCTCCTAGGCAGGGTGTGTGGTAGGTAGAAGGTGGGCTGGGGCGGTAGGTTGGCCGCGGTTAGGTGGGCTGGGCTGGCTTGGTTCGTTTTTTTATTCTTTTTCCAGTAGTTGTTTAGTATTTCTTTTCTAGCATTAGTTTGGCAACTCTAAATGGAGTGAAATTTATTTCTAAATTTTTCTAAATTCAACTAGAACATTTTAGGCTAGTGTTTAGCAAAGTTTGTTGTCTTAGCAATAATGGTTTTAAGAAAGCCTATTCAATTCCCTTTAGGAATAAAGTGGCACATAAAATTTAGGGTTCTTAGTTCATTATTCTGATTTGTAGATTATGCATGATGCCATGATACAAATCAAACACAAATGCTTTGGATTTGTTCAAAACTTCCCAACCAATGTGATAGCCATATTAACCCATTCTTTTAATGTGGTTTGGTAAAATTTAGAACAATCAACTAAAGTTTTTTTTCATTCAAAATTTTCAGCAAGATCAAACAATTAAAACAACTAATTAACTTAACATTCCAAAATAGGAAAATTTGGGATGTTACAGACTACCACCCTTAAAAGGAATCTCATCCTCGAGATTCGAGAAGGCTAGAAATAAATAAATAGGTTCAGGAAATAAATAGGTTCATATGATGCATGTAGGAGATCATTTAATGCAATAGAGTATTTATTATTAAGTATTGATGACCAAATAAAGGGTTTTAGTTGTTCTATTGCAACTTCTGTCCTAATTATCGAATTGAATCTGGTTATTGGTTTTCCTGGATATATGACATTAAGACGAACC
This sequence comes from Avena eriantha, assembly GCA_910589775.1. Classification (NCBI taxonomy): domain Eukaryota; kingdom Viridiplantae; phylum Streptophyta; class Magnoliopsida; order Poales; family Poaceae; genus Avena; species Avena eriantha. The sequence goes on from OU342743.1 coordinate 410,915,768, forward strand.
AGTAGGAATTGGATTCATCTTAATCGATATTGTAGATCGTTTTCTATGATTTATTTACTATTTAAGAGAGTTTAAATCATTTAAAATATTTGCTTCCTCAAAATTATATATAAGACCATATATGTATTCTTCATGAAATTGTGAATCTGGGGACATATTATTTATATTTTTCTAATCTAAACAAAATTTATTATTAATTTAATACCCAAAAGGCAATTAAAACTAATTAAATCACTACAGTAATTATAAAATACAAAAATTATATCTAACGGCATATTAATGTTGAATCTGAAATCACGAATTCATTGATACTTTATTTGTATTTTTTGGATCTACAGACAATTTACTATGATTTATTTAGTCTAAAAACGCTATTAAACCAACTAAATTATTACGGTAATGCTATACATTAAGTTAGACCTAAACTTGTATTAATACTCTACACAATTTCGTGAATCCAACGATATATTATTTGTAATTTTTGGAATTATAAATATTTTTCTGTGAATTATACAAGAGAACAAGAAATTCTGGATATTTTTAATATGAAAACTATTTAAACAAATTGACCGCGCTGACTGTGCAGTTGACTGCTGACCTGGCGGCTGACGACGCGCTGATGGAGCAGCAGACTGGGCGAACACTTGGCTGGTACCCCTTCGCGGGATGGTCTAATCTGGATCAGTCGTTTCAGACCGCGCAGCCAGGAACAAATTGTTCCTCACCTTGGCCAGCGACGAGGTGGTGGCGGCGGAGCGGCTCAGACGGTCGTCGTGGCAGTGGCTCGGGTGCTCTTCGGTGACGATGAAGTAGCGGACGCGAAGCGCGGGTTGACGGACAGATCTTTGGCGGTCTTGGATTCGTCCGTCGCTTCCTGTAGCGGCAGCGCGGAGAGAACGGAGGCACTCGGGCTACCTCGATCTCCGGCGAGGGATTGCGGTCGTTCTACCGAGAGGGAAAATGGGAAAAGGGGGTGAGACGACATGGTCGGGCGAGGGGAAGAGATCCAAAGGGGGTAGAGGGCGAGGGGCAGACGGAACCCTCACAGATGGAGCTCGATCTGATCTTCAATGGCAGCCGCCGGTGGCGGAACTTTGGCCACTAATTCCGCAGCAGCCTGGCAGCTTTAGGCCTCTAGTTTTTAGAGGGGTTCCGAAGAGGAGAGCAAGGGCTATATATATCCGAAGGAATCATGGAGGAGGGGCAACAAACGCGAACGAATCAGAGAGGATAACACGGGCAGTTCATCTCATGCGTGCGATGGTCTCTCGACCAGAGGTAGGAGAAGAACGGGGTGGGGCCCACGCGTCGGTGATAGAGAGAGGAGCGGGCTGGGGTGCGCCGCTGCTTTTGCGATGGGCCGGCCCAGCGTGCTGTTGCTCTGCGCACTGCTCGCAGGCGGGGTGTGCGGTAGGTAGAAGGTGGGATGGGGCGGAAGGCTGGCCGCGGTTAGGTGGGCTGGGCTGGCTCGGTTCGTTTTTTTATTCTTTTTCCATTAGCTGTTTAGTATTTCTTTTCTAGTATTAGTTTGGCACCTCCAAATGGAGTGAAATTTATTTCTAAATTTTTCTAAATTCAACTAGAACATTTTAGGCTAGTGTTTAGCAAATTTTGTTGTCTTAGTAATAATAGTTTTAACAAAGCCTATTTAATTCCCTTTAGGAATAAAGTGGCACATAAAATTTAGGGTTCTTAGTTCATTATTCTGATTTGTAGATTATGCATGATGCCATGATACAAATCAAACACAAATGCTTTGGATTTGTTCAAAACTTCCCAACGAATGTGATAACCATATTAACCCATTCTTTTAATGTGGTTTGGTAAAATTTAGAACTAACAACTAAAGTTTCTTTTCATTCAAAATTTTCAGCAAGATCGAACAATCAAACAACTTATTAACTTAACATTCCAAAATAGGAAAATTTTGGGATGTTACAAAATTCAAAAATGCAAAAACTGAAAAGGTAATGCAAGGCGAAGATTGGTGATGGGATAGATCTAATCTCTAATTGTGTTTTTGGATTTTTCGTAGGTTATAGGAAAAAACCTATCTACACTAGGAAAGACTGTAAAATCTCACCGAGCAACCAGAAATCTGATACCACTTGATAGGGCAAAGGTGTCCGATCTTTTGATGAGATGGTGATAGTCGATTTGGGTAGAGTTCGGGCTTGACGATCCGACTACACGTGTGAGCACGAGTGCCAATGCAATCGCTAGGCCAATCTCCTGGAGGTTACCGATCTTGCAGAAGCATGATCAGCCTGAACAACGAGGGTCTTAATTCCTACCTGAAATCGAGAATAAGTAAGAGCTAATATTGCAATCAAGATATTGAAGATAAAAGCTTTATTGAATATGGTGGGATCCTAAATAGGTGCGAAGTTCAGGAGGTCTCGGCAACACTCAAGTCTTAGCAAACTGGCAATGAAGGCTAACTTTTAGTCTAAATAAAATCTGAATCTAAAGTCACGTCTATGAGGGGTATTTAAGGAGGAAAAGGTGGGGTTTTGGCCAGCCGTAGGTATGGTGGCCGAATCCAACCCTAAAAGGCCCTTTCCCCTCAAATACGGACTCTAAACATGGATATTAAAAATCCTGCGAAAATAACATGGGCCTGGCCCAAAATAAAGGTGACGCAGCACCAAATTAAGCTATGGACGAATCAAGGAAGTAATATTCTTGAATATTTCGTCCAAGCCTTCAATCTTCATTATGGTGGCTTCAAAGTTCTGAAATCTCCACTTGCGGCATCCTCTTCAATCCTCATATGCTTGCTGCCATCTCCATGCATGATCATGCTCCAATGCTTGTCCCTCTCATCCATGCTAGGTCCATCATTCCTAAGAGTCTTCAATCCTCATATGCTTGTTGCCATCTCCATGCATGATCATGCTCCAATGCTTATCCCTCTCGTCCATGCTAGGTCCATTATTCCTAAGAGTAACAAACACATCTGATTTAGGTAGCATCATCTTCTCATGTATATGAGGAATAGTTCCAAGAAACGAAAATACCTGATAGTTAAGTTGCTTGGCACGAGCTCGAGTGATGGTTCCTTGTATTTGTATAGTTGTAGGTATAGTGGTTGTATCAATAGACGGGATATCCTCATTAGTGAGGCTTGGGCGGTGCTGGCGGCCGCACCTTCTTCTTCTTCTACCCCCTGCTCGCTGGGCATGCGCGGGATGGCCCTCATCGGGTGCTGTTCCTCGGGATGTCATCTGGGCGTAGCTACGGTCGAGGAGCAGACATGGCAGTGCTGGGAGCCTACGGGGCGGCACGGTGAACGGCGGGAACGGGCGGGCCTTAGCTAGACGGCGGCCAGAGCTCCCAGATCTAGGGCCCTACAAGGCCCATCTGGCCACCCTAGATCTGGGTCCCTAGGCCCATCTAGGTCGACGGCGGGTTGCCCAGGCGGTGGATGTGCCTTCTCCAGGCGGTGGCGATGATGGTTTCTTGATGCTAGGGTTGGTGCGTCGTGACCGGCCTGTTGCAGCGTGGGGTTGACTTTAAGGGCCCGCTGGGCCTGATTGGAGCTTATTTGGACCGGTGTGCCTCTGTGGGGGCTTGAAAGGTCTTCTAGACCTGGCCAGACCCTACTAGGACTGGTTTGTCTTGCTGCGACGTCCGGTCGACTACTGCCTTTGGTAGTGGAGGCAGTTCCCTCTCGCGCGGCCATGGTACTACCGACCCCATTTCAGGTGACCTTCGACCTCCGTTTCCTAGCCTCGTGTTGCTAGCTTCAGTGAGACGACGTTGGCGGCTTCATGACCGTAGGGGCTCAAGCTGGTGGGCGATAAGTTTGGTGGTTGAGGCTTTGGCCTCGCGGGACTTCTGGGTATCGAATCGTTCGAGGGTAGTAGATAGACTTTTTTGGGGAATTCCTTGTCGGCACGCTCGACACCGGGGCGGTGCTGCCTGTGGGTGGCACCATTCCTTCCTGGAGGGCATCGTGGCTACCGCATCTGCTTCCCTCTGTGTACTGGGGGAAACTCTAGGACCAGTCCGCTAGCCCGGGCACCAACACCGTCGTTTCCTTATTGAAGGCGTTGCTTGGTACTTGACGATCCGATGCTAGGAGCTTGGTGGTATATCTTCAGTGGGAGCAGCAGTTGCGGGTCTTCTTCATTTAGTCAATACGTTGTTGTCTCCTTTTCTTCTTTTTCTTTTTTCTATTGGGCTTTTGTTTGCTACCGCCCCAACATTTGTTTGTGGTGTGCCTCTTTGTATCATGTGGTTGCTATATTAATATAGCTTGACCAAATCCTATTTCGACGATTCAACTTGTTCTTATGTCCTATTTCATTTTGATGTCCTAGTGCCCAGTGTCCGTATCTGAAAACGGATTATAGCACTTGATGCAGATGCATTCTGAAACTCATAACATTGCCGCCTCAGAATGCACCAATTATTCGCAAACATTTGTCACATAAAGTATACCGCTTCATTCATTGGATTAAATCTAAAGCTAATGTAAAAAAGGGATGGTGAGCAGATCGATACACGAAGAGTGCATCATGGAAAGTCATGTGGTATCTCACATCACAAATATATAGGTACCACATAAAAATGCAGGTGCTACTGATGAATTCACATCACAAACAATAATCATCTACCATCCTAGTCTAAGCGTGTACACCTGGTACCCTAGTCTTAGTAAGTATACTTGCTAAAACTTGACGGAAATTATACTACTACATATGGAAGATTTTTTTGCTGTCTGAGGTTGCCAAAAGATAGTTAACACATCGATCTACAAAAAATTGTGATATGGGGTGGCCCGACCTTCTCAGCATGCACTTGTTGATGATGATAATGGTGGATAGATAACTAGCATGTAGCTACGAACTCTCCCGCTCAAACCCTGATGCCAATGCAACAACTCTTGAACCCTATGGGATATTCACAACACCATGCTCTTGCGCACGCAACTGTCGACCACGAACGGTAGTTTGCAATCTACTAATTCCCAATGGAACAATAGATCACACTAAGAAGTAGTATAAACCGATCACAGGGTAATTCCAGAGGTTCTAAAAAGAACAACTCCAAATTAGTTTTAACATGGTCTAGAACCTAACTATGGGGTGTCACAGGGTTTATAAGGGCGGATGGGGTGGCCAGAAAATGAAACTAAGACGTGTATGACTCAAACTGATACATGCCGACTCAGAACAGATTTGGTCGACGGGCGGGCAGTCCGGTGGAATTGGGCCGGACATTTAGGTCTGGCCGGACACTTCGGGTGGAGTTAGCCGGACAGTCCGGTCGGGCCGGAATCTTCAGAGTTTCTGGGTGGTGTCCGGGTAGTGTCCGATTTGGTGCACAGATTGTCCGCACGAGTTCTTCTCTCGGACAGGCCAGACAGTCCAGGTGGACTCAGCCAGACACTCCGGTCGTGGCAGAGCTTTTTGCCTCCATCTTGATGATCTTCTCTTGCACCTTCCTCCCGCTCCTCCCTCACGCATCCATGGGTGATCATCATGCTGGGCTTCGCTTGTAACCCTTCTCCTCCTCGCGCCATGCTTGTTTCTCCACTGAACCTGATCATACATAAATGCCTAGACGTAGGTAGTATAAAATTCTCATCAATTAAAGTACCAGATTCGTTTAGGAGTGAATTCACATGTTGCTCAAGTAGCTTAGCACGAGCTCTTGTAATGGGTCTAATACTAATCTCATTGGACTGATCCTTCCTTGCAACAGCTCGAACATCTACAGTAGTAGGGGTGGGTGTAAGTATAGGGATGTCCTCATCATCTGCCACCCTTCAAAAGGTGTCGACCTCGACGCTCCAAGGTCTTCTCCATCATATGGTGATAGATCAGCAACGTTGAAGCTGTTTCTAACTCCACCAAACTCACCAATAGGTATATCAATCGAGTAGGTATTATCATTAATCATGGCTAACACCTTATAAGGACCAGCACCACATGGCTTAAATTTGGATTGTCGCAGTAGTGGAAACCTATCCTTGCGCAGATGCACCCATACCTTGTCGCCAGGCTTTAACAAAACTTCATTTCTTGCTTGATTCCTTGCAGCAGCAATGTTCTTGCCTTTCTTCTCAATAGCCTCTCGAGTCTTCTCATGAATCTTCTTCACATATTCAGCATGCTTTGATGCCTCCATATCAACTCTCTCATGTAATGGCAAAGGCAACAAATCAAGTGGTGTCAATGGCTTGAAGCCATACACCACCTCAAAAGGACAAAGCTGAGTAGTCGAATGCACAACCCTGTTGTATGCAAAATCAGCATGTGGAAAACACTCTTCCCACTACCGTAGATTCTTCTTTACCATAGTCCTTAGCAATTGTGACAATGTTCTATTCACTACCTCCGTTTGACCATCTGTTTGGGGATGACATGTAGTACTGAATAGAAACTTCATTCCCAGCTTCCCCCATAAGGTCTTCCAAAAGTAGCTCATGAACTTCACATCACGGTCAGAAACAACCGTCTCTGGTACTCCATGTAATCTCATGATGTCCCAGAAAAACAGGTTAGCAACATGCGACGCATCGTCACTTTTGTGGCAGGCAATAAAATGACCCATCTTAGAGAACCTATCCACTACCACAAATATAGAATCATGACCTCTCTGAGTTTTAGGTAGACCTCGCACAAAATCCATACTAATGTCTTCCCATGGTGTAGTAGGTGCAGAGAGAGGTGTATACAAACCATGAGCCTATAGCTTGGATATCGACTTGTGGCATGTAACACAACGGCTCACAAATCTGTAGACATCACACCTCATCTTGGTCCAATAAAAATGATTAGCGAGCATAAGCAATGTCTTCTCGCGCATAAAGTGACCCATCAAACCACCAGCATGTGATTCCTGCACTAAGAACAAATGCAACGATGATTCTGGAATACATAGTTTGTTAGCTCGAAACAAATATCCATCATGTATATGATACTTATCCCATGCGTTTCTAAGAGCACACAAACGATATGGTTCAGCAAAATCATGGTCAGTTGCATAAAGTGCACAAATACTTTCTAATCCAAGAATTTTAACATCAAGATTGGTTAATAGCATGTTTTTCCTAGACAAAGCATCAGCAACTTGATGGCTCAAAATGTAGAGCACGTTAGGGACCCCAAGAGCAAGGTAGGATGAGCACAGCAAGAAGTTTTCCCTTAGTTATGAAACCAAGGTTATCGAACCAGTAGGAGCAAGGAAACAACCCCAAGGTGTTGCTAGCAACTTGGAATCCTGCACAACACAACCACAGAACTTTGCCCCCAACTTATAGTGAGGTTGTCAATCTCACTGCTTTGCTGAAAACAAAGGATTAAACGTATTATGTGGAAGATAGTAATAGCTTGTAGAAAGTAAACAGTAACAATAGAACGAGAGGTGATTCTCCTTCAGATAAATAGAAAGTAAACAGCAATGGTAAAAGTATGGACCGGGGTCCATAGTTAACTAGAGGTGATTCTCCTTCAGATAAATAACATGCTGGGTGAAAACATTTACAGCGGGGCAATTGACAGATTCGAGAAAGCATACAATGCATATACTAGACATCTTGACTCCTATGAGATTTGATTGGGCATTACTCATGGGTTCGTAGCATGGAAAACAAAAAAATTCTACCGTAAGAACGAACAAAACCCAGATCTAATCTAGATAAAAGCCAAGATCTAATCTATTAGACATGTGCAACGAGATAGATCTGTACTAACCCTTGTAGATCTGAAAGCGTTATGAGATTGGATCTCGTGGTTGATGTAGTCAATCACTTGCCGATCTCAAGATCGAGTGGACGATCCTTCCGGCGCCACGTTTCGGCAGTGCTTCCGCAGTCAGTCACACGTGCGGAGTTGAAGCAGACCTTCCTCTCCCCATTCTAGTGAGCAGCGGAGGTAGTAGATCTCTCCACGGAATCCCAGCAGCACGACGGCGTGGTGGTGGTGGTGGAGTAGAGAATTCTGCAGGGCTTCGCCTAAGCCTGAGCAGAAGAAAGGAGGAGAGAGGCGGCTAGGTTAAGAGTCGAGGGGGCCAGGGGGTGGCGCCTCCACCCCTCTATTTAAAGGAGGGAGGCGCCATGGGGAGGTGGAGTCCTTGTAGGACTCCCCTCTCCCTTGGCCGGCAGATCAAGGTGGTGGGGGGAGAGTCCTTCTCCCCCACGAATCCTTGTCTTACCCCACAAGGATTCCTTGATCCTTTCTTGGTTTTCAAGTAAACTCCAAGAAATCTTACAGAACCTTCCGGAACATTGCGAAACCTTCTAGAATCCCCGTACGAATACTCCGGAACATTTCCTAACTTAGAAAATGATCCCCAATATATGAATCTTATTGTCCGGACAATTCCGGAGCTCCTCGTGATGTCCCGGATCCAATCCGAGACTCCGAACAACATTCGGTCTCCAACGCACATTCCATATCTAATTAAAACAACTTCGAACCTTAAGTGTGTCACCCTACGGTTCGTGAATATGCAGACATGATGGAGACACCTCTCCGATCAATATTCATCAGCGGGATCTGGAGATCCATAACGGCTCCCACATACTCAACGATGACTTCGTGATCGATAGAACCATTAACATACGAAACCAATTCCCTTTGTTATTAACGACATCCAATGTCCATGATCAGGAAACCATGATCATCCATTAATCAACAAGCTAGTTTAACAAGAGGCTTACTATGGACTCTTTTATGATTACAAAACACACAAGTATTAATGTTTCCGGTTAATACAATTATAGCATGGGATGTAAACATTTATCATAAACATAAAGATATAATAATAACCACTTTATTATTGCCTCTTGGGCATATCTCCAACAGTCTCCCACTTGCACTAGAGTCAATAATCTAGTTCAAAAAATTGTGCATTCAACACCTATGGCTATCTGGTGTTGTATAGACACTATTGCTAGTGGTAAACATAATCTTCGGATCTGACACTTCCAGGTCCATGTGTATTTGCATGTCCTTGCGTCTCTACGCATTACTCATTCTCCAATGAGATGGCATTGTATAAATTTGGTCCTTTGGTGAGACCTTTAGTTCCTTGGGATTAAATTATGTTGATACAATTGTCATACAATGTATCTTCATAGTATTATCCCGCTATGAACCACACCTAGTTTGATAACAAACTACTTAACACAAATGCCCTCCTTTGCTGCTACTATAGCAGTTATATACTTAGCCTTTTGTTGTAGTATCCGTCACAATATCTCAACTTTGGAACTCATCCAAATCCATCATGGAACATCCTTTCCATTATATTGTGCCACCCATAGTCTAAATTGAGATAAATTTAATTTGTATCTTGTGACAAAACTAGTATCAATGTAACACTTTACACTGAACTACCTTTAACTATTTGTCACTTATACATGATATATTCTTAGTTCTTCCAAAGCTCATAAGAATATCTTTACTATTGTCCAATGATCATCTTATGAATCATTATGGTATATGCTCATAACATTTAGAGCATAGGACATATCTGGATGTGTACATCTCAAAGAATGATTGATCAAAATATTCTTGTGATTTCACCAAGTGTCAAAACACTTGAATCTCGTGTCAACACACTTGAATCTGGATTTAGTCCTTTCCGTGCGTCAAGAACCTTTCTTGTTGTTTCCATATTGAACTCATTCAACATCTTATCTATGTACATTTGGCAAAACCATATTAGCGCCTCAATCTATTCATATAGACATTGATGCCTAATTCTCGAGTTATGCCTAAGTCTTTCATCGAAATGAAATTCTTAACCTGTGTCAATAAAAGATACATTATTTCTAATCAACAATATGTATTTCACATAACGTATTAGAAATATGTCTGAGCGCTCCCACTTAATTTCTTGCAAAATGCAAACATCTTCATCGTCTCTGATGAAATTAAACCTTTCAACGGTTTCATCACGGTGAAGATTCCAACTCCGCGATGCTCACTTCAACCATTGAAGTTTTGCATACTCTTTTAGCATCCTTTGAATTAACAAAACCCTTTGGATCGTGTCATGTACACGTCCTAGGTAACCATTCTTTTAGAAGAACTTGTTTTGTTTGTTCAACTACCATATACCAAAATATATGTAGTGGTTACTACATTAATCCGTCCAGACTAAATATCGCTATGAAAGATCAAATCTTATCATAGTCAATTCCTTGAACATTGTCGTAAACTCTTTCCGACATGTTGACTATTTCATAGATTTGAAACATCCATGTCTATTTGTTTATAGATCCAAACACGACCGATAGGCTTCACGCCTTTCCGGAGGGTCTTCTAAGTTCAGAAACTTGATTTCTCGTGTATGGATACTATCACGGATTCCATGACTTCTAGTCATTTTATGGAGTCAGGGCCCATCATCGCTTCTTTGTATGTAGTCGGTTCATCATTGTCAAAACAATAATGACTTGCTTATCAAATCTTACTATTTGATTCTTACCGACCCACATGGTTCTATAGGAACTCTAATCTCCGAGATCACACCTTTTGTAATCACGAGAGCCATGAGCATTGTGGCCGCCACCAGGACACTTTCCGGCGCTGTGCTACTTAGCACATATAGCTAAGGTTCAACAACCTTATCAAAGTTCTATTGTCCTCCCACTTAACTTTTCACGAAAAATTCCTTCTCAAGAAACTTGACGTTCCAAGCGACAAACTCTTTTGTCCTTGGCGTTATGGAGAAATTCCCAAAAAATTCTTTGGAATAACCTACAAAGACGTGCTTATCCGACTTTGGTTGTAAACATTTTACTTATGCATAGCATACCAAAATTTAAGAAAAGACAATTCGGGTTTTATCCCAAACCATGACTTATATGGTGTCATTTCAACGGATCACGATGGAGCTCTTTTCAGTGTAAAAGAGGTAGTCACTAAAGCTTTAATCTTTAAAATATAATGGCAGTTTTATAAATGACACCTTTGATCTTACCATGTAAAACAAGGTTTCATTACATATCTCGAACACTCCATACTCCTATGGTGTTTTGGGAAATGCAAATCCATGGAACGATTCCTCAAATCTTAGGTGTTTTGCTAAACTTGTAACTCAAACATCTTTCTTTATGATCCAATCATAAACTCTTTTATTTTCTTGTTACAATGATTTTCCACTTCATCTTGAAAGTCTTTGAACATTTTTCAAATGTTTCATACTTCTTCCTTATTGAGTAAGTATATACATATACTCACTCAAATCTTCGGAGAAAGCATATGAAGTTGAAATCCATCGCCCACGACTACACATAATGGACTATATACATCAATATGTACAAATTCCAATCAGTTAGTCGTCCGTTCCTCTTTTGGCCTACGAACGGAGTTTTAATTATCTCCAGGAAAGTATCACAAGCGTCATTTGATCCAAATCAAAGACTCCAAAAATCCATCAACATGGAGTTTCTTCATGTATCCCTTTCAATATAATTTAAACGGCGATGTCACTTCGTAAGTGATCTTTCAATCATTTGTCTTGCGACATTTTAGCATTAGTTTTATGGTCGTTATTTCTCCTACCAGACTTGTATATTATCCATCTATTATGGAATACGGTAATTATTTGAACAACCTTTTGTCGTCATAATACCTGATCAAAATAACAATTATTGAAACAAATCTTGAAGGCAAGCTTTGATGTTAACGAGCAACACAACAACCCTTTGTTTGTTTTCGATGAACATCATCACATTTTCTCTTGCTAGTTACTTAGGCCATTGCAGTTCATGAATTGTGTTGTCCTGTATGACACTTCATACCAACCAATTCGGTATCCAATACCGGAGAACCACATTGTTTAACAAGCAAGGAATACAACCATAACATGTATACCTTCTATATGCCTAAGTTGGACATCTCCAACCTTTTATTTTCTGCAAATATTTTATAGATTCTCTTTCAGCAATTCCTTTTCTTTTAAAAGAATCCATCAACATCAATAGTGGTGTCATCAACATGACACATGGTACAAAGCGTATATAGTCAACCACTAATACCTTTGGACTTGCACTTTGAGGTGGATCACCATCATCAAATGTTTGGTGTTCTTTCAAAAATCCATTCTTTAGTAATCTTTTAGTGTAGTAAACATTTCACTTACATCTTCTATTCATCCTTATCATGACAACTTTCATGATCAAGCTAAGGTGAATTCCGAGTATAATGTTTCTTTTTCAAAACCTTTGGAGGATCAGGACGACTAGCGTCTCCAACCTTCACAAATTCTCATCAAATATGAGGATGTATACTCTATCATGTTGTAACCAACACATTGTTTTAGATATCGCAATACCTTTCACATATGATGGTTTCTGAAACATTGCTTTCAGCTCTTAGATAAACTTGATATTAAAAACAATCTTTTGAGTATCAAGAATCATGGAGGCAAACATGATACATTAGATACTAACACTGGAATTGTTACTCTTGATTTAATACTATTTATTAAACTTCATGGAGTAAATAGAGTTTGCTGAAAGTTTGCAATAGGACTTATAAACTTTAAATTGACATTCAAAACAATACGATACCAGTTCGTAAAGTAAATATCTAGAATTTCTATAGTTCCACTATCTCAACTATAACTAAGCGTAAGGTGGTGAACGGATGCCAATGACTACAACAAACTATGCAAATTCACTTTGATTGTGTTTATGATAAATTGAGTTCGACTAATCCAAATTACAAATGAACTCCCACTCAAAACAACATCCCTCGAGTTGTTTTAGTGATTACACGAACCAAATCCACTACACCAAGTCCGATCATCACGTGAGATGATGTAGCTTTAAAGGCGAACAATCAACATGTTCATCATATCATCCATATGACTCATGCTTTACCTTTTGGTATTCCGTGTTCCGAGACCATGTCTGTACATGCTAGGCTCGTCAAGGTTAACCTTAGTTTCTGCATGTGCAAATCTGGCTTGCACCCGTTGTATGCACACGTAGAGTCTATCACACCCGATCATCACAAGATGCTTGGAAACGACGAGTCTTAGCAACGGTGCCAACTAAGGACGAACACTTTATTACTTGATATTTAGTGAGAGGGATCATCTTATAATGCTACCGTCGCGATCTAAGCAATACAAGATGCATAAAGGATTAACATCACAGGCAATTCATAATATGTGATATGATATGGCCTTTCTTCTTGTGCCTTTTATCTCCATCTCCAAAGCATGGACATGATCTCCATCATAACCAGCGTGGCATCAAGGTCTGTGGCGCCGCTTCATGGTTGTCCATCACCAACAGCAACTATTACAACTACTTGGAATAAAGCTATTACATGATGAATAGACACGCATGTCTTAAACAAAATTTAAAGACAACCATTAGGCTCCTGCCGGTTGCCATATTACAATAAGGATCATTGCATACATCAAATATAATCACAATCACATAATGGCCATATCACATCACAAAACCCCTGCAAAAACGAGTTAGACGCCTCTAATCTTCTTTGCATGTTTTACGTGGCTTGGCGCTTTCGAATAAGAACGGATCTTACCTACGAATATGAACCACAACGTTGATACAAGTCCTATCAAGTGCAAAGTGTAGATTGGATCTATACTATGGTGGGAGAGATAGACACCCGCAAATCCACTTGTGCAAAGCAAGTTACACGTCAAGCGTGGAGCAAGTCTCATGTGCGATGACATGTAAGGTTAGCCGGGGCCACTTTATCGCACCATACCGCAAGATACAAAGTACACAAAGCAAAAGACGGCACGAGCACCAACGCCCACAAAACCATTGTGTTCTACTCGTGCAACAGATCTCCGCATAGACACGGCTCTGATACCACTGATGGGTTCGTAGCATGGAAAACAAAAAAATTCTACCGCAAGAACGAACAAAACCCAGATCTAATCTTGATAAAAGCCAAGATCTAATCTATTAGACATGTGCAACGAGATAGATCTGTACTAACCCTTGTAGATCTGAAAGCGTTACGAGATTGGATCTCGTGGTTGATGTAGTCGATCACTTGCCGATCTCAAGATCGAGTGGACGATCCTTCCGGCGCCGCGTTCCGACAGTGCTTCCGCAGTCGGTCACACGTGCGAAGTCAAAGCAGACCTTCCTCTCCCCATTCTAGTGAGCAGCGGAGGTAGTAGAGATCTCCACGGAATCCCAGCAGCACGACGGCGTGGTGGTGGTGGTGGAGTAGAGAATTCTGCAGGGCTTCGCCTAAGCCTGAGCAGAAGAAAGGAGGAGAGAGGCGGCTAGGTTAAGAGTCGAGGGGGCCAGGGGGTGGCGCCTCCACCCATCTATTTAAAGGAAGGAGGCGCCATGGGGAGGTGGAGTCCTTGTAGGACTCCCCTCTCCCTTGGCCGACGGATCAAGGTGGTGGGGGGAGAGTCCTTCTCCCCCACGAATCCTTGTCTTACCCCACAAGGATTCCTTGATCCTTTCTTGGTTTTCAAGTAAACTCCAAGAAATCTTCCAGAACATTCCGAAACCTTCTAGAATCCCCATACAAATACTCCGGAACATTTCCTAACTTAGAAAATGATCCCCAATATATGAATCTTATTGTCCGGACAATTCCGGAGCTCCTCGTGATGTCCCGGATCCAATCCGAGACTCCGAACAACATTCGGTCTCCAACGCACATTCCATATCTAATTAAAACAACTTCGAACCTTAAGTGTGTCACCCTACGGTTCGTGAATATGTAGACATGATGGAGACACCTCTCCGATCAATAATCATCAGCGGGATCTGGAGATCCATAACGGCTCCCACATACTCAACGATGACTTCGTGATCGATAGAACCATTAACATACGAAATCAATTCCCTTTGTCACGCGATACTCTACTTATCTGAGGTTTGATCGTCGGTATCTCCATACCTAGTTCTACCTCGTTACTGATAAGTACTCTTTACTCGTTCCATGTTATGTCATCCCTTGTGACCCAGTCACATGCTTGCAAGATAATTAGATGACATTCCACCGAGAGGGCCCAGAGCATATCTATCTGTCATATGGATGGACAAATCCCAATCTTGGTCCATGCGCTTCAACACATACTTTCAGAATACCCAATGACACCTTTATGACCACCCAGTTACGAAGCGGTGTTTGATGTCATCAAAGTACCCATCCGGTGATGGTGATTAACATAACCTCATGGTCGAAGGATTAGGTTACTATGTATTTTAAAGCTTATAGCTAACGAACTTAATGACTTGATCTTATGCTATGCTTACTACGGGTGTGTGTCCATCACATCATTCTCCTAATGATATGATCTTGTTATTAACGACATCCAATGTCCATGATCAGGAAACCATGATCATCCATTAATCAACAAGCTAGTTTAACAAGAGGCTTACTAGGGACTCTTTTATGTTTACAAAACACACAAGTATTAATGTTTCCGGTTAATACAATTATAGCATGGGATGTAAACATTTATCATAAACATAAAGATATAATAATAACCACTTTATTATTGCCTCTTGGGCATATCTCCAACAATTACAGCATGATACATAGACCGTAATCCAACTGCATCTATGACTAATAATCCACCTTCAGGTTATCATCCGAACCCCTTCCAATATTAAGTTGCAAGCAACAGATAATTGCATTAAGCAAAGTGTGTAAAGTAAACAATACGATTGTCCCATGGACAAAGGATTGCTGTTTTGTCCCGAGTAGAAACAACACATCTACAACCTTAGAGATTCCTGTCACTTCCCCAGATTACTAGAGGCATGAACCCACTATCAAGCATAAATACTCCCTCTTGGAGTTGCAAGCATCTACTTGGCCAAGATAGTTACAAACAATGGAGAGCATGCAAGATCACAAATAACATAGACATGATAGAATCAATAATCAATTTGAAATAGCATCTCAATATCCATCAGATCCCCACAAACACAACATGTAAGATTACAAATAGAAGATCTTTATCATGAACGGAGCTCACAAGATCTAAACATGATAGCACAAAGGAGGAGAACCAACCATCTAGCTACTACATGGACCCGTAGTCCAGGCATGAACTACTCACACATCACACCAGAGGTAGGCATGGTGATGAAGAAGGCCTCCAGGGTGATCTCTCCCCTTCGGCAGGGTGCCGAGAAGAGCTTCAGATCCCTCCCGGTCTAGGCATGGAGATGACGGCGGCTATAGACTCTTTCGTGGAATATTTATCAGGTACTTAGGGTTTTCATCCCGGGAGGCTTTTATAGGCCAAGGGGCAAGCTCGGTGGAGCACTAGGGGGGCCACACCCCTGGTGGCTCCCCCAGGCCGTGCCGCCACCATGTGTGGCTGCCCTGGTGCGCCACTTCGTCTCCCCTCCAGACTCCGTGTAAAATATTGACTTTGGCTTTTGTTCGGTTCAATTCCGAGAATATTTCCTTACTAGCTTTTCTGAAACCAAAACAGTAGAAAACAGACAACTGGCACTATGGCATCTTGTTAATAGGTTAGTCCCAGAAAATGTATAAAATACCTCAAAGTATGAACAAAACATAAGAAAGTAGATATAAAGCAAGCATGGAACATCAAAAAGTATAGATACTTTTATGACGTATCAACATCCCCAAGCTTAACTCCTGCTCATCCTCGAGTAGGTAAGTGACAAAAAGAATAATTTTTGAGGTGACATGCACCATCATATTTGTAAAGCATTGATAGCTGGGATCAATGTACTCCAATCACGAGCATAAAAGACAGTGTTGTAACAATAATACATAGCAACTATGTTGTAACATGAAAAAGGTACAAACAAAAGATTCATGAATAACAATGCACTAAAAGACATTTGTTTGTTTCAAATATAGAAAACATAATAAGAATGGTATTCATCTTGTCCTTCGTGATATAGAAAAAGGAAATGCTTAGGACACCTTCAAAGTTCATAAGGTGACTAGATACAAATAATCTTAAGAACAAGAAATATCACTGTTATGAATCACAAGTTTTGGAACAGTGCACATTAAACTAAGAATGGTCACTATGCTCTCTCAATTGGTGCATAAAGATAGAAGATGGAGACTCAACATAAAAGTAAAAAAGAAAGGCCCTTCATAAGAGGAAACAGGGATTTCAAGTTTCATAAAGTGCTTCCGAAAAGTATGGTCCTAATTAGCTTTCAGCTCTTATTACCCCTATCATAAGCATCTTTTAGGTGATTAAAGTTAAAGTGAAAAAATATGAGGATATGCTTGCAAGTTATAAGTCAAAAATCTCATGCCCCTTACCTACGAGTCTTCGACCTCATGCTACTCAACTTTAGTCACAAGTAAGTTCTTGTCATTGTAAGTACATGTGTATCATGGAGAACCACCAACGAGGTACCCCTTGCCTCATGATACATGAGTTATCCCATATCAAAATGATAAGGCAGCATCTCAGTGATCTTTTTATTTGCTATTTGCATAGGTTTTTATTGAGGATGCTTCACAGAATGCTCACTATGGTTATGCTGCAAGTTTCCACCATGATTAGGCATGGCTTAGGATAGCCGCCTAGGCGTTTCTCTAACACATATACAAACTCCATGAGCTTACAAGCTCCCCTTTTATTTGACACCGCTGGGATCCATAAACAAAAGAACATGATATCAACTGAATAATAAGTGCAATGTTGAAAACGTTCCCCATGACAACATGGTTCTTCTAATTCTCAACTTATAAAGTGCAAGCATATACGCAACATAGATGGACGCAATGGTTCAAGTTTATTAAGAGCAAGAAAGTAAAGTGTGTCATCAAGTTCGTGAGAGCCTTAATCACTAATTTTCACATAATAATTTGGAAGGGTAGATAAAAGCATGAATATACTTGGAATGGTGTAACGCACCATGCATAGGAATTTATAGTGGACTCTATGGAATAACTTAGTTTCTTGGGGGTTGGATGCACGAGTGGAACTCATACTTAGTACATAATGGCCATAATCATGGCCATAATGGCAAAAGACTGGGAGCGACCAACTAAGAGAGCACTAATGGCCATAATCATGCAAAGCAATAAAACATTATTAATTAAAGCATAAAGTGATATTACAAGTCAAAAAACTAAATGATCATAGAGGCTAAGGTGACTGATACATAGTCTTAACATGGTGTAAGCATGTGCCAAGTCAACCCAAGTCAGAAGATATCCCATTATGTAACTTTGGGGTCAAGTAATTTGCAACACTATATTTATCTTTGTCATGAGTGATCTTGAGGAAATTAATGGGTGGTGCATCCTAAGATGATATTGCCTCCGCAAATCACTTATAGAAAATAGCCTATTAGTTCTACCCACGGTGTTGTCAGGTACCATGGAACGAGTAGAGTATAATGATAAGTTTTTTGACACTCCGTGAATCCCTAGTAAATTCCTCAACAATGGATTGGACGTCTCCAATCACTAGAATAATATCATGAAAAGAAAAATGTACAAAGAAAGCACAAACATATTAATTAATAAGAACACACCACACTTCAATTACTCAAATCATCATAACATTAATAAAAGAGGGTTCAAGCCATGTTACAACCCATCATGAAGATCATGATGGGGAAGGATGAAGGAGTGGTGGCGATGGAGATGGTGATGATGGCGTGATGATGGTGGCATCGGCGTGGTGATGGCGGCGTCCTCCTTCTCCTCCTCTTCTTGCTTGGATGGCTTGATGGTGTTGATGGAGATCTAGATCTTGGTGGAGTTGTAGAGGCTATGGAGGCGGCACGGCGACAGGGCACCGCCATGGAGGTGGTAGATGGGATCTAGATCTTGTATATGGTTAATTGATGCTTCCTTGGGTCCTCCCTCCTTTATATAGGATTGGGGTGCCCTAGGGTTCCCCCAATACCATCATATGACTTAGGGAAGGTTTTGGAGCTTTTCTAGGGAGAAATCCCGTCGTTTCCAACCTTTTTGGCAACTATATGGGCGGAGCTATACGACCAAAAATATAGTTCCGGCCGTATAGTTGCTCGTTAAACTGTTTGTCCACTTTAGTATTTTGGCTGCCATTTTTTATACGAACTCTGTTTTGGGTGTTCTTGGCCTCGTTGAGTTCGTATCGTCGAGGGCTACAACCCTGTTGTCTTGGATCTTTATTTTGAGAAGTTGGAAAATTTGACTTTTCCAACTTCTCAAATGGCTAAGTCTGGTCCCTATAGCTCCTCCATACTATGCTTTCTTTGTTCGTTTTGCCTTTTTTTGTCAATAATCATCATCAACACCTACACACATGTCAAAGATAAGGAAGAGGGATAAAATTCTACCTAAACTACTAAATGTGCAATGCTCATATTGAATTTAACAAAAACAAGTAATCATGCATATTAGGCATATCAATAGTTAGATGGAGCATGATATGATAAGAAAATGACACAATTTATATTGCTAAAAAGTGTTGTATATCACAGCCATCAACTTTCCCAAGCTAGATCTTGCTCGTCCTCAAGCAAAAGGGAGCGATAACTTAATGGATGTGATTTTGTTTATCATTGGAAATCAATGCACCGTATCCTTGTTTTTCTTGCAAGCTCAAAGTCAGAGAGCACATAATCATACAAGGCAATATAAGCTCAGTTATATTATTCCAAACCACTGGAGATTACTTAAAAACTTCTATGCCCCATGTCAAACTTAAATCTAGCTTGCAAGTAAACTTGTGATCCTTTTATACGCACTTTATTGTATTACTGTATTTTTATTTGTGTAAGGCATAGCTGAACACAGTTAGTTGTAAATCATAAATATAATAGAGTTTTCCAATGCTACCCACTCATGGCATCTATTAAAGTCTCTCAAATGAAAACTTCGATTGTGAGCTCATAGAAAATATATTTCTTAGTAACGATACCATGCCAAAAGAGTGGTATATGTTCAATCAAGACTGTGCAGGATAGGAAGGACACTCGTGACCATTACCAATGTTTCCCTTTTCGGTATAATGATTTCTCATAGCGGTCAGAGGAGTATTCCAACTTTTTCTTTTAACTCAGGCCCATGAGAATACCAATGCATACCCAAATATAGCCTTTTTTGCTACATATGTTGGGAAACTCATAGCCAACCTCCAAGAGTTTCCTCTTTTTAGATTGTTTAAAGGCCAGCGGAGTTGTTAGCATCCCATGTTGTGCGACAGTGGCATAAGACACGCATAAAGCAATATCTCACTTTCATTTCCAATACAAAATTTTGGCATATCTAATCTCGAAACTTTGAAACATCATTTCTTATTTGACAACTCACTCAGTAAGCATCTATTAAGACCATCATTTCCAGCACTATGGGGTCGTGCTACTCCATAAACATTCACTTAAGACAATTCTGAACAGTGACAACTAGCAAGTTTCGAGAAATTATTTATTATATATTTTTTTATTTTTTCAAAATGTAGAGAACATGGCAATGTATATTTAGAGGATCACAATATTTTTCACAAGCTAGATAAAAGTTGAACAAGGTGCATCAAAGCTATGGCTTGTCACCTATGGGGCCTAACATGAGCAAGTATATCCATTATATAAATATGAACAAAATCTCACATAAGAAAGCATTCAAAAACAGAAAGATACACAATAGCATGAAAACTTTTTAAGATAAAGAACATTGCACAAGACTCTACACATGCAAAACAACCTCCCCAAGCTAAGAACTTTGAGAATATCATGAAAACAAAAGAGAAATGCAGTTATCAAAAGAGAGTACAAGAAGTGGTTACCTCCCCAAGCTTAAGTTAAAGCAAGGGTGATACAATTTACCGTTGAGGTGCTTTTATCCTCTACGTGATGGACAAAGAACCTTTGCTTCAATGAATGCTTCACGATCCGGTGTATGCCTTCCTTAAGAACCTGGTAGGAACAAGACTAGAAAGAAGACAAAATATTTTTGTGTTCTAGAAGACACGGGTTTAGCTCACAAGTGATAAAATACAAGTCCCACTGAGTCAGTTCATCAACCTAAGCACCACGCTTAAGTCAACAAACTAGTTCTAGAAGAGGCATCTCCTAGATTGTATGAGGTGCAAGTGAAACAGGATACGAGACACGAGTCTGCAACCCCTATGTGCTTATTTAAAAGAGGTTCGAGTTGGAAGGTTTTACCAGACACTTATTGTTGAAACGTTGAATTGAAGAAACCAAGTGGCTCATGCGAGTGTTTGCACGGTTGGTACTACCGTACATGTCGTCACACAAGGTTCAAGTCCCTGCGAAAATAACACACAAAATAAAAGACAATGGTTTGGTGTACGAATGAAGTTCGTTCACCCAACTAATGAAAGAAAAACAAAAAGAAAACATGAACTACTAAAGAGAATTACAACTTAAGGAATTTTTGAGATAGAACTTTATTGTTTACATATTCTCGGCTTCTCTATAACATGGGAGAAGCTCCCATGTGTTGTTTCAAGGTTTTTATAATAAGAAGGAAGAAGAAAGAATACATTTTTGAGCAATGGTTACCTTCCAGTTGGAGTTTGAGGGGTTTTCCCAACTATACGGGCACAACTATACGGGCAGAACAATGCGTTCCCGCCATATAGTTGCCTTCTTGTTAAAATTTTAGGGTTTCTTCCTGGCGGTGCAGCTATACGGGCACAACTATACGGCCGGAACAAAATGTTCCTGCTGTATAGTTGGTCGTTAAACTGTCTGTCCCTAGGAAATAAAATATATAAAGGCATAGATATCTATATGACCGGAACTATACGGCCGTAATTTTTATTTCCTCCGTATAGTTGGTCGTTAAACTTTCTGTATATTAGAAAAGAATTTGTATGGAGGCACCGATATCTGTACGACCGGAGCTATACGGCCACAATTTTTTATTCTCACCGTATAGTTGGTCGTTAAACTCTCAGTACATATGAAAGAAAAAATTCGATGGCAAAGATATCTATACGACTGAAACTATACGGCCAGAATGTTTATTCCCCCATATAGTTGGTCATTAAACCTTCTGTATGCATCAGAAAATTTCTATTTCTTCGTGAATTCTTTCTTATCCTTTAACTTAGTGAAATACCATGTTTTGACAGAAAAATGGAATATTAAATTTTTGACGAACAAATACATATAATTGAAGGATTCACCTGAAACTGATTTTTCTTCCTTTTTACCGAGTTTATGCAACACATAATATAGTGACAACAAATTCTACCTTTTTAAAACTACCACAAGATTACTCTTATAGTGAGACATGCCAAGAATAAAAGTGCCAATGCAACATGAATGCAACTAGATTCAAGACACAAAACTAAGAAAGATGCCTAATGACTCCCGGATTACCTCCCGGGAAGCACTCTCTTTAAAGCCATAAAGCCAGGCTAGGATGCTCCATACATTAACCACCGGGATCCCCAGGGATATCCACTCGAGGTGAGGTTGTACATACCGGCTTGGACAATTTTGAAGTAGAGTTCGGTCGAAGTCGTACTCGCTTACGGTGCATCGACATCATGTAGATGAACAAGTTTTCTCTTTCAAACGAGTGTTGATGCACCAAGCTTGGTGAACATGCCTCCCTGTATAGCTACAATGAGAGGATTTGAGATTCATATAAAATTCTTAAATCTTTACCTTGGTTACCTGTGTAGAGGAACACTTCATAGTATTCTTCCTGCATAGCAGGGAGTTCAGGACCCTACATGTTAGTATAGCAAGGTTCTATCTCTAGTTCATTATTATTAATGCTCTCCATATGAGTGTCTAGGCACAAGGCCTCCGCAGAACAATTATCAATAGTTTTAGCATCATAAAAATCACTACTATAGTGAGAGGTATCACAAAAAAAGCTGTAGTGTGACTCTCTTTGTCAACCTCACATTTTTGTTCCTCCTTTTCATCGACTAGTGTTTTAATAGCAATGATAGAATCAAAAGTAGGAATCAAAGGTGTGAGCGGGTGATCAATCCGTTCTTCCTCCTTGTGCTCCTTTTCCTCTCCACTTAAATTATTTTCACAAAAGAGGAATATGTGGTATACTAAATTAAAAACTCCATCAAGTTCTTCACTTTCAACATCAATACTTCCTAGTCTAAATACCATTTCAGATGCACCTTTGAAAAGGATGTATTCTAGTACTTCCAAAATAGCATAGGATTTATCTCCATTATAATTTGCTAGACTAGGGTGATACGTTGCTAACGTATCTATAATTTTTGATGTTCCATGCTTATTTTCTATCTACTTTCTTATGTTTTGTCCACACTTTGGAGTACTTTTACACATTTTCTGGAACTAACCTATTAACAAGATGCCACAGTGCTAGTTGCCTGTTTTCTGCTGTTTTTGGTTCCAGGAAAGTCAAAAAATGAATATTCTCCGAACTTTGTACTTTGTACCTAGTTGATATCATGCTCTTTTGTCTATGGATGTTGTCGGTGTGAAATGAAAGGGGAGCTTGTAAGTCCATGGAGTTATGTATGTGTGTTAGAGAAATGCCTAGGCCGCCGGTCTAATCCATGCTGTCATGGTGGAAACCTGCAACGTAACCATAATGAGCGATCTATGAAGCATTATTCTTATAAAAAAAGAGTCAGATATTGAGAAAAAAAGAGAAAAAGAAAAAAAAAGATATGAGAAAATAGGAAAGAGAGAAAAAATCACCATTTCCCATGGTAAATAAGAAGATTGCTGAGATGCTCGTTGTCTACTTGCCTTGTCATTTTGATATGGGGATTCTTCTCATCGGGCAAGGGGTACCCCGTTGGCGGTTCTCTATGATACACATGTACTTACTATGATAAGAACTTACCAATAACTAAACTTGAGTAGCATGAGGAGCGACCCTCGTATTCAAGGGACATGAGATTTCCAACTTATACTTTGTCAAGCATATAATCCATAGTTTGTTCACTTTAACCTTAATCACTTCAAGATGCTTATGATAGGGGCAATGAGAGCTGAAAGCTAGTAAGTACCATAATTTTTCGAAGCTCTTTATGAAACTTGAATCCCTGCTTCCTTCTATGAAGGCCTTTCTTTTACTTTTTTGTTGAGTCTCCACCTTCTATCTTATGCACCTACTTTGAGAGCATAGTGGCCATTCTTAGTTCTATGTGCATTGTCCCAAGACTTGTTGATTGATGCATAGCTTTGATATTGATGGGTTCGTAGCATGGAAAACAAAAAATTTCTACCGCAAGAACGAACAAAACCCAGATCTAATCTAGATAAAAGCCAAGATCTAATCTATTAGACATGTGCAACGAGATAGATATGAACTAACCCTCGTAGATCCGAAAGCGTTAACGAGATTAGATCTCGTGGTTGATGTAGTCAATCACTTGCCGATCTCAAGATCGTGTGGACGATCCTTCCGGCGTCGCGTTCCGGCAGCGCTTCCGCAGTCGGTCAAGTGGACGATCCTTCCGGCGTCGTGTTCCGGTAGCGCTTCCGCAGTCGGTCACACGTGCGTAGTCGAAGCAGACCTTCCTCTCCTCGTTCCACCGAGCAGCGGAGGTAGTAGATTTTCTCCACGGAATCCCAACAGCACGACGGTGTGGTGGTGGTGGAGTAGAGAATTCTGCAGGGCTTCGCCTATGCCTGTGCAGAAGAAAGGAGGAGGAGAGAGGCAGCAGAGATTGGGAGTTATGGAGCAGGGGGTGGAGGGGGCGCCCCTGCCCCTCTATTTAAAGAGGGTGAGGCGCCATGGGAGGGGGAGTCCTTGTAGGACTCCCCTCCCTCTAGGGCCGGCGGATTGGGGAGGGGGGAGGAGTCCTCCTCCCCCACGACTCCTAGTCTTGACCCACCAGGACTCCTTGATCCCTTCCTTGGTTTTCAAGCAAACTCCAAGAAACCTTCCAGAACCTTCCGGAACATTCCGAAACCTTCTAGAACCCTCATACAAATACTCCGGAACATTTCCTAACTCAGAAAATGATCCCCAATATATGAATCTTATTCTCCGGACATTCCGGATCTCCTCGTGATGTCCCGAATCCAATCCGAGACTCCGAACAACATTCGGACTCCAACGCATATTCCATATCTACTTAAAACAACTTCGAACCTTAAGTGTGTCACCCTACGGTTCGTGAATATGTAGACATGAAAGAGAAACATCTCCTATCAATAACCATTAGCGGGACCTGGAGATCCATAATGGCTCCCACATACTCAACGATGACTTCATGATCGATTGAACCATTTACATAGGAAACCAATTCCCTTTGTCTCACGATATTATACTTATCCGAGGTTTGATCGTCGGTATCTCCATACCTAGCTCTACCTCGTTACTGATAAGTACTCTTTACTCGTTCCGTCATATGTCATCCCTTGTGACCTAGTCACATGCTTGCAAGCTAACTAGATGACATTCCACCGAGAGGGCCCAGAGCATATCTATCCGTCATATGGATGGACAACTCCCAATCTTGGTCCATGCGCTTCAACACATACTTTCAGAATACCCAATGACACCTTTATGACCACCCAGTTACGAAGCGGTGTTTGATGTCATCAAAGTACCCATCCAGTGATGGTGATTAACACAACCTCATGGTCGAAGGATTAGGTTACTATGCTTTTAAAAGCTTACAACAATACGAACTTAATGACTTGATCTTATGCTATGCTTACTACGGGTGTGTGTCCATCACATCATTCTCCTAATGATGTAACCTTATTATTAATCACATCCTTATGTCCATGATCAGGAAACCATGATCATCAATCAATCAACAAGCTAGTTCAACAAGAGGCTTACTAGGGACTCTTACATGTTTACAAAACACACATGTATTAGTGTTTCCTAATAATACAATTATAGCATGGGATGTAAACATTCATCATAAACACAAAGATATAATAATAACCACTTTTATTATTGCCTCTTGGGCATATCTCCAACAGTCTCCCACTTGCACTAGAGTCAATAATCCAGATTACATTGTAATATACCGAACACCCATGGCGTTCTGGTGTTGGTCATGCTTTGCCCTAGGGAGAGGTTTAGTCAACGGATCTGCGACATTCAGATCAGTGTGTACTTTGCAAATCTTTATGTCACCATCTCGGACATACTCGCGAATAGCATGGAAACATAGCTTGATGTGCTTCAGCTTGCTATGTGACCTCTGTTGTCACAGTAGATGGCCATCGTGTCCAACACACTGGGAACCACGCCGAGTTCAGTAATGAATTCCTTCATCCAAACGGCTTCTTGTGCAGCCTCCGAAGCAGCTATGTATTCCGATTCAGTTGAAGATTTCATCACAACGCTTTGCTTCGCACTCCTCCAGCTCACTGCAGCACCATTCAAAATAAATAGGTATCCCGACTGTGACTTTGAGTCATCCGGATTGGTGTTCCAACTAGCATCGGTGTAACCGTTTACAACAAGCTGTTCATCACATCCATAAGAAAGAACCATATCCTTAGTACTATTTAGGTACTTTAGGATATTCTTGACCGCTGTCCAGTGCTCCATTCCGGGATCACTTTGATATCTGCTAGTCAAACTAACAGCATGTGCTATATCCGGTCTTGTACACAGCATGGCATACATGATAGAACCTATGGCTGAGGCATAGGGAATATTATTCATTTTGTCTCTATCTTCTGCCGTAGCTGGACTTTGAGTTTTACTCAAGGTCTTACCTGACAACATGGGCACAAACCCTTTCTTGCTATCTTCCATTCTAAACTTCTTTAGAACTTTGTCCAAGTATGTACTTTGTGAAAGCGCTATTAGGCGTCTTGATCTATCTCTATAAATCTTGATGCCTAGAATGTATGCCGCTTCGCCAAGATCCTTTATTGAAAAACTATTATTCAAATAGGTTTTGACGCTATTAAGAAGTTCTATATCATTCCCAATTAACAATATGTCATCTACATATAGTACTAGGAATGCTATAGAGATCCCACTCACTTTCTTGTAAATACAAGCTTCTCCATAAGTTTGTATAAACCCAAAGTTTTTGATTACTTTATCAAAACGTTGATTCCAACTCCGGGATGCTTGCTTCAGTCCATAAATGGAGTGTTGAAGCTTAAATACCTTGTCAGCATCTTTAGGATCGACAAAACCCTTGGGTTGTACCATATACAACTCTTCCTCAATGTCACCATTAAGGAACGCCGTTTTGACATCCATCTGCCAAATCTCATAATCGAAATGTGCAGCAATTGCTAACAAAATCCTCACAGACTTTAGCTTCGCTACTGGTGAGAAAGTCTCATCATAGTCAACTCCTTGAATTTGTCGGAACCCTTTCGTGACAAGTCGAGCTTTATAGACGATAACATTACCATCAGCATATGTTTTTCTCTTGAAAACCCATTTGTTCTCGACAGCCTTATGGCCATCCGGTAAGTCCACCAAAGTCCACACTTGGTTTTCGTACATGGATCCCTTTTCGGATTTCATGGCTTCTAGCCATTTGTCGGAATCTGGGCTCACCATAGCTTCTTCATACGTCGCAGGGTCATCAGCGTTGTCCACCAACATGACGTTCAAGGCAGAGTCATACCAATCAGGAGTGGTACGAACCCTCGTTGACCTGCGAGGTTCAGTAGTAACTTCGTTTGAAGTTTCATGATCATTATCATTAGCTTCCTCTTCAATTGGTGCAGGCGGCACAAAAACATCTTCTGGTGCTGCGCTACTCTCAAATCCGAGAGAAGGTTCAATAACCTCATCGAGTTCTACTTTCCTTCCAGTCACCTCCTTCGAGAGAAAATCCTTCTCAAGAAAGGATCCATTCTTTGCAACGAAAACTTTGCCTTCGGATCTATGATAGAAGGTATACACAATTGTTTCTTTAGGGTATCCTATGAAGACGCATTTCTCCACTTTGGGTTCTAGCTTATCAGGTTGTAACTTCTTACATATGCTTCGCAACCCCAAACTTTAAGGAACGACAACTTAGGTTTCTTTCCAAACCACAATTCGTACGGTGTCGTTTCAACGGATTTAGATGGTGCCCTATTTAAAGTGAATGCGGCTGTCTCTAATGCATAGCCCCAAAATAATAACGGTAAATCTGTAAGAGACATCATAGACCGAACCATATCTAAGAGAGTTCGATTACGATGTTCGGACACACCATTACGCTGTGGTGTTCCCGGCAGTGTCAACTGCGAAAGTATTCCACATTTCTTTAAATGCATGCCAAACTCATAACTCAGATATTCACCTCCGCGGTCAGAAACGCAGAAACTTAATCTTCTTGTTACGATGATTTTCCACTTCACTTTGAAATTCCTTAAACTTCTCGAAAGTTTCGGACTTATGTTTCATAAAGTAGACATACCCATATCTACTCAAGTCATCCGTGAAAGTGAGAACATAACGATATCCACCACGCGATGCTACACTCATCGGACCGCACACATCGGTATGTATTATTTCCAATAAGTCTGTGGCTCGCTCCATTGTACCAGAGAATGGAGTCTTAGTCATTTTTCCCATTAGACATGCTTCGCATCTTTCAAGTGATTCAAAATCAAGTGATTCAAGAAGTCCATCAGAATGGAGTTTCTTCATACGCTTCACTCCAATGTGACCAAGACGACAGTGCCACATGTATGTAGAATTATCATTCAATTTTATTCGTTTAGCATCTATGTTGTGAACATGTGTATCACTACTATCGAGATTCAGTAAGAATAAAACATTCATCTCAGGTGCATTACCATAAAAGATATTACTCATATAAATCGAACAACCTTTATTCTCGGACTTAAAAGAGTAACCGTCTCGCAATAAACAGGATCCAGATATAATGTTCATGCTTAACGCAGGCACCAAATAACAATTATTCAAATTTAAAACTAATCCCGAAGGTAGATGTAGAGGGAGCGTGCCGACAACGATCACATCAACCTTGGAGCCATTTCCAACGCGCATCGTCACCTCGTCTCTTGCCAGTCTTCGTTTATTCCGCAGCACCTGTTTTGAGTTACAAATATGAGCAACCGAACCAGTATCAAATACCCAGGCACTACTACGATTACTAGTAAGATACACATCTATAACATATATATCAAATATACCTTTCTTCTTGATGTTGCCGTTCTTTAGATCCGCCATGTACTTGGGGCAGTTACGCTTCCAGTGACTAGCACCCTTGCAGTAGAAGCACTCAGTTTCAGGCTTAGGACCAGCCTTGGGCTTCTTACCAGGTGCGGCAGCTTTCTTGCCGTCCTTCTTGAAGTTGCCCTTGTTTTTAGGCTTGCCCCGTCTCTTGAAATTGGTGGTCTTATTGACCATCAACACTTGGTTCTCCTTCTTGATCTCCACTTCAGCAGTTTTCAGCATGGACGACAGTTCAGGCAACGTCTTGTTCATGCAGTGCATGTTGTAGTTCATCACAAAGTTCTTGTAACTTGGTGGCAGTGATTGAAGGAGATAGTGAATCCCCAATTCATTAGGAATCGATATTCCCAACTCTTGGAGCTTCTTTGCGTACCCAGACATGGTGAGCACGTGCTCGCTAACGGAGCTTCCCTCTTCCATCTTACAGTTAAAGAACTTTTTGGAGGCCTCATAACTCTCCATGGCCGCGCGAGTCTCAAAAATTAGCCTGAGCTCCTTAATGATCTCGAACGGGTCGTGGTGCTCAAAACGCTTCTGGAGCTCCGCTTCTAAACCGTACAGGATGGCACACTGAACAGTGGAGTAATGATTTTTCCGAGTGGCGAAAACATTCTTTTCGTCATCGATGGCATTATCTGCAGGTGGGTCACCTAGCGGTGCTTCGAGCACATAGGTCAACTGACCAGCCCTGAGGACGATCTTCAGTCCACGGAACCAGTCCGTGAAATTGCTTCCATTGTTCTTAAGCTTTTCTTTCTCTAGGAACACATTGAAATTGATGGAGGGGGTCGCCATAATCTACAAAAATTTGCAAGTAGTTTAGACTAAGTTTATGACAAACTGAGTTCAAATTTAGTACTTAAGTTAACTAGGTGAACTCCCACTCAAAACAACATCCCTCACATTGTCTTAGTGATTACACGAACCAAGTCCACTACACCAAGTCCGATCTTCACGAGAGAAGATGTAGTTTCATCGGCGAACAATCTTCATGTTCATCATATCATTTATATGACTCATGCTCTACCTTTCGGTATTCCATATTCCGAGACCATGTCTGTACATGCTAGGCTCGTCAAGATAACCTTAGTTTCCGCATGTGCAAATCTGGCTTGCACCCGTTGTATGCACACGTAGAATCTATCACATCCGATCATCACGAGATGCTTCGAAACGACGAGTCTTAGCAACGGTGCCAACTAAGGGTGAACACTTTATTACTTGATATTTAGTGAGAGGGATCATCTTATAATGCTACCGTCGCGATCTAAGCAAAACAAGATGCATAAAGGATTAACATCACAGGCAATTCATAATTAGTGTGATATGATATGGCCTTTTCTTCTTGCGCCTTTGATCTCCATCTCCAAAGCACGAACATGATCTCCATCATCACCAGCATTGCGTCAAGGTCAGTGGCGCTGCTTCATGGTTGTCCATCATCACCAGCAACTATTACAACTACTTGGAATAAAGCTATTACAAGATGAATAGACACGCATGTCTTAACAGAATTAAAGACAACCATTAGGCTCCTGTCGGTTGCCATATTACAACAAGGATCATTGCATACATCAAATATAATCATAATCACATGATGGCCATATCACATCACAAAACCCCTGCAAAAACAAGTTATACGCCTCTAATTTTCTTTGCATGTTTTACGTGGTTTGGGGCTTTCGCATAAGACCGATCTTACCTACGAACAAGGACCACAACGTTGATACAAGTGTTGTCAGGTGCTCATTGTAAATTGAATCTTAACTATGGTGGGAGAGACAGACACCCGCAAAGCCACTTGTGCAAAGCAAGTTGCACGTCAAGTGTGGAGCAAGTCTCATGTGCGGTGACATGTAATGTTAGCCCGAGCCGCTTCATCCCACCGTGCCGCAAGATGCAAAGTACACTCTAAGACACCAACAACAAAAGCATCAACGCCCACAAAAACATTGTGTTCTACTCGTGCAACAGATCTACGCATAAACCTGGCTCTGATACCACTGATGGGTTCGTACCATGGAAAACAAAAAAATTCTACCACAAGAACGAACAAAACCCAGATCTAATCTAGATAAAAGCCAAGATCTAATCTATTAGACATGTGCAACGAGATAGATAGGAACTAACCCTCGTAGATCCAAAAGCGTTAACGAGATTAGATCTCATGGTTGATGTAGTCGATTACTTGTCGATCTCAAGATCGTGTGGAGGATCCTTCCTGCGTCGCGTTCCGGCAGCGCTTCCGCAGTCGGTCAAGTGGACGATCCTTTCGGCGTCGCGTTCCGGAAGCGCTTCCACAGTCGGTCAAGTGGACGATCCTTCCGACGCCGCGTTTCGGCAGCGCTTCCGCAGTCGGGCACACGTGCGGAGTCAAAGTAGACCTTCCTCTCCTCGTTCCAGCGAGCAGCGAAGGTAGTAGATCTTCTCCACGGAATCCCAACAGCACGACGGTGTGGTGGTGGTGGTGGAGCAGAGAATTCTGCAGGGCTTCGCCTATGCCTGTGCAGAAGAAAGGAGGAGGAGAGAGGCGGCAGAGATTGGGAGTTATGGAGCAGGGGGTGGAGGGGGCGCCCCTGCCCCTCTATTTAAAGGGGGTGAGGCACCATGGGAGGGGGAGTCCTTGTAGGACTCCCCTCCCTTTAGGGCCGGTGGATTGGGGAGGGGGGAGGAGTCCTCCTCCCCCACGACTCCTAGTCTTGACCCACCAGGACTCCTTGATCCCTTCCTTGGTTTTCAAGCAAACTCCAAGAAACCTTCCAGAACCTTCCGGAACATTCCGAAACCTTCTAGAACCCTCATACAAATACTCCGGAACATTTCCTAACTCAGAAAATGATCCCCAATATATGAATCTTATTCTCCGGACAATTCCGGATCTCCTCGTGATGTCCGGAATCCAATCCGAGACTCCGAACAACATTCGGTCTCCAACGCATATTCCATATCTACTTAAAACAACTTTGAACCTTAAGTGTGTCACTCTACGGTTCGTGAATATGTAGACATGACAGAGACACATCTCCTATCAATAACCATTAGCGGGACCTGGAGATCCATAATGGCTCCCACATACTCAATGATGACTTCATGATCGATTGAACCATTTACATACGAAACCAATTCCCTTTGTCTCGCGATATTATACTTATCCGAGGTTTGATCGTCGGTATCTCCATACCTAGTTCTACCTCGTTACTGATAAGTACTCTTTACTCGTTCCGTCATATGTCATCCCTTGTGACCTAGTCACATGCTTGCAAGCTAACTAGATGACATTCCACCGAGAGGGCCCAGAGCATATCTATCCGTCATATGGATGGACAAATCCCAATCTTGGTCCATGCGCTTGAACACATACTTTCAGAATACCCAATGACACCTTTATGACCACCCAGTTACGAAGTGGTGTTTGATGTCATCAAAGTACCCATCCGGTGATGGTGATTAACACAACCTCATGGTCGAAGGATTAGGTTACTATGCTTTTAAAAGCTTACAGCAATACGAACTTAATGACTTGATCTTATGCTATGCTTACTACGGGTGTGTGTCCATCACATCATTCTCCTAATGATGTAACCTTGTTATTAATCACATCCTTATGTCCATGATCAGGAAACTTACATGTAGTAACCATGATCATCAATCAATCAACAAGCTAGTTCAACAAGAGGCTTACTAGGGACTCTTACATGTTTACAAAACACACATGTATTAGTGTTTCCTAATAATACAATTATAGCATGGGATGTAAACATTCATCATAAACACAAAGATATACCACTTTTATTATTGCCTCTTGGGCATATCTCCAACAGATATTGCTTGTTTTAAACTATTTGTATCTAGTCACTCTTATGAATTTT
Organism: Avena eriantha; assembly: GCA_910589775.1. Lineage (NCBI taxonomy): Eukaryota > Viridiplantae > Streptophyta > Magnoliopsida > Poales > Poaceae > Avena > Avena eriantha. The sequence continues at coordinate 410,948,682 of OU342743.1, forward strand.
GAAGGTGTCCTATGCATTTATGTTCGCTACTCTATGAAGGACAAGCTGAATGCCACTATGCTATGTTTTCTTTCTGTGAAACAAACAAACGTCTTGCAAAGCATTGTTATTCATGAATCTTTTGTTTGTGCCTTTTCATGTTGCAGCATAGTTGCTTTATCTTATTGTTAGAACTTTGTCTTTCATGTTATGATTGAAGTACTATGATCCTAGCTATCAATGTTTTACAAATACTTTGATCAAGTTTATGATGGTGCATGTCACCTCAAAAATTATTCTTTCTTTTTATCACTTACCTACTCGAGGACAAGTAGGAGTTAAGCTTGGGGATGTTGATAAGTTGCTAACGTATCTATAATTTTCGATGTTCCATGCTTGTTTTATATCTACTTTCTTATGTTTTGTCCACACTTTGGAGTACTTTTACACATTTTCTAGAACTAACCTATTAATAAGATGCCACAGTGCCAGTTGCCTGTTTTCTGCTGTTTTTGGTTCCAGGAAAGTCAGAAAATGAATATTCTCCGAATTGGACCGGATAAAAGCCAAAGTCGATATTTTTCCGGAAGACTCACGGAGCTGGAAGACGAGACGGAGAGGGGCCACAGGGCGGACAAACCACCCTTAGGCGCGGGTCCCCCTGGCCGCGCCAGCACATGGTGTGGGCCCCCTGGCCGGCCACCTACCTTGCCTCTTTGCCTATAAGATGCCTCCCGATGCAAAAACCCTAAATTGTCAAGCCTCCAGCCACGAAAAGTTTCGCAGCACCGCCGCCACCAAAGGGGAGATTTGGGGGACAGAAAGTCTCTGTTCCGGCACCCTGCCAGGACGGGGAAGTTCCCCCAGAGCCATCTCCATCGATCTCCACCACCATCTCCATCACCGTTGCTGATTCCCATGATGAGGAGGGAGTAGTTCTTCCTCAAGGCCAAGGGTTCTACTGGTAGCTATGTGTTCATCTCTCTCTATGCATGATCATATTGTGATCATGAGCTTTGTAATCAAGTAGATCTACCTTGCTACTCAAGTGCTTTAATAGATATCTGCTCTCCCCATGTGTGTGAAGTTGATAGTGTGCACACCATGGTGGCACTTAGGCTAGAGACTACAAATACTTGTTATGAGTTACATTTGGAGTTGGATGTCTCTATGACATTGTGGTGTTTGTTGGAACCATCTAGTGCTCAAGGTGGCAGTCTGGGGTTATCTAGATGCGGAAAGTAGTTAAGAGTAGTATCATAAAGAGAAGTTAAGAGTAGTATCATAAAGAGTAGAACTTTGAGGTGTGCTGTTATAGCCCTACCATCGATTAGAGTGTTCAAACCGGAGAGTAGTTAAGAGTAGTATCATAAAGAGAATATATTTATATGAGAGTGTTCACTAGTGAAAGTATGATCCCTAGGCCTTGTTTCTAAGCACTGAAACACCGTTTTCTATTAGATCTATTACATGTTTGCTTGCTTCCATCTTTATTTCAGTTTTACTTTAGTCCTTTCCACGCCATCAAGCTATCACCGTTACCACTTATAATTATCTATACCACTTGTATTTTACTATCTCTTCGCCGAACTAGTGCACCTATACACCTGACAAGTGTATTGGGTGTGTTGGGGACGCAAGAGACTTCTTGTATCTTGATTGCAGGATTGCTTGGGAGGGGATACCTTTGACCACTTCCTCCCTTAGTTCGATAAACCTTGGGTAATCCACTTCAGGGAAAACTTGTTGTTGTTCTACAAACCTCTGCACTTGGAGGCCCAACAACTGTCTACAAGAATCGAAGTGCGTAGACATCATAGTTAGAATACTTACATTGAAAATTAAGGTGGTCATCTATTATACAAATTGTGCAATAAGATCCATCATTAGCACGCAACCATAATGAATGCATTTCCAATTGGTCCAGCAATTTCTTTATCTGCTCATGTCTAGCAACTGGGCTTGATGACCTTGAATCCTTTATCTCCTCCAATGCTTGTATTATTTGTTGAACAAAATTTATCTCGGAAGACATGATTAGTAGCAACAGTTTTTATAAATTTTTGGTTTTGTAATTTTTTTATTGTTTTCAATATAAAAGAAAGTAGTAAGATAATAGCAACAAACGGAAATAAACTATATGCGAGTAGATAACCGAACACTTTGCTCCCCGACAATGGCTCCAATTTGATGTGACTGAGTTCCTGCACAAAAACAGGGTTATTGCAGTACTTGCAGCATCAAATATTTAAGAGTTTGTCCCGATGGGAGCTCGGCGAACACGACCCTCGCAATCGCGTTGTCAATGCGACTATGTACGCACCCTAACTATGGTTTGGAAATAGCCTATTCTATAAGTTGCTAGGATAAATGAATTTAAGATTTTTTGTAATAACTACTACTAGAAGCGGAAGAAAACTAGAATGAAAGTAAAACTGAAAAGAGGTGAATGCAATGAGATGAAATATTAATGCTATGATTCCTCAAGTAATGTCGTGTATACCGGTGTGTATGATAAGTGCTTATGGAATAGCTGTTACCTATAATTATGGTGGTGTCTCGTATAACGTTGTCTCCCACCATTGGTAAGTGGCAACTAGACAACTCAATTGTCCACACCCTCTCCGAACATGGGTCATCTGTAAGAGAATAGTGTATTAAGGTAACAAGACAAATCAAGGTAAACCAGAGCAAAGGCATTAAGTTCTATGGACAACCGTACTCCTAAGAAAGTGTGTTAGTCACAAGATATCCCGTTATGTCACTTTGGGGTCAAGCAATTCACAACACTATACCTATCTATATCATGAGTCATATTGAGGAAATTAAATCTTAATGGGCGATGCATCCTAAGCTGCTATTGCCTTCGCAAATCACTTAAAGCAAATATCCTATTAGTTCTACCCACTGTGTTTTTAGGTACCATGGAGTGAGTAGACACTAATGATAAGTTTTGTGACACTCCGTGAATCCCTAGTAAATTCCTCAACAATGGATTGGACGTCTCCAATCACTAGAATAATATCATGAATAGAACAATGTAAAGAGAAAGCACAAACATATTAATTAACAAGAAGACCCCACACTTCAATTACTCAAATCATCATAACATTAATAAAAGGGGGTTCAAGACATGTTACAACGCATAACGAAGATCATGATGGTGAATGATGAAGGAGTAGTGGCAATGGAGATGGTGATGATGGCGCGGTGATGGTGGCATCGGCATGGTGATGGCGGCGTCCTCCTTCTCCTCCTCTTCTTGCTTGGATGGCTTGATGGTGTTGATGGAGATCTAGATCTTGGTGGACCAGTAGAGGCTATGAAGGCGGCACGGCGGCAGGGAACCACCGTGGAGGCAGTAGATGGGATCTAGATCTTGTATATGGTCGATTGATGCTTCCTTGGGTCCTCCCTCCTTTATATAGGCCTTGGGGGTGCCCTAGGGTTCCTCCAATACCGTCATATGACTTAGGGAAGGTTCTGGAGCTTTTCTAGGGCGAAATCTCGTCGTTTTTGACCTTTTGGCAATTATACGGGAAAATCTATACGACCAAAAATATAACTCCGGTTGTATAGTTGCTCATTAAACTGTTTGTCGAGTTTAGTATTTTGGCCGCCATTACTTGATACGAACTTGATTTTGGGTGTTCTTGGGCTCGTTGAGTTCGTATGGTCGAGGGATACAATTATATCACCTTGGATCTTTATTTTGAGAAGTTGGAAAATGTAACACCCTCGAATCGGCCCTATGCAAGTTTTAGCCCTTTCCGCCAAACCCGCTTAGAAACGATTCAAGGACGCCCACCAGGCACTTTCGTGCGGGTGGAAAACGAAGTAATAACATTACACAACAGTCCTCGATGGGACCCACAGAACAGATATATATACAATAGCGACTCATCGAGTCAAGAATACAGATATACAATACAAAGATCCAAATCACCTTGAAAGCGATAGAGCGTCCGACTACGGACAAGATGCAAATGGGGCTAAGAGACCTGAAGAATAACCACTGGTGTCCATTACCCTGCCCAGGCCAAGCCGGAAGGGTGACCCTGCTAACGACGTCGATCTCAAACCTGCTAAAACAAAAGGGGTGCCGACAAAGGGCAAAAGAAAAAGAGGAGCGTCAGTACTGAGGCCAGTACACGGCGAGGCTAGAATTCGGCGGCTCTCGCCTACATAGGTATGGTGAGCTGAAGCGGCAACGCAGCGGCACTGAACAACCTATAGAGACTCGATACAACTGGCGGTTATCAGAGAGGGATAAGAAAGACCTATTCGGACCCAACCTAAAGCTAACACCAAACAATCCCATCCTGGTATTTCCCCCTCGAGACCAGACGAGGAAGTCAGACCGAGGAACTCACACGGTTGGCAGTTTTACTCATTCCATTATAGTTGCAGCAGTTACTAATCAGATATAGCTAGCATGAGTCATCCTGAAGCATAAGTAGTGGGCAGTTTTAATCACCAAACCATTGTAGTTGGGACATTTACTAGTCAGATATAATTGTCCTGAGGAATCCCAAAACCCAACAGTTGTTGTCACTTTTATCACATTCCATTGGAGTTGTAATACTTACTAGGCCGATATAACAAAACAATACAGGTCCACCAGTGGTTGGCATTTTTAATATCCATTCCATTATAGTGAAGCTGATTACTAGTCAGATATATTTAGTCAAATTTATAGCACTACTTTAGTTATGCTTTTCTATGATCAAGATACTGTGCTCCAAGTCGTCCACAACCGCGGACACGGCTTTCAGAAAGTTTTACCCTGCAGGGGTGCACAAATAGCAACACACACTCGATCAACCTCGGAAAAACCAACTCAAAACCCAACGAGGCATTCACGACAAAGCGATCACAGGATTCAGAAATATTTCAGGGGGCCACCCCACTAAGCTACCCGCAACGAAGTTGGCCGGCTCCGGAACGGACCCAGGGTTTGTGTGGACGACTGTAAATGACTGGGAACCCGAAAATGGGACTGGGCTTGTCGATACAGCGAAAACGTGTCACGATCCTAAACAGTACAGGTGCTCCACGCACAATCGTAAATAAAGCAGTAACATGGCATAAGTACATGATAGTAATAAAGCCCCAAACTACTTTGTGTCCCCAAGAAATAAGAATGAATCAAGCTCTGGCTCAGGGGGGTCCATAAGGCCTCCCGGATGTGGATAGTGCGAAAAATCAAGGAACAGGTATCAAGTACTCGGGGTCCTACGGGACACAAGTGAGCGTGGAAGAACCAACTAACATCTATTGCCCACCGATGCCTCTGCATTAGTTATATCTAGCATTTTAATGGTTGTAATTAAAATCATGATCATCTCCACCATAAACATTTCCACAAATAAACATCTGCCAGCATTCCAACAACTGTGGTACTCAACAACACAAGATCGCACATGAGCAAGCAACTACGACTCGCAAGGCCAGCTATCTACCAAACACAGGTAATAGGAGATGTCCAAGGTAATATAGAGGCTGCTCGAGATATAACTGGTATACGGAAACTAAAGCATCGCGACATGGATAGCAATAGATCAACAGGAGGAAATAAAGACTATAAATGCAGAATAGGTAGAAGGGGAAGAGATGCTCGCCTGGGAAAACACTGTCGAAGGATCATAACCGGAGAACTTGTCGATACTCGCATCAACTCATCGGCCTGGTCCGCGAAGAGGCAAACACTAGAAGAAACACCGGATGCAATATTTAATACTACGGTAGAAGATCCGGCATGATTATGATATGCATGCGAGATGAACATTTAATAAGCGACAGTCGATATTGTCATATTATAAAAATAATGGGGATCTCGGATAGGGAATCACATTTAGGGTTCGGCGAACTTGGGCTCCGAGGGGTTCGGGGTTCGACAGGTTCGACGGGGATCGGTCTCAGACAACGGAAGTAGATCTTGTCGCATCCGGGGAGAAGGACTTGGTTTGGCATCGGGGGCGCATCGGATTTGCCCGGGTCGGTGTCGATCTTGTCGTCGCGAAGGTCTTGTCGGGTCCGCGTATCGGGTCGGTCTTGGCGTCTCGGGGTGAAGTACTTGTCGTTCCCGTGGCGATCTTGGCGTTCTTCCGGTTCGGCGTCCTTGGCGGATCTTGTGCCGGTACCGTAATCTTCGGAAGATCTTGTCGTACACGTCGAAGAACTCAGGTTCGGGGTCGGTGTTGGTGGAGTACTTGATGTTCCACGTAGAAGGTCTTGTCCATGGTTCATTGAGTGCCGCCGATTCAGTACGGTCATCGGGCTTCGAGGTTCGGTCTTTGGACTCCGGGAACGGGTCTCGGCATTCGTGAAGAGAGGCATGACGTTCCATGTGGCGGTCATGGCGGTCATCGGGCCCATGTCGACGATATTCGGGTATCGGTGATTCTTCGGTCCCATCCCGGTACTTCCTCCACTCGATACCGGAACACGGTGTTGGGAAGCCACAGATTAAACAAAACAAAAACAAGACATCAACAGAAACAAAGGAGAATTCAAGCGTCTAGCGAATATGACTAGATGTTGTTCATACAACATGTACTGGGTGCTGTACAAGGTCATACCCGACTACACACGGGTACCCGAGGCAGAGGAAACAGAGACTACCAAAACTGAGCAGCACCACCTGGTACTGGCGATGACGCCCTGCAGGGAAAGACGGCTTGGGGTCGGGGTCGCGGCTGCGAGCGCCGGAGGTGCGGGCGACGAGGTGTTGGGGTCGAGGTCGGCCGGAAACAGGGAGGAGGAGGCGCGGCGAGGCGTTGGCGGTCGGGGACGACGCGGACGGCGGCGAGGCCGGGCCGGAGGAGCTCCGGGGACGCAGGGCCAGGGCGGGCGCGGCCGTTGCTGGCGGCGGCTGGGCGAAGTGGAGCTGGGCGTCGCGGGAGAGAGGGGATCGGTCGATGGCACGGTCAGGGAAGAAGGAAGGCGGGGCCCCGGCGGTGGCGGACGGGGTGGGGACGGCGAGGCCAACCACGGCGGCTCGGCAAGGTCGCGCCTGGGGCGGCGGAGAGGAGACGACCGCGGCGGGGACGGCGAGGGGCGACCGGGGTGCGCAGGGGCGGAGAGGTCGCGGTCGGCGGCGACGTTGGCTCCAGAGGAGAAGGGGGCCGCGGCGGCGAGGAAGGACGGGTGCGGCGCGGGGAAGGGGCAGACGCGGCCGAGGGCGGTGGGGCACGCGGCGGCGGCGAGATCCTGGCGGAGGAGGCGAGCCAGAGAGGGAACCGGCGGCGGCGGCGGAGCGAGGCCGGCAGGGAGAGCAGAGGCGGGCGGCTCGTGGGGTGCGAGCGTGAGCGGGGTGGGAGATGGCGTGCGGGACGAGTCCGCGGGGAGAGAGGCGGGGTTCTCCCGCGTGGGCCCGAGGAAGGGCAGGTGGCGAGCGGGGAGTTAGCTGGCGGAGAAGGTGGACCTGGGGTTGTTGGGGATCGGTGCCAGGGGTGGGGCCAGGGCGACCAGGTGGCGTGCGTTCCCGTGTTGGGTTGGCGGGCATGGTAGGTGGCGATGGGGCTGAGCGGGAAAAAGAGAGGAGGGGAGAGATGGCGGCTGGGGAAGGGAGAAAGAGGGGGGAGGAGTCGACTGGGTGTGGGTGGTTTGGTGGAGCGGCGACGTGGCAGGTGGTGGTTGGGTGGATGGAGGGAGGAGAGTTGAGGTGGCGACCCGGGATTGGTGGAGGTGATGTGGAGGGCTGGGTAGGGAGATAGGGGTAGGATATTTGGTGGGAAAAGTTTGGGTATTTTCTGGGTAGGTAGGTTTTTATCTCGAGGTGGCCAGCTAGGCTTTCGGGTCTGGCGGGCTGCCTCCTAAAAATAATTAAATATTTTATTCATTAAAAACGAGGCTTTTGCAAACCGTTGGCAGACGAAACAAACTAATCCGGAGACACGGGGTTTTAATTTGAATGAAGGACGGGGCGTTTAGAAAACAAAACCAGGCTTTTCGAAAATAGTTGTATGTAAACAAATGCCAGATGACATGACAATGCTCAAATGCAAGGTGGCATGATGACATGAGCATGCGGTCATGACGATGCAATGCACAAAAACAACGCGATTTGCTAGTAGTGGTTTTGGCGGGGCGCCACAGAAAATTTTACTTTTCCAACCTCTCAAACGGCTAAGTCTGGTCCCTTTAGCTCCTCCATACTATGCTCTCTTTGTTCCTTTTGCCTTTGTTTTGTCCAAAATCATGATCAACACCTACACACATGTCAAATACAAGGAAGAGAGATAAAATTCAACCTAAAATACTAAATGTGCAATGCTCATATTGAATTTAACAAAAACAAGTAATCATGCATATTAGGCATATCAATATTTAGATGGAGCATGATATGATAAGAAAATGACACAAATTATATTGCTAAAAAGTGTTGTATATCACAGCCATCAGTGGGTACAAAATGATCCTTCATAATGCGCTTCATCTCGCACCAATTTATCACAGGAAGTTCATTGGCCTCCCTTCTATTCTGCACAATAGCATCCCACCAACGCAAAGCATATCCATCAAATTCTGACGCTGCAAGCTTGACCTTTTTCTCTTCTGTCTAGTCATACAAACACTAGAGCTTCTCTATCTTCAATTTCCATGTGAGGTAATCTTCAGGATCAAGTGAACCATGAAACATGAGAATCGAGAATTTTGGCTTGCCCAAACCATCATCAACAGCTTGGTTTGGAACACGTTGAGCACGCCTAATAGGAGCAAAACCGTGTGCATAAGCAGGTGCAGCAGCAGGCGCATGTGCAGGGGGATTGGCACGTCCCCTGCCATGAGATGGGGCAGCACTAGCCGCACTACCTTCATCCTCGTCATCAAAAAAATCTTCAGGTGGGTGTTCCTGCCGTTTCTGAATTGGTACTATTAAGGCATCAATGCAACACTGCAAAGTTGCAACATCGGATTTGAGTGATCTCACTTATGTTTGAATGTTAGTGACTGCGCCTACATTCTGGTCCAATGCCACTTGCACGTCATGTATATTCTTGCCAATGGCATCTATTGTGTGAGTAAACACACGCGTCAAGTGAGGTTTCAGCGCCTCATATTTGCGCCAAGTAACAAGTTCCTCATCCTTCTTTTTCTATGACACAACATCATCATCACTAAGAGACATGTTTAGTAGGGTAGTGCAAAAATCAAAAACTGCTTGGTGGAACACTCATAACTCACTCACAACTGACAAAAAGCTAGATCTTACCGTTCCAAAGTGAATAGAGATGCTTTACCAAACGAAATCAAAGACTTATGCACTAATGTGATGAAGTGAATATCAAGGGTATGGAGAACGATCACAGGGCACACATGTTATTTATGGTGGAGCTGTAGGTATGGAATCCTAAGTACACCACAAACAAGTCCTAGTGTTGATCGTACAAAACCCAAGAAACACACTCGTGGAGATAAATGTGGCAATGCAACTATGAAGGGTGTTTGACTGCACTGGAGAGACACTAGCAAAGCTCAAAGTAAATAGGCACAAGATTGCTCAATCTACCGGTGCACAAAGATATCACTAGGCCTCTTGCTCAATTCTCCTTCTCTTTTCTCTTTTGCTTTTGTATTGGTTCTTACTCTTTTTGCTTTTTCTTTTGTTATATTCTCTTCTTTTTTATATGAATCACGGCCAAATTATAATGCACATCACCAAAACCCTACGAGTAGCCTGTAAGAGAGGAAACTACTCTCAATGGGAAAGTTCCTACATGTATGAAATAGAATGGTTGTATCTAAAGTTCTGGAAAAATGAAATTTTTTCACACTTTGTAGTATGTTTGCCATGTCAAAAAAAACAGCGGAAATCGTGTCGTGGCAAAAACCTGTGTCGCGGAAGAGAAAAAGCTCAAAAGCATGACACGACAGAGCCCAGGCGTGCACCAGATAAATCGCACGAACACGTGCCGCGGCAGCAAAACCAAACCGGGGCAGAAACGAAATCCCGGCAGGAAAAACAGTTGTTTCCGTGCCGCGGCAGAATTGGTAGGAATTTTTTTAAGGCAAAACCAACTCGGCCAAGAGTAGCAACCAAGGACTCTTTGTATGGATCAGATCTAGGCTTATAGCGGTGGATATTTATTGTGGATTCGATTAGAGACTACTAGAAAGCTAAAACAAATCTGCGAAGAACAGATACTCGAAAACAATGTAATCTAGGCTATGGAAATTCTTTTTGTGTGGCTTTTTCTGTATAGGACGAAAAACACAATCTAATCTATGGATGAATTTGTGGATGCTCACCGAGTAAACAAGGAAATCTGATACAAAGATGATATGGGGTGGCCCGGTCTTCTCAACAAGCACTTGTCGATGATGTTAATGGTGGATATATAACTAGCCTGTAGCTATGAACTCTCCCGCTAAAACCCTGATGCCAATGCAACAGCTCTCGAAACTTGTGGGATATTCACAATACCACGCTCTTGCACATGCAGCCATCGACTACGAACGGTAGTTTGCAATCTACTAATTCCCAATGGAACAACAGATCACATTCAGTTGCAGTAGTATATTTCGATCATAGGGTAATTCCAGAGGTTCTAAAAAGAAACAACTCCAACATAGTTTTAACATGGTTTAAAACCTAACGATGGGGCGTCCCAGGGATTATAAGGGTGGCTGGGGTGGACAGAAAACAGAACTAAGTCGCGTACGACTCAAACTGATTCATCCCGACTCGGACCAGATTTGGTCGGCGGGCGGAAGTCCGGTGGAATTGGGTCGGACATTTCGGTCTGGCCGGACACTCCGGTGAAGTTAGCCGGACAGTCCGGTTGGGCCAGAATCTTCAGAGTTTCTGGGTGGTCTCCGGGTGGTGTTCGATTGTTGCATAGATTGTCCGCACCAGTTCTTATCTCGGGCAGGCCGGATAGTATGGGAGGACTCAGCCAGACAATCTGGTCATGGAAGAGCTTTTTTACCTCCGTCTTGATGATCTTCTCTTGCGCCTGCTCCGCCCTCGCGCATCCTTGGGCGATCATCATGTTGGGCTTCTCTTGTAGCCCTTATCCTCCTCGCGCCATGCTTGTTTCTCGAACAAACCTGATCATACAAAAATGCATAGACTTAGGTAGTATAAAATTCTCATCAATTAAAGTACCAGATTCGTTTAGGAGTGAATTCACCTGTTGTCAAGTAGCTTAGCACGAGCTCTTGTAATGGGTCCAATTCTAATCTCATTGGACTGATCCCTCCTTACAATAGCTGCAACATATTTAGTAGTAGGGGTGGGTGTAAGTATAGGGATGTCCTCATGAAACTGTGTATAGAACTTCATATGCAAACGGTTGGTATCATACGTTCTATTCCAACCGTACCGTATCGAAGGGCTGATGGTGCAGATCAAGTGCAAGAACATAGTTTCCATCGATAACGGTCTTTTTGAAGGAGTATTCAGATATAACATGCAACATGAATTAAGAGTGTATTAAGACCTAAACAGTGTCACAATGTATAAGTGGGGAGGTAGAACAAGGCCTAACCACTTGATTTGTTACTATGGATTTTTAGTCCTGCTAGTGTACCAGTTTCCTAGACAAGCATTCTAAAAATATTAGGCAGCATGTTCTTTAACAATGCACATTCTTTAACAATGCCACAGTTTATTAGAACCTTATGACTAACATTTTAGTTATAGTCCATCTAAAAAAACCATTTCAAGTGTTTGTCGTGACCATGTTGAAACATAACCTTATGACTAACATTTCAGTTATAGTCCATCTAAAAAAACCATTTCAAGTGTCTGTCGCGACCATGTTGAAACATACCATGCTCTCTAATTTATAAAGGTCTCCTGGGATATTCATGATAGGACAATCTCTAATTTATAAAGTTCATATGAATCGTGAGTAGTTCAAGCAAAAAAAGAAATTATTACAAAGAAAATACCAATTTTAAGAGGAATATAACCATCAACAAAATACACCAGTTTTAGCACTGACACTGGAAGAACTTTTCAAACACAACCCAAAATAAATGTCTACTGCCGGATTTGTTACACATAGGTATATAGATAGAACCTTATGGATGAAAGCATCAAACTACTAAGAGATGATTATCTGATTATCTTGTTGCGGTCACTCAGGAGATCGATATGTAGTAAAAGTACTAGTTTTCGACATCTCGACCATTAGGGATTTAATGCTTGCAGAAGTTGTAGTTGTTTTTAAGGAACCATGGATTCATCTCCTTAAGTCGGTTTTCGAGATATCCATCTAGTTCCATTCGATAACGGAACCAGTGACTGGTGGAGCTTGAGCAAAAAAAGTTGGGAGGGACACTACACTGAGAATGGGCTAAAGCTTCTTTTATGGGGCTAAATTTTACAGGTATATAAGCAGGAACAGGCCTTTTTACTCCTGGGATGGATGGGCCACAACCCAGTTTTGACCTAAGGAAGCTCCGCAAGTGTAACCAGTAAATTCCAACAAAGAATATAGGAATTTAAGCATATTGATTCATAAGTACCTATAATTTGGTTCGACCATACAATTTGGAAAGGTGTTACATCTCTCTTTATTGCTGCCAATTATTGATTTAATTTTGAATTGGAAGAAAAATATCATGAATTCCAACTACATACGGACACCTTACATTTGATAGTCAGATTTCCAATTCAGAAAATAAGTATATGTACGGTACTTCAGTTCAGTCCATCTAGTGTCAACATAGAATTCGTGAAATGCTTTGAGGGTTTCTGCCATAAATGAAAAGGTATCTAATTAGTTTGGGAATGAATAAAAGGACCGTAAAGCTACAACAAACGTAACAATGGGAGTGAGTCTAAAACATTCTTTGTGGAGTCTGACTAGAGTGGTCCATTTCTTTCCATTATAACTCGCCATTGATGAGGACATCCCTACAGTTACACCTACCCCAATTACTACTGATGATGTTTCAGCTGCTGCAAAGAAAGATCAATCCAATGAGATAAGGATTGGACCAATTACAAGAGCTCGTGCTAAGCTACTAGAACAACAGGTGAACTTGTTTCTTAATGAACCTGATGTTTTAGTTAATGAGAATTTTATACTACCTAAGTCTTTGAATTATTGTATGATTAGGTACTTGGGAGAAGAAGGCGTAGCACGGAGCGAGGAGCTAATGGAACATGGCATGTTGATCAATGAAGAATGCGTGAGGGAGGAGAGGGAGGAAGCGCAAGGAGCACACAAGGTTGAAGATCAACACTTGGTGGAAGACCTCTGCCGTGGTAGAGAAATGCCACCATTCTTTGCCACGGTACTCTGCCGCGGCACAGAAATAGCAATATTTGCTAGCACGATAGGCTGCCGCGACAGCCAAACCGAGCCAAAGTCTGCCACGGCAGAGACCTAGGATGAACCCCGGTTGGGTCGGTTTGTACCCTTAGTTGGGTGGGACCAACTCGGTTTCCACCCTAGGCCGCCATCCCCTAGACTCTTAAATAGATGGGGGCGCACTACTAGTTAGGTTTAGACCATGTTAAAATATTTTGGAGGTGTTTCTTTCATAGAATCTCTGGAATTACTTATGATTGATTTTACCAACTGCAATTGAGTGTGATATGTTGTTCCATTGGGAATTAGTAGATTGCGAACTACCGTTCATGGTCAACGGCTGCATGCGCAAGAGCGTGGTGTTGTGAATATCACACAGGGTTCGAGGGCTATTGTATTGGCATCAGGGTTCAAGCGGGAGTGTTCATAGCTACAATTATCTATCATCCACCATCATCATCGACAGGTGTTTGCTGAGAAGATCGGGCCACCCCATATCATCTTGGTATCAGATTTGCTTGTTTACTCGGTGAGCATCCACAATCCATCCATAGATTAGTTCGTGTTTTTCATCATATATAGAAAATTCCCCACAAAAAGAGTTGCCTTAGCCTAGATTACATCGTTTTCGAGTAATAGTTGCTGGTCTTGTTCCTCTTTTAGTCTAGATCTAGTTTTGTTCTTCGCAAATTTCTTGTTCTAGTCGAATCCATCATCAGTTTGCGCTGCCACTAGCCAAATCTGATCCTAGCTAGGAGTCCTCGTTCTTTACTCTTGGCTGAGTCAGTTTCCCTGGATAAAAAATCGCTACCGATTCTGCCGCGGCACGGAAAGGAGCTGTTTTTCCTGTTGTGAAGTCTGCCACGACTCGGACTCCTGCCGCAGCATGCCTTGCTCTGCCGCGCGCTAGCTCGCTGCCCGTTGCTTTGCCGCGGCACAATTATTCATGCGTTTGCTCTGCCACGCGCCTATGCTCTACCGTAGCTCTGCTGCGACACGCTTTTGCGCTTTTTTTGCCGCGGTACAAGAATTTCTGCCATGACACGATTTTGAGCTGATTTCTGCCACGACACCATATTTACAAAGTGTGAACAATTGCACTTTTCCAGAACTTTAGCCACAGCCATTCAATTTCATACGTGTAGGAACTTGCATATTGAGACTAGTTTCCGCTCTTACAGGCTGCTCGTACGATTTTAGTGATGTGCTTTGGTAAATTGGCCGTGTGTGACATATATTCAAAAAAAGAGAAAAAGCATATAGCAAAAAAAGCAAAAAGAGAAAGAAGCTATGCAAAAGAAAAAGAGAAAAATAAAAAGAGATTTTGAGCAAGAGGCCTAATGATATCTTTGTGCACCGGTAGATTGAGCAATCTTGTGCCTGTTTACATTGAGCTTTGCTAGTGTCTCTCCAGCGTAGTGCAACACCCTTCATAGTTGCATTGCCACGTTTATCTCCACGTGTGTGTTTCTTGGGTTTTGTACGATCAGCACTAGGACTTGATTGCGGTGTACTTAGGATACCATACCTAGAGCTCCAACATACATAACATGTGTGTCCTATGATCGTTCTCTATACCCTTGGTATTCACTTCATCACATGTGTGCATAAGTCTTTGATTTCGGTTGGTAAAGCATCTCTAGTCATTTTGGAATGGTAAGATCTGCTTTCTTGTCAGTTGTGAGTGAGTTGTGAGTGTTTCGACCAAACAGATTTTGATTTTTGCACTAACCTACTAATCATGTTTTTGAGTGATGATGATGTTGTGTCACAGAAAAACAAGGATGAGGAGCTTGTTAATTGGCGCGAGGCCATTGATGGGAATATCAAGGACATGCAAGAGCCAGTGGAACAGAATACTGGCACAGTCACTAATATTCAAACTCAAGTGACAACAATCAATGTCAATGTCGCCACCTTGCAGCGTTCGATTGAGGCCCTTAAAACAGCAATTCAGCAAAGGCAGGAATACCAACCCGATGATGTGTTTGACGACAATGATGAGGGTAGTGCGGCTGATGCTACCCCACATCATGGCAGGGGACGTGTCAATCCCCATGCGCCTGTTGCTGCTCCTCTTTATAGCCGTGGTTATGCTCCTTTGGGACATGCTCAACGTGTTCCAAACCAAGCTGCTGATAATGGTTTGGGCAAGCCCAAGTTTTCAATTCCCTCTTTTAATGGCTTTCTTGACCCTAAGGATTATCTCACTTGGGAGTTGAAGATTGAGAAGCTCTGGCATTTGTTTGACTATCCATAAGACAAGAAGGTCAAGCTTGCAGCATTAGAATTTGATGGATATGATTTGCGCTGGTGGGATGTTATTGTGTAGAATAGACAGGAGGACAATGAACTTCCTGTGATGGATTGGCGCGAGATGAAGCGCATTATGAAGGATTGTTTTGTACCCACCAACTACTAGAAAACAGTATTTGACAAATTAACACAATTGAGGCAAGGAAACGTGTCAGTTGATGAGTACTGCATGGATATGGAGATTCTTATGCAACGGGCTAGAGTTCGTGAGTCTCTTGAGATGACTATGCAGTGTTTTCTCAACAATTTGAAGCTTAAAATCAAGAGCATTGTTCGTCGTCACAAGTACGAAACTATGAATGAGATATTGCACCATGTTAGAGAGGCCGAATCACAGCTAGCTGAGGAGGCTAAGTCATGTGCCAGGTTTACGTCTATCAGCCGTTTTGCGGCCAGATCTACACCGCCTGCTAGCCATCCTTCACCATCGGCCAAACCTGCACCTATGTCTTCTTTTGGTTCCAATGCTCAGAAGCCCGCTACTCCTGCTGCTAGCTCGGGTTCCAATATGTCAACTACGCGTACTCGTGATGTGGAGTGCCATACTTGTGGAGGTAGAGGGCATTACAAGAGATATTGAACAAACCGCAAGGTGATGTTTGTCAATGAACAAGGTGAGTATGAGAGTGGAGATGAGATTGATGACGATGTTGATTATGATGGTGAGGATACCAATGCCTTTCCAGAGCATGCACCAACTATTATGGTATCTTCATGCATACTTACTGTGCAACATTTTGATGAATATCAGCGTTGCAACTTGTTCCAAACAAAAGCTCTAGTTGGACCTAACAAAGCTTGCTAGGTAATTATTGATGGAGGTAGTTGCAGAAATCTTGCAAGTTAGGAGTTATGTGCCAAGCTGAATTTGACTTATTTACCTCATCCCAAGCCATACTACATACAATGGTTGAGCAACAATGGTGAGATGAAGGTAAATCATATGGTACGTGTGAATTTTCAAATAGGGCCATACATGGATTCTATTGAGTTTGATGCGGTTCCTATGACTGTTTTCCATCTTCTATTGGGTCGGTCTTGGCTTTATGATTGCCATGTGCAACACAATGGCTGTGCCAATACATATCACTTGGAATTCAAAGGAAAGAATATTACTATGCAGCCAATGACACCACAAGACATTGTGAATGATTCTCGTCAGAAGATAGAAGTGAATTTGAAGGATGATTCTGTAGATCGGCGAGATAATGTGACAGTTATTCATGATGTAATTGAGCCTAAATCGAGTGATATAACAAAAAGTGAGAGAGTGCCTAATCTTCTGATATTAACCACCAAGGAGGATATGAGAGAATTTCGTGAGGATCCTACAGCCATACTGCTTGTGCTCATGTATAAGGGCGAAGTATTAGTTTCTAACGACATGACCCCTATTTCTCTTGGTGTCTCTTATATGTTGTAGGATTTTGGGGATGTGTTTCCAGAAGATGTACCCGCAGGATTGCCTCCATTGCGTGGCATTGAGCATCAAATTGACTTGATCCCTGGCGCCACATTACCCAACCGTGCACCCTATAGGACCAATCCTGAAGAAACAGAGGAGATACAGAAACAAGTACATGCGTTGCTAGATAAAGGGTACATTCGTGTCTCTCTTAGTCCTTGTGTTGTTCCTGTTATTTTAGTGCCTAAGAAAGATGGTACATGGTGCATGTGTGTAGATTGTAGAGCTATTAATAACATCACTATTCAATATCGTCATCCTATTCCACACTTAGAGGATATGATAGATGAATTGAGTGGTGCTGCTATTTTCTCTAAGATTTATTTTCATAGTGGTTATCATCAAATTACGATGAAAGGAGGGGATGAGTGTAAAACTGATTTCAAAACAAAATTTGGTTTGTATGATTGGTTAGTTATGCCGTTTGGTCTTACTAATGCACCTAGTACATTCATGCGATTAATGAATCATGTTTTGAGAGACTTTATTTTTCATTTTGTGGTTGTTTACTTTGATGATATACTTATCTATAGCCACAACGAAACCGAACATTGTAATCATATCCAACAAGTTTTACAAGTGTTGCGTGATAATAAACTGTATGCTAATCTTGAGAAGTGTACATTTGCAAAAGATAAGGTCATATTTCTGGGATTTGTTGTATCTAAGCATGGGGTAGAGATAGATTAATCTAAAATTGAATCAATTCAGAATTGGCTTATCCCCATGAATGTGAGTCAAGTGCGTAGTTTCCACGGCTTAGCTAGTTTCTACATGCGCAATGTGAAGGATTTTAGCACTATTGCTGCACTGTTGAATGATTTGACTAAGAAAGGTGTGCCATTTGTATGGGGCGCAGCCCAAGATATTGCTTTTGATACATTGAAACATTTGCTTCCTTCTGCACCATTACTTGCATTACCTATTTTTTCAAAGCAATTTGAAGTTGAATGTGATGCTAGTGGTATAGGTATTAGTTGCGTTTTAATGCAAGAGGGTCGCCCTATAGCATATTTTTCTAAGAAACTTACTAGTGCTCTCTGGAATTATCCTATTTATGATAAATAATTGTATGCACTTGTTAGAGTACTTGAAGTTTGGCAACATTATTTGTGGCCAAAAGAATTTATCATACATTCTAAAAATGAAGCATTGAAATATTTCAAAGCTCAATCAAACTTGCATAGAAGATTAGCTAAATAGGTTGAGTTTACTGAGTCTTTTCCTTACATCATTCAATATAAGAAGGGAAAGGAGAATGTCGTTGATGATGCTTTATCTAGGAAGAACATGCTATTAACCAATATTGATGTTAAAATTCTTGGATTAGAGAGTATTTGTGCACTTTATGCAACTGACCATGATTTTGCTGAACCATATCATTTGTGTGCTCTTACAAACGCATGGGATAAGTATCATATACATGATGTATATTTGTATCGAGCTAACAAACTATGTATTCTAGAATCGTCGTTGCGTTTGTTTTTAGTGGAGGAATCACATGCTGGTGGTTTGTTGGGTCACTTTGGGCGTGAGAAGACGTTGATCATGCTTGCTAATCATTTTTATTGGCCCAAGATGAGGCGTGATGTCTACAGATTTGTGAGCCGTTGTATTACATGCCACAAGTCAAAATCCAAGCTGAAGCCTCACGGTTTGTATACACCTCTCTCTGCACCTACTACACCATGGGAAGACATTAGTATGGATTTTGTGCTAGGTCTACCTAAAACTCAGTGAGGTCATGATTCTATATTTGTGGTAGTGGGTAGGTTCTCTAAGATGGCTCATTTTATTGCCTGCCACAAAAGGAACGATCTGTCGCATGTTGCCAACCTGTTTTTCAGGGACATCGTGAGATTATATGGAGTACCAAAGACGATTGTTTCTAACCGTGATGTGAAGTTCATGAGCTACTTTTGGAAGACCTTATGGGGGAAGCTGGGAACAAAGCTGCTATTTAGTACTACATGCCATCCCCAAATAGATGGTCCAACGGAGGTGGTGAATCGAACATTGACACAGCTGCTAAGGACTATGATTAAGAAGAATCTGTGGGACTGGGAAGAGTGTTTTCCACATGTTGAGTTTACGTACAACAGGGTTGTGCATTCGACTATTCACCTTTGTCCTTTTGAGGTGGTGTATGGTTTCAAGCCATTAACGCCACTTGATTTGTTGCCTTTTCCATTACATGAGAGAGTTGATATGGAGGCATCAAAACATGCTGAATATGTGAAGAAGATTCATGAGAAGACTCGAGAGGTTATTGAGAAGATATGCAAGAACATTGCTGCTACAAGAAATCAAGCACGGAAGGAATTGTTATTCAAGCCTGGCGACATGGTATGGGTGCGTCTCGGCAAGGATAGATTTCCACTACTTTGGAAGTCAAAATTGAAGCCACGTGGTGCTGGTCCTTACAAGGTGTTAGCCAAGATTAATGATAATGCTTACTCGATTGATATACCTATTGAGGAGTTCGGTGGAGTTAGCAACACCTTCAACGTTGCTGATTTGTCACCATATGATGGAGAAGACCTTGGAGCGTTGAGGTCGAAGCCTTTTGAAGAGGGAGATGATGAGGACATCCCTACAGTTGCACCTACCCCAATTACTACTGATGATATTCCAGCTGTTGCAAAGAAAGATCAATCCAATGAGATAAGGATTGGACCAATTACAAGAGCTCATGCTAAGCTACTAGAATAACAAGTGAACTTGTTTCTTAATGAACCTGATGTTTTAGTTAATGAGAATTTTACACTATCTAAGTCTTTGAATTATTGTATGATCAGGTACTTGGGAGAAGAAGGCGTAGCACGGAGCGAGGAGCTAATGGAATATGGCGTGTTGATCAATGAAGAATGCGCGCGGGAGGAGAGGGAGGAAGCGCAAGGAGCACACAAGGTTGAAGATCAACACTTGGTGGAAGACCTCGCCACCATTCTATGCCATGGTAGGCTGCCGCGGCATAGAAACAACAAGATTTCCTGGCACGATAGGCTGCCGCGACAGCCAAACCGAGCCAAAGTCTGCCATGGCAGAGATCTAGGCCGAACCCCAGTTGGGTCGGTTTGTACCCTTAGTTCGGTGGGACCAACTCGGCTTCCACCCTAGGCTGCCGTCCCCTAGACTCTTAAATAGATGGGGCGCACTACTAGTTAGGTTTAGACCACGTTAAAATATTTTGGAGTTGTTTCTTTCATAGAATCTCTAGAATTACTTGTCATCGATTTTACCAGCTGCAATTGAGTCTGATCTGTTGTTCCATTGAGAATTAGTAGATTGCAAACTATCGTTCGAGGTTGAAGGCTGCGTGCGCAAGAGTGTGGTGTTGTGAGTATCCCACAGGGTTCGAGAGCTGTTGCATTGGCATCAGGGTTCGAGCGGGAAAGTTCATAGCTACAGGCTAGTTACATATCCACCATTTACAGCATCGACAAGTGCTTGCTGAGAAGATCGGGCCACCCCATATAAGCTATCTTTAAAATCAAATCAAAATAAAGAGGAGAATTTTTGAACTAGTCAATCCATTCATATTGGCCAACCTTAATATACACTCGAGAGTCCATAGAATTCTCTTCCTTGCATCCCATTATTGATTTATCTCCGGACTGACATAAAAAAATAGTATGAATCCAGTTCAGACCCCATTCATTTGTTAACCAAAATTTCTAGTTTGGAGCGGGTTTCTATATGGTACCTCGATTCAGTCCATCTAGTGTTGACCTATAATTCACAAAAGTGCTTAGATGGTTTCTGCCACTCGACAATCCCAATTTTCTCTATACTGAATTTGATGCACTAGCCAATGCAACCAACCATCCGAACTGATGGAAAGGGCTAGGCAATATATTTCAACACTCACCCTACATGTTTGCTCTTTGGCCTATTGTGATGTATATTTGACGAGCCACAATATTTTTCTTTTAATTTTGTGTTGGTCAGGATTTGATCCTAGGACCTCCTACTCTGATACCATATTGAATTGCATGCACTAGCCAACGCAACCGATGGAAAGGGCTAGACAATTTATTTCAACCCTCTGCCTCTATGCGATGATCGGGAAGACGCTACCTCGAGCACATGCTCTCTCCCGCCAAAATCTCCACCCAAATCCCCTCGTTCCCTGATGTAGGTTCTTATATGCCTATCAGCCCAATATCATGTTTGAAGTTTCCTAATCATATTAAATAATGAAACTTGATCCTAGCATCATTAAATGCACTAAAATTTATTCAATTATACTTGCCATGATATATAGATCAATGGGCATTGAACTACGCCATAGGCATATACATTTAGGGATATATAAAACTTCATTGCCCGTAACATAACTTTTTCTGATGAGTGTGGTGATTGTAGATATATGACGCTCTCTAGTCATGGGCAACAATGCTCTCCTGATGATCACATTCACTGTGAAAATAATGATTATAAAGAGGTTCTGATGGTCATGTTCATGATCACGGTGTGGACATGTCCAGGACCAGTGGGATTCATCTTCATTTCTAAGTTCACTCAAAAAATACCACTCTATTTTCATATAATCAAAACTATGTCGAACCATCATACTTGTGGAAGTATTCATGAAGGACCAGTCTATGTTTTCTAAAGTACTTTTGAGATATTCATGGCGTACCACTATCCAAATTATGAAGTTCTTATGAATCACCCCACCACTAATAGCTCTAATATATACCAATCGCATAGGACCACTTGCTTATACATGGACTGCTTTGTCATGATTGAATGATACATTATAGATCTTTATGTAATTTATCTCTCCCTAGTATAAAGAAAAAAATCTACTCCCCAAAAAAATATACCTCCAATAAACGACATGGTGATACGGATCAAGCCGATGATCCTTGAGTTTTGTCCAAATCTTTCAGAGCGAGTAAACCAGATTATAATCCTTCCAATAGCACCGATGAACGTCACCTGAAGAAGAGGAATCAATCTAGCAAGTAACATGATGAAGATCACCACGCATCAAACCTGAGCACGACAATCCTTGATGAACACAAGAACCCCCGTAGAAATAATCCCATAAACGGTATCGTCGTCCCCGGAGGGATGATACAGGGTGGAGCACAATATAGTTTTTAGACTAAACAGTTGAACTCCCTTAAACCCTAGCTCTTTTTCCCTAGTAGACCTAGGTTATCGAATCCACGGGAAGCGAATGCATAATGAATTTACTTTAACGGACCTTCGGGAGTTTTAGAATTCCTTTTGTGTTTTTACCGGACCAGTAGCTTGCGTCTTTTTGTTGTTGTCGATGATGGAGAGAGAGGGCCTAGGGCGTTCGGTTTCACTTGTAGCTGTGCAAAAACATCTGATGGAAATAAAAGATAGAAATAAAGTATGCGTGTACTTGTTAGAGAAAGATAAATTATATGTGGGTAGTGCATCCATAATTGTTATTGCCTCCGCAACCTCTTATAGCAATAACCTACTAGTATCATCCATAGAAGAAAGAGAACTAATGATATGCATAGTGATGTCACCGTTAATCCCAAGCAAATCCCTAACATACAGCCGTACTACCCCTTCTGTCACTAGGGTTCCCAACCTGTAGATCAGTCATTACTCATACTCCATGTACCTAGATCAACCTTCGGGGTCTTGGGTACCTGACATGTCCTTGGATTGAGGCAAGAGAGGATACAATAATCATCATGTCATACAAACTAATACACGATCCCATCTATGATAAATCACATGCACAATTGCTACATGGCTAGGCCGAAGCCCTTAGCCCAAGGAGAATTCCTCACACATAGAGATAAGATCAACAATCACAAACATTGTAATGAAAATCATAAGATTGATAGCAATAGTCTTAGAATGTCACCAATCGGAGAAGAGATCTACTATTACAAGTAGTGGAGTATGGCTATGGAGATGGAGAAGGGTTTTGAGATTTGGAGGCTTCTTTCTAGCGAGGTATGGCTTCTTCGGGGTCTAGGGTTCTTTATATAGGGGTCCCTTCACGAAAGTTGTTCTGTTCGACCTAATGGTGGCAGCGCCAACTATATGACCGGAGCTATACGGTCAGAATTTTTGCTCCGGCCATATAGTTGATCGTTACGGTGTCTGCCTCTGCGGGACGGCTCCTGGTTTCTTCTGGTTGAAGGAAATATCGTATCTTTGACTTTAATGTGGTGATTCCCTCCTTTAAACGACATTATCTACGCAGGAAAAATACAAGAACAAAGGATTGCATACCCCTCTGAATATTAGCATTAGTGGAAATGTTTAAAGAGATATTTCATCGAAAATATGATTAATATCCAGTTGAAATGTGGACGTAGATGGCTATATTTCAGAACCTCCCCAAGCTTAAACTTGAGCGCCCCGAGCAAGAAAACCAAAATCAAAAAGGAACTCAGCATTTAAACTGAAATAACGAGATGGTGATCTTACTCATGATTAATAGTCTCATGTTTCCTCCACTTCATAAATCTGAAAAACTTCAGCATATATATAGTAATGGCAAGCATATCATACGTGTTTCATGCATCCTTGTAGCGCAGCAAAATTATTGTAAGTATGGATGATCCAAATGAGTAAATTTTATTCCATGTCAAGTAATCAACTCATAGGCTTGCCTTTGAACAGTAGAGTATAATCATGTAGATTAGGAGTCTGAGAGTTTTCATGAAAAGCATATATACTAGAGTATCTCAATTATCCAATATTAATGAATCAAGACTTTGCAAGCACTACTTTTCTATTCATTGTCCTTCAAGAATTTCAGTTTTTAACTAATTGAGAGCATGCCAATTTTTTTAGTTTATCGGGCTATGATGGACACTCGTGGATCATGATTACTCATAATAGCCAGAGGAGTGATTCCATCATGATTACAGCTACTCGGGAGTGCTAAGAATCTTACCCACTATATCATTGCTGCTACAAGTGTTTAATCAACTCATAGCCAAAATCGAGGAGTTTCCTGCATGAAGATCGTTTGTAGGCCAGCGGAGTTGTTGGCATCCCATGAAGTTTGACAGGCGTAAAGCTATATCATTCTTATGATTAACAAGTCAAACTTTGGCATGCTCACAAAAACCGCTAAACATTAATTCAATCGAACAAATCCTTTCAAAGAGAGCTATCAAGTCAATCAACATTTTCAGTGGTGTCGAGTGTCTCTAGAAATAAGCCTTCGAGACTAAGCACTACAACACCCAAGCCTTAAATTATGAGACTTTTTCTTATTACAATTGTTTAGCAATTTTTAGGCAAGACTTGGTTAATTACGAGACCTGGAACAAAATGAGCCCAATTAAATACCCATGCAAATGACAATCTTACTATGATACAAAGACTCACTCCACCAATATAATATCTCAACATTTACTACTAACTAGCATGGGTTTCTCAAACTTCAAAAGTGGGGAGTCATAAGGCCTACCTCTCATGTTTGGTTCCACTTCTCTCTTCCTTTTTAATTTGTTTCTTGGAAACTCGAAGTCGATCACTCTCCTGCAAATATACGAAGACCTCGAGGCAGAAAGAAACGAAAGAGGGAAAATAAGGAAAAATGGACAAATCTTTTTCTGATTTTTTTAGAGAGGGAATTTAAATAATAGAAAATTGGCGGCAAAGCTTGGCTAGAAAATTTCGAAAGAAAATAGAAAGAACTAAAGATAAAGTGTTGGGGAAACCAACACGAGTGCTTATAAACTCAAATAAAAATCAAACTCGAAATAAAATAAAAGCAAATAAACGCCAACTAAAGATACATAAGGAAACTTCCCCAAGATTAGGCTTTTGCAAGCCCTTCAAATCATTGTGGTGGCAGGAAAAAGTCGTTACTCCAGTTCGCGAATTGAGTGGAGAGGTTACTTGTTGATTCTCGGAGGTTCAGAGAGAGGTTGTGCATCCTCTCCACAGTCCCTCCAAGTCCTTGGAAATATTGGTATGTGGCAAACCGGGTTTGTGGCTGCTCCTCTTGACGAGGAGCCTCTTGATCCTCCTCTTGGTCCTCATCCTCTTCAGGAATCTCCTCCTCAGGTTGGTGCTTCTCAACCTGCACATCATATAGTAAACATCCTTCCTCGATAGATAAAATACCATTAGGCAAAGGAGCGGGGTAGATACACCTAGCTCCGGCAATATGCAGGTAATAAACACCACCTCTCCTATTTAGCATTACACATGCCCTCAAGGTTGAGAAACCAACACGCATCTCACCTAGTACGGATTGCAACTCACCTAGATCGATGTCTACGGCAGTGGCAAGAACGGTGATGACGCCTCCTCCTGTGATTGGCCCTTGGCTTTGGGAGGCTTGCTGCTCTAGGTAGCGCACAAGGATGGCGCCCAAGTTGAGTGATAGGTTGCAGTTGATGTAAGTATCCTTTGCGAGGACTAGGATGTCCTCCTCGTTGAGTCTTGTGAACTCATTGCGTGCCTTCAAGGTGTTAGCAATAACATAGAACAAATAGCAAATTGCAGGATGTTGAATATTCTCCCCCTTGTTCACTCTACTAGTGAAACTCATTCCATTATAGTATTGATCGGGGGAAGGAATTAAGCCAGTAAAGGATGCGCGTAAAGAATGAACATCATTGTCTGGCAAATTAAAGCATGCACACCATTTATGTAATGTTAAAGTGTAGTTGTTGTTCATCAGACGGAAAGACATAGTATCCTCTCCTTGCCACAACTTAACGGTGCTTATCAATGAACTTAAGAATTCAATGGTTAATCGGTGATAAGTAGGTACATCATTGTACACAAATTTTTGCAGGCCAGCTCTATTGCAAAGTAAGTTGAATTCATCAGAAATACCGAGTTGGTTCAATATAATGGGGCAAGCCCACTTGGTGGCCTTCACTTCATGGTTCTTGATCTTGTTGAACCGTTCGCGGTGGGCCTCATCCCTGAACCGTATTGTGGGGTCCCTAGAATAATCCTCCGAGAATCCCTGTTCTGCCTACAACCACGATCCCATGATCAGTTAGTCGTGGCACATAACCGACAAGTATCATTACAACATCCGAGTATATATCGAATTACAAGACTTACATAAATTTCGTTATGGCTACATCAATAATCATCAGCAGAACTTCATCAAGCGCAGAGCCCGAGCCATGCCTTAACCTATAGGCAACTGACTGGGAGAACGTCTTAGCTCGCATAGTCGCCATCATCATCCTCTTCTTGAGATCTGGCCAAGTTAATAGCCAGGGACAATGCCAGTGAGTACATTGAATGTACTCGCAAACCACCTTAAGTTACAATAATAACAAGAGGATATGCATTATGGATGTGGTAGTAGGAGAGCTCCAAGAGGGGTTATTTTCGAAATTAGTTTCTCTTGTAGATATAGCATCTACATATCTTTGTTCAAATTTTTTGTAAAACTATTTTGGAAACCGTTTTAAAAAGTTTTGGAAAAACATTAGGACTGGGTCACCCATTTGTTTCTTTCTTCTAGTCGTCCCACGGCCAAAATACTTCCATACCTTCCTGACCATCCCATGGTCAAAACAGGTATCCTTTCCGACCATCCCATGGTCAAAACATTTCCAAAGCCATTTCTTTTCGGAAATCCTTTTTGAAAACAAAACCAGCACCGCTCTACAGCAACCTTCCCAACCGTCCATGACCGCGGACACGGCTATTCGAATAGATTTACACTCTGCAGAGGTTGTACACTTTACCCACACCATCCGGGTACACTACCCTGATCTACACCGGTCGTGGGTCGAGTAACCGATCAAGACTCTCCGGATGCCCACTCCAACATAAGTGTGTACCCTATGAGTGTTATTCCCCTTAACACCGGGACATCGGGTACCGAGGACCAACCAGAGCGCATATTGCACGTCCCACGTTCGCACTTTCAATGAGGGGCTCATAGTAACGCGTGGAGGTCTGAAGACCCTTTGTTCCTTCTCCCGGTCGATGTCTCACATGGACCGTTCTCCAGAGAAGTCCCACCCTCCAGGGAGGTTCATCCCCTATAGTAGTTGCGAGGCAGCTTATACCAGAATAAACAAACATCAAATCCAGCCATGTCCCATACCAAAGTAATGTGGTTGCACGTGTTAATTGTTCTAGCAAAACTGCAAAGAACCGGGTGCGTTTTTGTAAACCTTTTTCCTCCAGTTTTCCTTCAGCATTTTGTAAAGCAAAACCTTTTTCTTTCTCAACATCTCTTG
Source organism: Avena eriantha (assembly GCA_910589775.1). Classification (NCBI taxonomy): domain Eukaryota; kingdom Viridiplantae; phylum Streptophyta; class Magnoliopsida; order Poales; family Poaceae; genus Avena; species Avena eriantha. Next base: position 410,975,900 of record OU342743.1, read on the forward strand.
GGAGGTCCCATCTCACCAAGGTTTTAACATAAAACATTTGATAAAACTTTTTCGGGGTCTTCCATCCTCTAGCTTTGCTTCGGCTAAATCGGGGTCTCCAAGGGGGTATGGTGTAATACACCATCTATTCTACTAGGGACAAGTAGGTATCACCAAGGGGTTGTACTAAATAGTACAAAAGTGTAATGATTCGGAGGAGCCAAACCACTACCATAAATACATCAACATTTAATAAAACAATGCAGTTTCACAAATAGTAGACCAAACATGCATGAGTAAAATAGTAGGACAAGGCTTATGAGAAAGAAGGTGGCTTGCCTGAGGTCAGTAATATGGCATAATTGTCCCTGGGCTTCTCCTTAGAAAACCATAATACCAATAATAACCGAGATAGAATAACCCGATGCTTCCTTCTTCCCGGCGTCACACAAACGGAACTATCGCTGATATCGAGCATACATGCAAACAAACAGGTCCACAATCAGACAAGGCATTCAAGCATCAAAACCATACAGCAAGCAATGAACAATATAACTTTACAAATCCGTAGGTCTTAGGAAGGAAGGATTTAACAAGATAGGCCTTGCCTTGGAAACATGGAAGGAAATCCCCTTAGGATTTATAGTCTAGGAAAATACCTAAGAGGGGTTTTGGACCAAGGACATATTCTGTAAGGTACCATTGTAAAAACATGATACCAACATATATGTATTGATAAAATGAAACCAACAAAAGTGGTTTCATCAAATTATCAAATTCCATGGATTTATAATGAATATTCTAGTGGGAAAACTCTAGTTTTAGGAAATAATTCACCAGAGAGGTTATGGATCTCCAAAAATTATTTCCTTGGGTGGTTAGGTAGGCCTTGATGTACTTGTTCACTGAGAGTTGGAATCATGTCAAAATATTTACCAGAATGCCCTCAGGAAATTCCCAAGGGCAGTTCTATAGACAACTTGTCGTTTTCACCAGATTAAATCTACAGAAGATTTCGATTTGATTCCAAGGGCACAGTGTAGGTATTTGGAACACCTCTTTGTAGAAATTGGAATCAAACTTTTTGGAGTTGTATAACTATTGTAGTGAATTCAGAGGTGAATGAACAATGCACATAATAGTTTAATTCATAGCAAAAAAATCCAGGGCTCCATAAATTAGGAGCTCCTGAATTTGGATAGGTAGTGATGAACCACATCACTGGGATTTGGAAGCTACCCAAAATATGTTGCAGATAAAGGCCTAATTGCATGGATTTTTTATTTTTGCTATAGGCAAACTAGAGTTCACCTTGGCCTGATATAAATGCTATACGTTTGGCCTATGGGTATACTTTCAAAGGCTCTTGGTTTCATACATTTTGGAGATGTGTAGGCCCCTTAGGGATTTATTTACTGGAAATGATACCTCTTGGTAAATTAATCTATAGAGGAGATATTAGTGGTATTTGGCCAAGATTTTGGTACAGCATGATAGACAAAACCCTAAGGTATCCTAGAAAATTTGTGTCAGGTCATATGGAGGTAATTACCATTTTCATTTGTATTTAAAGTAACTACTATTCAAATCTGCCCTGGTGAAAAAATATTAAAGGAAGAAAGGGGCGCGAGCCAGGTCTGCTAGGGAGTTGGGCTACATTGCGGGCCGGCCCAACAGGAGGCGCCGGGGAGGCTCACGGGGTCATTTGAAAGCGGCCACGTGGGGCCCACTGGTCAGCCACCCGGGGCGGCGAAGGGGTATCGGCTCCCCTGGGCCGTAGGATTAGACGGGGGATCAACGGTCGATGATCGTCGTCCTTCTCCCGACAGCGGCGACGGGACAGAACCCTAGGGGAGGGCCAGAAGGGCGCGGGGTTGCTCACCGGGGGCTCGGGGCATGCCGGGGAGAGGCTGGGGCATCGCGGCATGCGGCGGCGACTCCGGGAGGGGCAACAAGGACCAGATCCTCAGCTGGCTCTTGCTCGCATGGTGGTGGCCGAGAGGAGGTCGTTTGGGAGCTCGCCGGCAAGGTGGTTCTGGCCGTTCCTGAGGAGAAAGGGAGGCACGGTCAGAAAGAGGAGGAGTAGGGGATCACCATAGAGGGTCATGCAGAGAGGGAGGGGTAGAGGAGAGTGGGCTTAGCTCATTTAGGGGAGGAGGCCGAGGCTTCTCCCTTGCTCTCTCTCGAGCAGGGCAGAGTAGTGGAGAGGGAAAGGGGGTGGCTGGGGTGGTAAGGGGGAGGAGAGTAACGCAAATGAGGTCAAGGGGGAAGAGTGGGTGGCCTCTGGCCCTTATAAACCGAAGGAGAGGCTCACGGTGGACTTGTCCCATTGGGCATGGGAGGGAGGAGGGAAACCAGGGCTGGTGTTGCTGTGGGCATGGCGGGTGGTATTCTGGTCGAGTTGCGGAGCAGAGGGGGAGGGGTAGCTGCTGCAAGAGGAGTAAAGAGGTTTTTGCATGCCAAGACACCCACATGGGGTTAAGTGCTAGTGTCCAAGCACTAAAGGACAAGGGGCTACAGTGATTAGCTACAGTAATCGCGACCAGAGGAGATGGTGTTTGCTGTGGTGAGTGGTGGTGAGCCTTGGTGGTGATTTTAATTTGGTCTAGGCCACTAATTCCTTAGTTTGCCACATTTGATCAAAATGAGGCTTGTGAAGGAAGTTTAATATTTTGCACTGGGCAAGGTGGGGAGATGGTACTGGTGGGTAGATGGGGTCAAGATACACTTCCAATATTTATTTGAGATTTTACTAAAGATTTAAAGTCCACCTAAATCCATTTATTCGAAAACTGCAGAAGTAGTTTTTAGAAGATCATTTGATAAATTTACATTGGACAAGGTTGGTTTTTAGTTTGCGATGGTCCCAAATGTGAATACACACTTAGGGGAATTTTCCCAAGATTTATTGGGGCTTAAAAGTATTTAAAACATTTATTATTCCATTTCTGCCATTTAAGAAAATAGGAAAAAAGAAATAATAAAACCCTTCAAAAATATTTATTTTTGAAGTTGGAAGTTAGGGTATGATATATGGGTCTCAATTGAGCCAAAGGTTGAGGAAGTGTTTTGGCAAAAACCAAACTTTCCTTTATGGAAGGAGTTTTGGAGATTTTGACTATTAAAGAGATTTATTAGATTTGGAGCCCTAATAATTATTGATAATATTTGATAAATCTTGATGACCAAGGTAGATGATGTAGACAAGGTGTAGCAAGCATTTTCAACCTTGGGATTTGGAAATCCAACTTGATTTTGGTGGAATACCCTAGAGTAGGGATCTAGGGTGGTGTTAATTCCATACCATCAAAACATGGTTGTATCTTGGAGCTCAGATCTCCCCTTGGGGCATGTGATATATGGTTGGATATACCAAGTGATGTAGATTGCAATGGTGTCGATTTTTGAGCTTGATCCTGCTTGAGCTCACCAAGATAGGCTTTCAAACTTTGAATAAAATAAGCCTACCAAAGCAGATTATCAACTAGCCTTCAAAACCTTGTGGGTTTAAGTAGCACAAGGATGCACTTGGAACAAGTGAAGTAGGTATTGATAGAACTATATGAGTAGAACACAACCATGCAAAGATTTTGTCCATAGAAAGTTTGATGGTTGTGTGAGCTTTTGTCAAAGTAGGCATGTTGACTAGATTTGTAGGAAAAGTTATTTTCTTGCCTGCAAAACAATCAAGAACAAGTGGGTTGGAAGATTATCTAACCAAGGGAAAGAGTGGGCCTTGGTAGTACTTAGGATGGTGGACAAGATGGTTCAGATGCATTTTCAAAAATGCACAAGGGTTGAGAAAAGGAGGCATTCAAGAAGGTGATGTTGAAACAGATTCCAGACTTAGCCAAATTTGGCAGATTTGGGGATTTTGACTAGAATATGAGAGGGGGTGTTTTTGTTGGGTTGCAAGGTACCCAAGCATAATCAAGTGGATGATGTTGAAGTGTAGATTGAGCAGAAAGGATCCATGCTTGATATTGGTCTTCATTGACTTGGAAGCTTCTATAAGGGATCACTTCAGAGTTGATCTAGTTAAGGGTTTTAGATTATCACCTAGTGGCTAGAGATCATATCCATCTTGTATTCTTTCTTACGGTGTGGTGATTTGGAGACCTCTTGATCCTACTGATGAGCTCCTAGAGTAGCTCATACTATCTCCTGAGAAAACAAATCAAGCAGCAGATCAAGGCAATTTAGTAAACAATAGATTAAGGCAACTCATCTTGCAACAAATCAACTACTAATAGGGTTACCATCAAGTCTGACTTGAGGTAAGGTTGGGAAATTTGGAAAGGGTTGGAGTTTGAATAATATGAGAGTCCTTGGTATCTCTACCAAGAATAGAATTCAAAAGCTTAGAAAAAGGTTTTTGGAGATCCTAAGGTAAGAGGAGTGGAAGGTTCTATCTTGAAAACATAACGAGATTATCTTATATATCTCTCCATAGTTTTGTAAATAGAAGCTACTGAAATAGCTTTGGTTACATAAACATCTTGGCTCATGTTTTGAAATGCCGGAACATTTGAGAATATGTAAAATGAGCTAGGATAGTTTTGTTAAATAGCTTTTGTCAACTGATGGTGAGGTAAGGAGTATTATATGGTATACAAACAAATGCACAAGCACAAACAAACACCAAGCAATCACTGCACCATGAACAAGAAAAAGTTTTTGTTCCCCCTGATTTTTGCATTCTGGACAATTAATTAGGGTTGCTGAAATTGGGATGTTACACGTATCCCCATGCGTTACTGGGTGATCGCCCGAGAAGCGTTAGCGGTGGCATGAGCACGAGTTTGGCTCCTTGTGTTCATCTTCTAGAACATTGAAGACAGGAAAAAAAGAAAACTTTTTGATCCAACAACAATAAGTATAATATATTCCTCATCTAAGCACACTGAAGAATCTCTCAAGATAATAATATAGGCAAGAAAATCATGGCAATTGGTTCATAGTAGGTCTCAACCTAGATTGATAATGACAATAGATCGAAGATGAATTTGTAACAAGTAATTGGAGGATCGGAGGAGAAGCATACCGTAGATCAGTTGTGTGCGAGGAAATCGAACGAAATTGATTAGAGATGAAGATCCCTTGAGGTTTTGAGCAAGTTTGGAGGTAGAAGAAAGAAAAAATGATTGAAGTTTTGGAGTTGGGAGTATCTTCCCGTGCAATTTTTTGGTCGAATGTAACTATATGGGCAGAAGATGCGTTCCCGCCGAATAGTTGGCATTCTGTCAAAATATTAGGTCTTGAATTTCCTCCTGGCGGATCAGCTATACGAACACAACTATACGGGCGGAACAAAATGTTCCGGCCGTATAGTTGGTCGTTAAACTGTTTGTCCCTGCGAAAGAAAATTTGCAAAGGCATCGATATCTATACGACCGGAAGTATACGACCAGAATTTTTATTCCCGCCGTATAGTTGGTCGTTAAACTCCCAGTACATACGAAAACAAATTGTACAGAGGCATTGATATCTATACGACCAGAACTATACAACCCTAATTTTTATTCCCGCCGTATAGTTGGTCATTAAATTGCCTGTGCACATGAAAAGAAATTATACGGAGGCATTGATATTTATACGATCGGAGCTATACGGCCGGAATTTTTATTCCTGCCGTATAGTTGGTCGTTAAACTCTTAGTACATGTCGTGGTAATGGCGACGAGTACGCCATGGAGGGGTCCTCACAGTGCGTGTTTAGAGACGTGGGGTAAGGCGGAGAAACGCTCCCGCAGGCCGGCTTATAAAGGCGCCAAGACCTAGGGTTTACAGGGAAAGGTCCTTGCCAGACAACGTAAAGAGTCCTACACCTACACGAACTAGTCTTCCGTGTCTTGTACTCCAAGGCTCCGAGTATGTCGGTGACTCCTGCGTATCCTTCCTTTATCCGGCATGGGCCTCCCTTCAGGATCCATCTAACTATGCCGCCCAGCAGGCCATAGGCCTTGCTACCAACTATGGGCCACCCAGGTTAGGCAGATTGGTGACATGCTATGAGGTTACCCATATAGCATATCCCCAACAGTAGCCCCCAGAGGACTTTGAAATATTGCACCGTCTTGCTCGTTGATCTCTAAATATCCCGTCTAAGTGATGCCGGCAATCCATCAAGCAATATCTCAAAGGTCTCCCAAAGAACCCTGCAATCCTCTCCGGCTTCGCAATGTAGCCGGAGATTCCTTGAGTCTTCGTTTCCAGAGTCGTACGATCTTCGTCTTTGATGGAATCTTCAGACATGACCATTCACTTCAACTATCAGGAGGATGACATAGGGTACAGCCTACACTACCTCGAAACTCACAGAAGCAAAGAATTAATCATTAGCTATTTTCACACGCACGAAATCCAAAACAGTGGAGCGGCAAAAGACGGAGGACGTCGCGAAATTACCGCACACGTTCACTTCCACGTCGGCAACGTTCCATCCATTAGATCTTTTTGCACGAATCTTGACGTGAGGCTTATATATGTCCACCGCAGTTAATTTATTTCGTTTACCCGCATTCACTCCTAGACTTCGTCTTCCTCTAGTCGCACGACCGTTCGAGCTCTTCTACGAAAACCCTAGCCAGAAACCTTTCTTCCTCCACTCACTCGTCATCGTAATGGCTTCCAGCAGCTCTACTCCGTCCATGACGGCGATTCCTGAGGCTACGACTGGCCATCCCAGGGAGTTATCATTCCGCCGGAGGGGGTGGTCGTCCCCGTCTCCGCTGTGACGGAATCCGCCGGCGATGACCAAGAACGAGCGGCGCCCGAAGCCGCTGAAGAACAAAGCGACTCCCATAAGGGGGTGTGGAGAGGTACCGATCTCTCCACCGAAGATCTCCGAGAGCTGATCGACGAGGGGTATCTCCCTGCGGCGGAGAAGTTCGTCTGGCGGGCGGCGCCGGCCGGCGAGGTGGTCCCTTCTCCCCAAGCTGGAGAGAAGGTGTACCTCAAATCTCAGTTGGTACGTGGCGTAAGCCTGCCAGTCTCCGACTTCTTCATGGATGTCTTTCGACACTTCCGGGTACTTCCCCACAACCTCTCTCCCAACAACATCCTAGTCCTCAGCAACTTTGTAGCTTTGTGCGAAGGATATCTAGGAATCAAACCTAGATTAGATATATTTGTATATTTCTTCACCGTCAAGAGAGAGTCCGTAGACTTCTAGGACGAACTACAGATCTATGGAACTATTATCTTCAAGATCCGGCCTAGCCAGTGCTTCCCCGACATCGTAGGGCATGAGTCTTGCAAGAACTGGCAGCACACATATTTCTACGGGCCAGATATCCCTCTGCCAGACCGTCTTGAGACCTACCCGGACTTCATTGATGGAGCTGCCACCGAAGTGCCCACATGGCGGACCCCAGCCTCTCTTCCCTCCGATGACAAAGCCAATCATGCCATAAGGCGGATCGAATGGCTCGTAGATGGAGGTCTGACGGGCTTGGATCTTTCCATGTGCTGGTAAGTTAGGCGGATCCAGCCTCTGCAGCATCGCGCCGAGCTGATGTGCAAGTATAGCCAAGACAGGAGGGATCCCTTGCGAATTTCGCGGGATAACTTCTCTACTGACTCCATAAAGCTCCGGCTAAAGTACATCGTCAAGGTGAAGGACAAGAATCATGGCTTCAAGATCACCTTCGACATATTCGATTGCAGCACTTGCCCAGAGGTAGCTTCTGTTTCCTTTGTTGCTCATTATATACTCTAAGGTTTTTCCGACTTGATGTTGTGCATCTAACATTGCCATGTATCCTAGCTGGCGACCTTGGCGGCTGATCAAATGGCCTCCTAGGTCTGTGATCCTAAGATGAAGGATATCCAGGTGGTGTCCGATGATGATGCCTCCAAGGATCAACCAGCTCCGGCAGCGCGAAAGTGGAAGATCTCCACCTCTAACTCTGCTGCCGAGGCCAAGAAGAAGAAATCGGAGAGTGGAGTCTCCAAAAGTTCCACTGCTGCCTTAGAGGCAGAGAAGAAGAAGTACACTGGCATTCCCCTCACCAAGGCTCCTACCGTGGAGTAAGTACTTTCATTCTCTGGCTTGTGTTTTTCAGCTTATACCTTTTTTCAACCCTTGTACTTATACTTTTTATGTTTAAGGAGGAAACCCGGTGTTATTTTGAAGCGATCCTCCAAAGATGTTGTAGGGTCAAAAAACATTCGTGACATGTTGACCATGGGTCCAACCGCCAAGCCCTCTCCCGCGACTACTCCCCCTACTCCTGCCACCATTCCCTCTGCTGGTCCCACTGGGCCGTCATCTCCCGTCATCCCTGAGACCTCCACCATGGAGATAGATATCAATCCAAACCTTTGTGTCTTAGGCTCTATCGAGGCAGACGTTGCTCCCAGCGGCCATGCAACGCAGGAGAGCACCTCTTCTAAAGTGGTTGAAGCTCCGGCTAAGCATGCCACCGAGAAGGGGAAGGAAGTGGAAGAGGTGGACATGGAAGCTACGATTAAGGCGGGAGCCTCCGCGCCATCTACTTCCTTAAAGGTGCAGGAGGCAGCTAGGGCTTCATCCATGCCTCCGGCTTCGACTTCTCCATTAGCTGCGACTCCTCGGACATTGAGCCTAGATGATCTCATCAAGCAGGCCGACACAATCTATAAGAATGCTCAGACCTTTCATGATTCCTACGCTCATCTGGCCAACAAACTCAGGATCACTGCCATCGTAAGTTTTTTGAACTTCACTTGCTTTACTTTGTGCAGTATATCCCACTGTAGCCCCCGAGCTCTTAGGCGGATAAGTCAATAGTTATTGGCATGAGTGCTCTAGAGAACTAAGCGTAGAACTTTTCCGTGTAGCCCCCGAGTGTTTAGTTGAAACTGAAAAGTTCCGACTAGATGCTCTAGAGAAACTAGCTTACCTTAAAATCTTGTATTGTATCCCCCGAGCGTTTAGTTGAAACTTGAATAGTTCCGACTAGATGCTCTAGAGATGATAAGCATGCTTATATCATGTGCAGAATGAGAATAAACGGAGGATAGCCGCTAATGAGAGGTTTGCTGCTCTTCGGAAGAAGATGGACCTTGAACAGGGTTAAACCAAATTTCCTACAACAGCTCCTTGCTTTCCCATTGATTCATTTCTTCCATCTTCTGATAGCACTTTCTGATTTCCGTCTTATAGAAGCCATTGCTAAGGCCAAGAGCATCGTCGAGCAATCCAAGCATATCTAGGAGCTCGATGATGAACACAAGATTCTGAAGAAGGACCTCGCTGAGGCCGTCAAGGGCCATGAGGCAACAATGAAGGCTTTGCAAGAGGCTGTGGATGTCAATATGCATCGCCTAAAGGATGAGATTGCACATCTCAAAGACCAGAACCAAGCTGCCAAAGAGCAAAATGCTAGGAGTCCTGAGATGTTCAATTCAGTCTAGAAGGAACGTGATGTCTTGGCGGAGACATGCATGCAAGCGGAAACGAGCATCTTTGGTAACCTTTCTCTGTCTTGGTCTTTTCTGTAAGTTGGACAACCATTTTACTTGTTTGTACTCATGGTCCCTGTGTTTTGTGCAAAACGCAGCTCCCATTGGCATAGCCAACTTGGATGAGGGTGCTCCAATTTCCAAGGAACGCATGATTCTTGTCGGCAACTTCGTCAGCACCGCCATTGCCCAAGCCAAGGAGATAGCTCAACCTCTGGGTATAAATATCAAGGTGGTAGACTCAGCAGCCAAGTTCACGGAAATCCTACGGCGAGCCCCCGAGAAAGTCAAGGACTAGAAAGCCTCTTGCGCCCGTGCTGTTGCAAGGATGACTCTGTCCTTGGTCAAGGCGCACTATGACAATGCCGACATCGACCTGGTGACCTCCGGCTTTCCCAAGATAGACGACGAAGTTCGAGAGATCGATAGCGATGCAATTTGGAATTCTCTTGTCGGCTTCAATACTAGGGTTGCCAAGATTGTCAAGGCAGATGTCTTTGTGCCTGCCGAGATTATGGATGATGACGTGACTTCGTCCGAGTCTAGCCCCTCTCCTTCCGAGTTTGACGAGCTCTCCCGGCCTAGCTCTCCTGATGATGCCACCACGAAGCCCCTGTAGCAAAGCCATGGAAAACATTTTTTGTATTAAATGTGTCTTTGCAAAATGTATGCGGAAAAAACTTATGTTTGTCTAAGGCGGAAAATTTGTATTCAAGCTTCCTGCAACTTATCTATTTCCAGCATGTGTATATATTATTTAAGCAAGTGTTGGCTTATCCATTATTCTGGTTCGTATGCTTGACCTTTCGTCAGACGGAAGACTCTCAGCACAAAACTATGCTCTCAGGTGATGATGCTTAATAACACCGTCCAGAACATAAGAACAAAATTGCCGGCTTTGAGTGCTGAAAAGTCACTACTCCGGGATCCACATAAAAACTTCAGAAAATGTGTAGACCAGAAAACTCAAGCTAGCACCTATAGGTGGAATTTTCACAAGGGCAAATGCAACCTTGCGCATAAAGGGTTTATATGATCCAAAAATGAAGAACTAAAGGAGGTAAAAGACTCAGAGAATATGAGTGAACCAAATGCTTTGTTTCATTGATCATATAAGAAACTTATTACATAATATAAGTGTAAAAGGGATGTACTTGTGCTATGTTCCATGGCCATCTGTCTCCAGCTAATCATCCTCGGAGTCACGTTGCTTGCGCTTGCGATATTTTGGCCTATCTTTCAACTCGCAAATATCGACGAGGTAATAGGAATCATTGAGCAATGCTTTGCTTATGACGAACGATCCTTCCCAAGGCGGGGATAATTTGTGTGATTTTTCCTGCTTGAGTCTAAGCACCAGATCCCCTTCTTTAAAAGAGAGATGATTTACACGGCAACTATGGTATACACGCAGCTTCTGCTGGTAGACAGCAGATCTCTGGCATGCCAGCACATGCTCTTCTTCAAGTAGGTCCACAGATAGCCGTCTAGATTCTTCAGCGTCATCCTCCTTATAGGCGGAAAATCTTGGTGCATCGTGGAGGATGTCGGATGGGAGAACTTCTTCTGCTCCATAAACCATGAAGAAAGGAGTCAAGTCGGTAGATCTGTTAGGTGTTTTTTGTAAAGTCCACAAAACAGATGGTAGTTCCTCCACCCAGGCTCCAGCTGCTCTACATAGCAGTACCTCCAAGCGTGGCTTGATGCCGTGCAGAATTAGTCCATTGGCCCTTTCAACTTGCCCATTTGACTATGGATGTGCCACAGATGCTAGGTCAAGGCCGATGCCTTTCTCATGATAGTACTCCTCAACTTCTCTGAGAGATAAATTTCTGCCATTGTCAGTGATGATTCTATGTGGGAGACCAAATCTCACCACTAGATCCTGGACAAACTTTAGGGTTGTTGCCCCATCGAGCTTTCTAATGGGTTTAGCTTCAATCCATTTTGTGAATTTATCCGCTGCTACTAGCATGTGTGTGAATTCATAGGGTGCTGTCTGCAAAGGTCCCACCATGTCCAGCCCCCAGACTGCAAACGGCCAAGTTATTGGTATTGTTCGCAATTCTTCAGCTGGAACATTTGGTTGTCTTGCATAAAACTGACACCCAAGGCATGTTTGTACCAAGTTGTTAGCATCCTCCTTGGCAGTTATCGAGTAGAATCCTTGTCGTAAGGCCTTGGCCACCAACGATCGGGGAGCGGCGTGATGCCCGTAATCACCGAGATGTATTTATTTATGGATTTCAATACCTTGTTGCTGGGAGGCGCATTGTAGGAAGACTCATGCGGTACTTCTTTTGTATAGATGGCCATCAATGATGACGTAACCTTTTGCTCTGCGTACTATTTGTCGGCTTCCGACTTCAGATAATCCTTGAATGGCTTCGTCCAAGCCGAAGAAGTCACTGTTACTGCGTTAACAAATGAGTCCACTCTATCCGGGTTGTCGGGGTCCGCTACCTTCACGGATGGAGTCCAAAAATGCTACAGGAAAACACCTGGCGAAATTGGTCGATGAGCCGATCCAAGCTTTGACAGCAGATATGATGCCTCATTATCCTCCCTCTTGACGTACTTGACTTCGTAGCCGTCGAAGCACTTGGCAATGATGTCTACTTTGTCTCGATATGCCACCATCATAGGGTTCCGCGCATTCTAGGTGCCAGCTACTTGCTGGGCAACTAAGTCGGAATCTCCACAGCAAACTATGCGCTTGATGCCAATATCCTTGGCTACGCAAAGTGCATGAATGAGGGCCTCATACTCCATAGTAAACATGCTCACCACTCATTACTATTGGCCCAAGATGAAGTGAGACGTGGAGCGCTACGTTCAACGATGCACGACATGTGTTCAAGCTAAGTCGCAAGCTAACCCTCATGGTCTTTATATGCCATTTCCTATTCCTCATGCACCTTGGTCTGACATTAGCATGGATTTTGTGTTAGGATTGTGTAACACCCTTGAATCGGCCCTATGCAAGTTTTAGCAATTCCGCCAAACCCGCATATAAATGATTCAAAGATGCCTACCAGGCACTTGCGTGTGGGTGGAAAATGAAGTAATACCATTACACAATAGTTCATGATGGAACCCACAGAAACATATATATACAACAACAACTCAAAGAGTCAAGAATACAGATATACAGAACAAAGATCCAAATCACCTTGAAAACGATACAACATCCGAGTACGGATAAGATGCAAATGGGGCTAAGAGCCCTAAAGAATAACCAATGGCATCCATAACCCTGACCAGGCCAAGCCGGAAGGGTAACCTTGTGTAACACCCTCAAATCGGCCCTATGCAAGTTTTAGCCCTTTCCGCCAAACCCGCATAGAAACGATTCAAGGACGCCCACCAGGCACTTTCGTTCGGGTGGAAAATGAAGTAATACCATTACACAACAGTCCTCGATGGGACCCATAGAACACATATATATACAACAGCGACTCCATGAGTCAAGAATACAGATATAATATACAAAGATCCAAATCACCTCGAAACGATAGAGCGTTCGACTACGGACAAGATGCAAATGGGGCTAAGAGCCCTGAAGAATAAGCAATGGCGTCCATAACCCTGCCCAGGCCAAGCCGGAAGGGTAACCCTGCTAACGAGGTCGATCTCAAACCTGCTAAGACAAAAGGGGTGCCGACAAAGGGCAAAGGAAAAAGAGGAGCGTCAGTACTGAGGCCAGTACACGGCGAGGCTAGAATTCGGCGGTCCTCGCCTACACAGGTATGGTGGACTGAAGCAGCAGCGCAGCGGCACTAAACAACCTATAGAGACTCGGTATCACTTGTGGCTATTAGAGAGGGGTAAGAAAGACCTATTTGGATCCTACCTGATACTAACACCAAACATACCCATCCTGGTATTTCCCCCTCGAGACCAAACAAGGAAGTCAGACCAAGGAACTCACACAGTTGGCAATTTTACTCATTCCGTTATAGTTGCAGCACTTACTAATCAGATATAGATAGCATGAGTCATCCTGATAGCATAAGTAGTGGGCAGTTTTAATCACCATTCCGTTGTAGTTGGAACATTTACTAGTCAGATATAATTGTCCTGAGGAATCCCAAAACCCAGCAATTGTTGGCACTTTTATCACATTCCATTGGAGTTGCAATACTTACTAGGCAGGTACAGCATGACACAGATCACCATAGATCCACCAATTGTTGGCATTTTTATTATCCATTCCATTGTAGTGAAGCTGATTACTAGTCACATATTGAGTCAAATTTATAACACTACTTTAGTTATGCTTGTCTATGATCGAGATACTATGCTCCAAGTCGTCCATAACCGCGGACACGGCTTTCAGAAAGTTTTACCCTGCATGGGTGCACAAATAGCAACACACACTCGATCAACCTCGGAAAAACCAACTCAAAACCCAACGAGGCATTCACGACAAAGCGATCACAGGATTCATAAAATATTTCAGGGGGCCACCCCACTAAGCTACCCACAACGAAGTTGGCCGGCTCCGGAACGGAACCAGGGTTTGTGTGGACGGCTGTAAACGACTGGGAACCCGAAAGTGTGACTAGGCTTGTCGATACAACGAAAACGTGTCATGATCCTAAATAGTACAGGTGCTCCACGTACAATCGTAAATAAAGCAGTAACATGGCATAAGTACAGGATAGTAAATAAAACCCCAAACTAGTTTGTGGACCCAAGAAATAGAAATGAATCAAGCTCTGGCTCAGGGGGGTCCATAAGGCCTCCCGGATGTGGATAGTGCGAAAAATCAAGGAACAGGTATCAAGTACTCGGGGTCCTACGGGACACAAGTGGGCGTGGAAGAACCAAATAACATCTATTGCCCACCGATGCCTTTGCATTAGTTATATCTAGCAATTTAATAGTTGTGTTTAAAGTCATGATCATCTCCACCATAAACATCTGCTAGCATTCCAACAACTGTGGTACTCGACAACACGAGATCGCACCTAATCAAGAAACTACGACTCGCAAGGCCAACTATCTACCAAACAACAGTTATTAGGAGGTGTCCATGGAAATATAGAGGCTACACGGGATATAACTAGTGCACGGAAAACTAAAGCATCGCGACAAGGATAGCAATAGATCAACAGGAGGAAATAAAGACTATAAATGCAGAATAGGTAGAAGGGGAGAGATGCTCGCCTGGGAAACACTGCCGAAGGATCATATCCGGAGAACTTGTCGGTGCTCGCATCAACTCATCGGCCTAATCCGCGAAGAAGCAAACACTAGAAGAAACACCGGATGCAATATTTAATACTACGGCAGAAGATCCGGCATGCTTATGATATGATGCATAGCAAGGCACAAATGTGGTGCAATTAGGAAATATTAAGCAGAACCGGGGTCCCAACAATTAATTAGATGGTTCATGTTGTTGATCTACCTCGCAAATTAAATGTTGAATTAACAAGGCGAATTGGGCATCGGTTCGCTACACAAATTTAAATGGAGCCCGCAATAAGACAACAATATTCCGCATGAACACTCCATATTTAATTATCAGGTGAATCGGCATAATGCCCCCAGACTACATGATATGCATGCGAGATGAACAATTAATATGCAAAAAGTTTTATATAAAGCATTTATAAAATAGGGTTTCAAGAAAAGGGGTTATACATCAAGGTCCGAAGATCTTGGGGCTTGGAGGGGTGTCCGACGGGGTCGGTTTCGGTCGTCAGATCCGGGAAGGAGAACTTGTCACTCCAGACTTTGGTCGAAACATCTTCGGAAGCTATTGACAAGACAAGGGAAAAGAGATCTCGTGGGGTTTCGGTTCTTCGTCACAGCTTCGACATCCTGTCATGCCGGCGAGGAGATCGAAGCACACCAATCGACGGGGCACACGATAATCTCCACACACCCACTTCATTCTTCTTGACACATGTGTAGGGGCAACACAACGAATTAGCAAACAAGGAAGAAAAGTGGCATAGCCCACCTCTCTGAACAAAACAAGGTACATGAATGGAACGGTCTAGAGGCACGCGATAGAAACATTGTCGTTGGGGTCGACCTGGTCCTCTCGGCAGGAGACGGCCACGAGGAAGACATGCTGGAGGTTGGGTCGGTGTTGAGGAGGCGCGCATCCGTGGGGGGCGCTCGCACCGAAGCTCTGGCAGAGGCGCGGGTCGGGGCCGTGCCCGCACAGCGAGGCAGTGGAAGCAGAAGTCGGCGGTGGCTCATGAGATGGGGCTCCACGACACAGGCGGGCGGCCGGAAGGAACGAGGAGGACGGTAGGGCTCGGTTGGTGGCGGCGACGACAGGAGGCGAGGTCGCGCTGGGCGAGGTTGGACCAGCCGGGGATAGGGAACGCGGGATAGCGACGGAGGCGGGGTCGCTATGGCTGCGGGGCTCGGTCTCCGGCGGAGGCGGGCGAGGTCCTGGCGAGCCGGCGGTGGAGGGTGAAGCCCATGGCGAGGGAAGCGGTCGGCGAGGGGCGGCCCCAGGAGGCACGCAAGGACGGGGTGGACCGGGCTCGAGGAGGCGGAGCGCGACCAGACCCGAGGAGGCGCTGGTGAGGCCGGGCCGACGAGGAGGGAGCCCACGGCGAGTGGGAAATGGTCGGCGACACTGGTGGCCCACCGGAGGAGAGGTCGGCGGCCGACAGCAAGAGAACGGAGGTAGCGGAGAGGGGCGGCGGATGGAGGAGAGCAGAGGCGGGCGGCCGAGGGGGGTGCAGCTGGTCGGAGCTTAGAAAACGCGGCCGCGAGAAGGTAGACGGAGACCGGTCGGCGACGAACGAAAGGGCATCGAGGGTCGCGGGGCCGGGCCCGGAGTCGCAGGCGCTGGCGGTGGCGAGAATCGAGGAGAGGGAGAGAGAGACGCGAGGTGGGGGTTGGTGGGGATGGGGGCAACGCGGGATGGACACGCTTCGCGAGGGAGTGGTGGGGCCAGACGGGGTCGGGGCGACCAGGTGACAGGTGCGCTATCGGGGCCTGCGTGTAGGAAGCACGTGGGTGTGCGAGCGGTGTGGTGCGGCTGGCGGGAACGGGCGTGTCTCGCGGGGTGGTTGGTGTGCAGCAGGTGGCGGGGTGCCTGGGTGCGGCATGCGTGCGTGTTGTGTTGCAACCGGTGGAGGCGTGCGTGTACCGTGGGGAGGTGGGGCCAGGCGGCGGTAGGTGGGGCGCGTGTCTGTGTGTGCTTCATGCGCTGAGTGCGAGAGTGTGCTTTGGCGGCTGGGTGGCTGGTTGGAGGAAAAGGTGTAGCGGGTTGGGTCTAGGTAGGTTTAGTCTAGGGCTAGGATTTGGCTAGATCTGATTTAGGGTTTTGTTCTGGTTTTAACTAGGCCGGGGTAGTAGGTTGCTGGCTTGCCAAGTTTTGGCCTGGCTGGTTGGCGGCCTCCCCTGGTAAAACTTTTTATTTTTAAAAGATTTTGTAAAAGTTTTTAGGCAAATAAAAGATCCGGATAAGACCGGGGGTTTTATGGTTTGAATAAAAGACGGGGCGTTTAGAAAACAAAAATAGGCTTTTCAAAAATAGTTTTTAAAAAAACCATGCAAGATGATGACGATGCTCAAATGCAATGTGGCATGATGACATGAGCATGCGGTCATGATGATGCAATGCACAAAAACGCCGCGATTTTCTAGTAGTGGTTTTAGCGGGATGCCACACCCTGCTAACGACATCGAACATATACCTGTTTAACAAAAGGGGTGCCGACAAAGGGTAAAGGAACAAGGGAGCGGTCAGTACTGAGGCCAGTACATGGCGAGTCTAGAATTCGACGGTTGTCGCCTACATAGGTATGGTGGACTGAAGCGGCAGCGAAGCATGCACTGAACAACCTATAGAGACTTGATGCAACTGTTGGCTATTAGAGAGGAATAAGAAAGACCTATTCGGGACCAACCTAATACTAGCACCAATCATACTCATCCTAGTATTTCCCCCTCGATACCAAACAGGGAAGTCAAACCGACGAACTCACACGGTTGGCAGTTTTATTCATTCCATTATAGTTGCAGCACTTACTAGTTAGATATAGATAGCATGAGTCATCCTGATATCGTAAGGAGTGGGCAGTTTTAGTTAACCATCCTATTGTAGTTGCAATACTTACTAGTCAAATACAATTAGCATAGGACATCCCAAATCCAGCAGTTGTTGGCACTTTTATTTCCTCATTCTGTTGTAGTGAGACTGATTACTAGACATGTCAAAGTCCAGTTTATAGCACTACTTTAGTTATAGATGTCTATGATCAAGATACTATGCTCCAAGTCGGCCATAACCGCGGATATGGCTTTCAGAAAGATTTACCCTGCAGGAGTGCACAAATAGCAACACACGCACGATCAACCTCGAAAAAACCAAATAAAAACCCAACAAGGCTTTCACGACAAAGCAATCACAGGATTCATAGAATATTTCAGGGGCCACCCCACTAAGCTACCCGCAACAAAGTTGTCCAGCTCCGAGATGGACCCAGGGTTTGTGACAATGGTTGTAAATGACTGGGAACCCGAAAGTGTGGCTGGGCTTGTTGAAACCGCAAAAACATTCCACGTTCCAAAATAGTACAGGTGCTCCACGCACAATCGTAAATAAAGCAGTATAGCATGGCATAAGTATATGATAGTAATAAAGCCCCAAACTAGTATGTTGCCCCAAGAAATAAGAAATGAATCAAGATCTAGCTAAGGGGATTCATGGTCCCACATGCGGAGAGTTTGATAGTCAAGGAACAAGTATCAAGTACTCGGGGCCTACGGGACAAAAGTGAGAGATTAAATACCAAATATTAACTATTGCCCACCGGTGCCTCTTCATTAGTTATATCTATTCCCAGCATTTTAATATCAAGTTGTATTTAAAGTCATGATCATCTCCAACATAAAGCATATGGTAACCTTCCAACTATTGTGGTACTTGACGACACGAAGCAGCACCTAAGCAAGCAACTATGGCACGCAGGGCTAACTATCTACCAAATAACAGGTAATAGGACGTGTCCAAGGCAATATAAAGGTTGCAAGGGATATTACGGGTACGAAAAGACTAAAGCATCACAACACAGGTAGCAATAGATCAACAGAAGGAAATAAAGACTATAAATGCAAAATAGGTAGAAAGGGAGAGATTGCCCGCTTGGAAAACATAGTCGGAGATACATTATCCGAAGGACTTGTCACACTTGCAACATCTCCTCGTCCTATCTGGGAAGAAGCAAAACACTAGAAGAAACACCGGATGCGCTATTTTATACTATGGTGAAAGATCGGGCATGATGCATGTATGATGCATGGCATGGCAAAGATGCGGTGCAATAGGCAATATTAGACAGAACCAAGGTCCCGATGATTAATTAATAGGTTCATGTTGTTTAGGTACCCCGCAATTTAAATGTTATTTTATCAAGGCAAACATGACATTGGATCGCTACACAGATTTAAATGGAGTCAATATAAGACTTCAATAGCCCGCATATGGTCTCCATATTTTAATTTAGGTGAATCAACAAAGTAACCCCAACCCATAAAATATGTATACCATCATGAAAAATTTAATATGCAACAAGCAAATGTCAATATATTATAAAATAGGGGTCTCGAAAAAGGGGATCACATATTACGCGTTCCGAGATCTTGGGGTTCGAGATCGGTCTTCGGGATCCGTGTCGGAGTTCTCGGTGCTCCGTGTAGAAGAACTGGTCAATGGTTCTGTGGTACTCCAAGGTGCTTCGGGTTCAGGTTCAATCGCCAGCACCGTAACTTCACTTAGCATCGGTCTTGGCACCGGTAGAGGTGCTCACCAAGTCATCACCCCATACCACCACATCTCCTCATCAACACCAAAACAGCACGCCGCATCTTTTAATACACCGCAGATCATCACACATGGATACACGCGTTGGCGTAGAGACGTGGCCGAATTCGACCAAAAGGACGAGGACTTGTGGCTCGAGCTTGGGCAGGTACAAACGAAGCAGCCGGAACGGCGAGGAAGAAGGTGCTAATGTCTAGGAGGCGTCATGACACGCGAGGACATTTGGCGATGGAGGCAGACCACGCGGAAGGGGCAGCAAACCGGAGGACGTCCATGACGGCGAGGAGGCGATGGCAAATGCGGGCTCACTAGCAACATGGAAGGCGAGGCTAGCGCGGGTTCTACGAGGCAGTGACGATGCAGCGATGCAGAGAAGGCGCCCGAAGGCGGCCGGAGGAGACGCTGGTAGCGGTACTCTGCTTGTCGGTGGAGAGAGGGGCGGCAAGGACGAGCTCAAGGGGCACTGGAGGCGGAAGGGTCCTAGGCGGTCGGAGATCCTGGCGGCAGAGATGGTGGTCATGCTAGGAGGTAGGACCATCTCGACGAGGAGGCGACAGAGAGCTTGATGGATGCGGTGGAGCTCGTGGGAGGCGTCGGGCTTGGCAGTCGGGCGCAGTGACGCGGCATGGCTCGTGGCGTGGCGGCGTCCCTGGCGATGGCTGCTGGCGAGGGTGGAGAGGGGCCAGGTTGTGGCAGCACATCGAGGCGAATGACGACCCGCGGGATGGGGATACCGATCGAGAAGAAGATGGGGGCCTCGCGGGGTGGGGAACGCGACCACGACCGAGTCGGGGTGGGGCCAGACGCGGGGAGAGAAGAAGCAGGGGAGGGATTCAAGGGGAGACGAGGTCAGTGGGGTTGGTTGCAGGGCCGGATGGACTTTACACACGGTGGGGCCTGGGTGTCGGTGGAGAGAGGCAAGCAGGGCGGGTGGGTCGCGGGTCTACCGCGGGCGAGTACGTGCGTTCGGCTGGTGGCGGTGGCATGGGGATTAGGGTTAGGAGTAGAACTTTGTTAGGGTTTGCAGTACGGGGTAGTAGGTGGCTAGCTGGGCCTTTTTGCCCGGCTGGCTGCCTCCCCTAAAAAAAACTTTTATTCTTATTTGTTTTATTTTTAGAGAGGCTTGTATAAATAGTTTGTAGACAAATAAAAGATCCGGAAAAGACCAGAGTTATGATTTGAAATAAAGACGGGGATATTTAGAAAACAAACTAGGCTTTTAGAAAATAGTGTTAAACAAACAGATGCATGATGATGATGCCCAAGTGCAATGTGGCATAATGACATGAGCATGCGGTCATGATGATGCCGAAAAATATAACAACACGCAATTTTCTAGTAGTGGTTTTACCGGGGTTCTACAATTCGACACCACTAACAATGGATCTCGCCCTCGAGATCCACCTCATGGTACGGGGAAGAAGGTCGACGGTCTAAATCTTTTTGTTGCGTGTAGATCCTCACGACACCACTAACAAATATTCTTTCTCCATCTTGAAATCGGCGACACTACCAACAAGGGGTCATTGCTCAGGTTCGTTGAGAGAACGCTCCGGAGAACAAAGGATGACGAAAAAGGTATCAAAAGATAAGGCCACCTCTAACTTCTGTGGGAGGAGAAAAAATTGCATTGATCGACCAATTCAATGTACAAAGTGAATGATAAGAGTAGTGATATGGTAGCTACTCCATCCCACACTCAAAGCATTACTCTGTACATGAATAGAAGAATTATGCAACCACTCTTGGAATTTAGACTAACGGTCTACACAAGCGATGTCCGGAAACAAAGGATTGATGTAGACTCTTCTGATGTAGATGATGTCGTTTCTTTGAAAAACACCGGGAAGACACAAGAAAAATCGTATGAAGAGACACAATGATTAGGTTCCGTGATGGTTCCATTGGCATGAACAACACATGCTCAAGGTATACTCCAACTTCACCATTGCTCAGCCTTCTCATATGTTTATCAACGATACAGATATCCATCAAGGTGCAAATACAGATAAAGAGTTCAAGGTCAAAAGATTGGATGAAGGGTACAACACACGAGATGCAGATTAGATGATCGTAGCTCCACCGTTAAAAAAAGAGGAAGAGATACCATGAAGGTACGACATAAACTCAAGCACGAGAAAACCTGGACTTGAAAAAAAGGTAATCGAGCAGATTCAAAACACGCGAAGGTAAGAGGAGAATATCAAAGGGGTAAGTAGTAAAATCAGACCTAATCAGATCTATCTGACCAATTTTCCAAAATAGTTTCGACACTCTACAACATTCGTTTGCTAGGTTATCCTATAGGCTGGACTAGTGGGGTATCGTAACTACTAAGCTCTGATACCACTTTGTAACACCCTCGAATCGACCCTATGAAAGTTTTAGCAATTCCGCCAAACCCGCATAGAAATGATTCGAAGATGTCCACCAGGCACTTGCGTGTGGGTGGAAAACAAAGTAATACCATTACACAGTAGTTCATGATGGAACCCACATAAACATATATATATATACGATAGCGACTCAAAGAGTCAAGAATACAGATATACAGAACAAAGATCCAAATCACCTTGAAAACGATACAACATCCGAGTACGGATAAGATGCAAATGGGGCTAAGAGCCTTGAAGAATAACCAATGGCGTCCATAACCCTGCCCAGGCCAAGCCAGAAGGGTAACCCTGCTAACGACGTCGTACTTATACCTGTTTAACAAAAGGGGTGCCGCAAAGTGCGAAAGAAAAAGGGAGCGGTCAGTACTGAAGCTAGTACACGGTGAGTCTAGAATTCAGCGGCTCTCGCCTACATAGGTATGGTGGACTGAAGCGGCAGGCGAGGCATGCACTAAACAACCTATAGAGACTCGATGCAACTATCAGCTATTAGAGAGGAATAAGAAAGACCTATTCGGGACCAACCTAATACTAACACCAATCATACCCATCCTGGTATTTCCCCCTCGATACCAAACGGGGAAGTCAAAACGAGGAACTCACACGGTTGGCAGTTTTATTCATTCCATTATAGTTGCAGCACTTACTAGTCAGATATAGATATCATGAGTAGTAAGGAGTGGGCAATTTTAGTTAACCATCCCATTGTAGTTGCAATACTTACTAGTCAGATACAATTAGCATAGGACATCCCAAATCCAGCAGTTGTTGGCACTTTTATTTCCTCATTCTGTTGTAGTGATACTGATTACTAGACATGTCAAAGTCCAGTTTATAGCACTACTTTAGTTATAGATGTCTATGATCAAGATACTATGCTCCAAGTCGGCCATAACCGGGGACATGGCTTTCAGAAAGATTTACCCTGCAGGAGTGCACAAATAGCAACACACGCACGATCAACCTCGAAAAAACCAAATAAAAACCCAACAAGGCTTTCACGACAAAGCAATCACAGGATTCATAGAATATTTCAGGGGCCACCCCACTAAGCTACCCGCAATAAAGTTGTCCAGCTCCGAGATGGACCCACGGTTTGTGACAATGGTTGTAAATGACTGGGAACCCGAAAGTGTGGCTGGGCTTGTTGAAACCGCAAAAACATTCCACGTTCCAAAATAGTACAGGTGCTCCACGTACAATCGTAAATAAAGCAGTATAGCATGGCATAAGTATATGATAGTAATAAAGCCCCAAACTAGTATGTTGCCCCAAGAAATAAGAAATAAATCAAGATCTAGCTAAGGGGATTCATGGTCCCACATGCGGAGAGTTTGATAGTCAAGGAACAAGTATCAAGTACTCGGGGCCTACGGGACAAAAGTGAGATATTAAATACCAAATATTAACTATTGCCCACCGGTGCCTCTTCATTAGTTATATCTATTCCTAGCATTTTAATATCAAGTTGTATTTAAAGTCATGATCATCTCCAACATAAAGCATATGGTAACCTTCCAACAACTATGGTACTTGACGACACGAAGTAGCACCTGAGCAAGCGACTAGGACGTGCAAGGCCAACTATCTACGAAATAACAAGTAATAGGAGGTGTCCAAGAAAATATAAAGGCTGCAGGAGATATGACGGGTACGAAAAGACTAAAGCATCGCAACACATGTAGAAATAGATCAACAGGAGGAAATAAAGCTTATAAATGCAAAATAGGTAGAAAGGGGGAGATTTGTCGCCTGGAAAACATAGCCGAAGATACATTATCCGAAGGACTTGTCGACACTCGCAACATCTCCTCGTCCTATCCAAGAAGAAGCAAAACACTAGAAGAAACACCGGATGCACTATTTGATACTACGGTGAAAGATCGGGCATGATGCATGGCATGGCAAAGATGTTGTGCAATAGGCAATATTAAACGGAACCAAGGTCCCAACGATTAATTAATAGGTTCATGTTGTTTAGCTACCCAGCAATTTAAATGTTATTTTATCAAGGCAAACATGATATTGGTTCGCTACACAAATTTAAATGGGATCAATATAAGACTCGAATAGCCCGCATATGGTCTCCATATTTAATTTAGGTGAATCAACAAAGTAACCCAACCCATAAAATATGTATACCATCATGAACAATTTAATGCAACAAGTAGATGTCAATATATTTATAAAATAGGGGTCTCGGAAAAGGGGATCACATATTACACGTTCAGAGATCTTGGGGTTTGAGATCGGTCTTCAGGATCCGTGTCAGAGTTCTCGGTGCTCCGTGTAGAAGAAATTGTCAATGGTTCTATGGTACTCCAAGGTGCTTCGGGTTCGGGTTCAATCGTCGGCGCCGGAACTTCACTTAGCATCGGTCTTGGCACCGGTAGCGGTGCTCACCAAGTCATCACCCCATACCACCACATCTCCTCATCAACACCAAAACAGCACACCGCATCTTTTTATACACCGCAGATCATCACACATGGCTGCACGCGTTGGCGCAGAGATGTGGCCAAATTTGACCGAAAGGACGAGGACGTGTGGCTCGAGCTTGGGCAGGTACAGACGAAGCAGCAGGAATAGCGAGGAAGAAGGTGCTCTGGTCTAGTAGGCGCCATGACACGCGAGGACATTGCGCGGTGGAGGTAGACCACGCGGAAGGGGCAGCAAACCGGAGGACATCCATGATGGCGAGGAGGAAACAGCAGACGCGTGCTCGCTAGCAACAGAGGAAGGCGAGGCTAGCGCGGGTTCTATGAGGCGGGGACGATGCAGCGATGCAGAGAAGGCGGCTGAAGGCGGATGGAGGAGATGCTTGTGGTTGTTCCCTATCTTGTCGGTGGAGAGAGGGGCGGCGAGGACGAGCTCAAGGGGCACCGGAGGAGGAAGGCCCTTAGGATGTCAGAGATCCTGGCGGCAGATACGGTGGTGATGCTAGGAGGCAGGACCAGCTCGACGAGGAGGTGACGGAGAGCTTGATGGACACGGTGGAGATCGTGGGAGGCGTCAGGCTTGGCATCCGGGAGAAGCGACGCGGTGTGGCTCGTCGCGTGGCAGCGTCCCTAGCGACGGCTGCTGGCGAGGGTGGAGAGGGGCCAGGTTGTGGCGGCGCATCGAGGCGAAGGACGACCTGCGGGATGGGGATACCGATCTAGAACAAGATGGGGGCCTCACGGGGTGGGGAACACGACCACGACCTAGTCGGGGTGGGGCCAGGCGCGGAGAGAGAAGAAGCAGGGGAGGTATTTGCGGGGAGAGGGAATCAGCGGGGTTGGTTGCAGGGCCGGATGGAGTTTACACGCGGTGGGGCCTGGGTGTCGGTGGAGAGAGGCAAGGCAGGGCAGGTGGGTCGTGCGTCTACTGCACGCGAGTGCATGAGTTCTGCTGGCGGCGGCATGGGGATTAGGGTTAGGGGTAGAACTAGGTTAGGGTTTGCAGTACGGGGTAGTAGGTGGCTAGCTAGGCCTTTTGGCCCGGCTGGCTGCCTCCCCCAAAAATACTTTTATTCTTATTTGTTTTATTTTTAGAGAGGCTTGTATAAATAGTTTGTAGACGAATAAAAGATCCTGAAAAGACCAGAGTTATGATTTGAAATAAAGACGAGGATATTTAGAAACAAACCAGGCTTTTAGAAAATAGTTTTAAACAAACAGATGCATGATGATGATGATGCTAAAATGCAATGTGGCATAATGACATGAGCATGCGGTCATGATGATGCAGAAAAATGAAACAACACACGATTTTCTAGTAGTGGTTTTACCGGGGTGCTATAGATTGCCTAGGTCTAGACATGGTCATGATTCTATATTTGTCGGTGTGGATCGCTTTTCCAAAATGGCGCACTTCATACCGTGCCATAAGACCGATGATGCTTCACATATTGCCAATTTGTTTTTCAGAGAAATTATCCATCTTCACGGTGTGCCAAGAACAATCGTTTCCGACCACGACGTCAAATTGATGAGCTACTTGTGGAAGACCCTCATGGACAAGCTCGGCATCAAGCTACTCTTCTCTTCCGCATCGCACCCGCAAACCAATAGCCAAACCGAGGTCGTCAACCAAAGCCTCGGTACTCTCCTTCGTGTGTTGATAACGAAGAACTTGAAGGATTGGGAGGAATGCATTCCACATGTCGAGTATGCCTAAAATTGCGCCAAGCATTCGACAACGCAGTTGAGCCCCTTCATGGTCATCTACGGTTCCGAGCCCCTCACTGCGCTAGACATACTACCACTTCCTCTACATGAGCGCACCAACATGGATGTCGAGAAACGCGCCCAAGCTATGAAGGAACTACATGAAGAAACAAGAGCCACAATCGAGAAACAAGTCCACTGTCGAGCATCATGGATAAACAAGGACAAGAAAGAGTTGATCTTTGAAGAAGGTGACCTTGTGTGGTTACACCTAAGCAAAGACCGCTTCCCCAAGGAACGTGATTCCAAGCTCAAGCCCATAGGAGATGGTCCCTTCAAGGTCCTCAAGAGAATCAACAACAAATCCTACATCATCGACATTCCAACCTCCAAGTACCTTCTGAGCAAAACATTCAATGTCAAGGACTTCACCATACCATGGATATGTTCAAGATGATAACCATGAAGAGTCGAGGAAGACTCTTTCCCAAGGGGAGGGGAGCTAATGCAGCCTGTCCTATGGACGTCCCTACATCTACACCACCAAGTCCCCCAAGTGGACCAATGACTCGAGCCCGAGCTAAACTACTACAAGCTAAGGTTAACTCGCTCCTCTCCTTGTTTAACTTTGATACTTCCTTGGATGGATTACTACTTCATGTAACTATCATCTATGAAGCCCCCATGGATGAAGTACAAGGAGAAGGACGAGAAGAAGAAGCTGTTGGAGCTGAAGGCCCGGTGTCTCCGGCCCTGAAGCCCGGAGTCTCCGGCCTCCAACCCCGGAGTCTCCGGCCTGGACTCCAGACCAATCTCTGGACCCCTGCTAGGAGCGTTCAGTACACCCCATGGAGTCTTCACCGGAGAGCAATGCCACCCCTGGATTTTCCGCGCACCCTGGAGTCTCAAGCCCATCGACCCAGAGTCTCCGGCCTTCGACCCCGGAATCTCTGCCCCAGGACTCCGGCCATGACTCAGGACCCCATCCAGGAACTCTCTGTATGCCGCCCCGGAGTTGGCCCCGGTGAGTGAGCTCCATCCCAGAGTCTCTGGCCCCTAGACAACGGAGTCTTTGGTGTAAGTGAGACAAGCCTGTTAAAAGCCTTTTGGGACTTTGGCCCATGTAACCTCGAATCGTTTCAGACTTTACCCTTGATTGCCTAAACTACCCCTGGACTAGTGGCTGGCCTATATAGAGTGATATGGGGTGGCCCGATCTTCTCAATAAGCGGATGGCGAAGATGATGGTGGATGGTAGATAACTAGTGCGTAGCTATGATCTCTCCCGCTCGATCCCTGATGCCAATGCAACAGATCTCGAACCTTGTAGGATATTCACAACACCACACTCTTGTGCACGTAGCCGTGACCACGAACGGTAGTATGCAATCTACTAATTCCCAATGGAACAACAGATCACACTCAATTATAGTTGGTAGATTCGAACACAGGGTAATTCCAGAGGTTCTATGAAAGAAACAACTCCAAAATATTTTAACGTGGTCTAAACCCTAACTAGAGGTCGTCCCAGGGCTTATAAGGGCGGCCGGGGCGGCCAGAAACCGAAACTAAACACAAACGACTCAAACTTATACAAACCGACTCAGACCAGATTTGGTCGGCGGGTGGACACTCCGGTCGAAATCGGTCGGACAGTCCGGTCTGGTCGGACACTCCGGGTGAAGTGTGCCAGACAGTCCGGTCTAGCCGGAAACTTTGAAGTTTCCGGGTGGTATCCGGGTAGTGTCCAAACTGGCAGACAGAATGTCCACGCTAGTTTGCCTCTCGACCAGGCCGGACAGTCTGGGTGGAACTGGCCGGACACTCCGGTCGTGGCTGATCTTTTCGCCTCCGTCTTGATGATCTTCTCTTGCGGCCTTCTCTCGCTCCTCCCTCGCGCATCCTTGGGCGATCATCATGTTGGGCTTCTCTTGTAGCCCTTCTCCTCCTCGCGCCATGCTTGTTTCTCCAACGAACCTGATCATACATAAATGCATAGACTTAGGCAGTATAAAGTTCTCATCAATCAAAGTACCAGATTCATTTAGGAGTAAATTCACTTGTTGTTCCAGTAGCTTAGCACGAGTTCTTTTAATAGGTCCAATTCTAATCTCATTGGATTGATCCTTTCTTGCAACAGTTGTAGCATCTTCAGTAGTCATTGGGGTAGGTGTAATTGTAGGGATGTCCTCATCATCTCCCCCCCTTCAAAAGTCGTCGACCTCGACACTCCAAGGTCATCTCCAGCATATGGTGACAAATCAGTGTAACACCCCGTCCACTCCTAGGCCCGGGGGGTGTCACTCCTGGCAGCTTAATAGGATATCTAGACTGGCCCCACAGACCAACACTAGTATTTTCTGTGCACTTTGTCCTCACTCGTGCGCACCCGGTTACCCACTTCCCGGTCGGTCACCCATACCAGAATTGCTCTAGGCCAAGCACGCTTAACCTTAGAGTTCTTTTCGAATGAGCTTCCGGAAAAGAAGTTGCAACTTGTTGATATGGGTATCCTATCAATCCTATTAAGCCATCCTGGATCTCACATACACCCACCCTTTAGAAAATCGATGCCCTCATCGATCAAGCACACCCCAGGAATGTTCCCTCTTGGCATGCGTCTATGCGTCCAGTGCCGGCACATGTGCCATGATGTGTCCACTCTAGGCCACACGCGCCATGCTCCACATGTCCCGCCACTAACCCGCACACACCCGTGTAATCGCAAGGGTCGGCTCTGATACCACTTGTAACACCCCGTCCACTCCTGGGCCTAGGGGTGTCACTCCTGGCAGCTTAATAGGATATCTAGATTGGCCCCACAGACCAACACTAGTCTTTTCTACGCACTTTGTCCTCACTCATGCGCACCCGGTTACCCACTTCCCGGTCGGTCACCCATCCTAGAATTGCTCTAGGCCAAGCACGCTTAACCTTAGAGTTCTTTTCGAATGAGCTTCCGGAAAAGAAGTTGCAACTTGTTGATATGGGTATCCTATCAATCCTATTAAGCCATGTGCCTGGATCTCACATACACCCACCCTTTAGAAAATCGATGCCCTCATCAATCAAGCACACCCCAGGAATGTTCCCTCTTGGCACGCGTCTATGCATCCAGTGCCGGCACATGTGCCATGCCGTGTCCACTCTGGGCCACACGCGCCATGCTCCACATGTCCCGCCACTAACCCGCACACACCCGTGTAATCGCAAGGGTCGGCTCT
This sequence comes from Avena eriantha, assembly GCA_910589775.1. Classification (NCBI taxonomy): domain Eukaryota; kingdom Viridiplantae; phylum Streptophyta; class Magnoliopsida; order Poales; family Poaceae; genus Avena; species Avena eriantha. The sequence continues at coordinate 411,004,898 of OU342743.1, forward strand.
GATACCACTTGTAACACCCCATCCACTCCTGGGCCTAGGGGTGTCACTCCTGGCAGCTTAATAGGATATCTAGACTGGCCCCACAGACCAACACTAGTATTTTCTGTGCACTTTGTCCTCACTCGTGCGCACCGGGTTACCCACTTCCCGGTCGGTCACCCATACCAGAATTGCTCTAGGCCAAGCACGCTTAACCTTAGAGTTCTTTTCGAATGAGCTTCCGGAAAAGAAGTTGCAACTTGTTGATATGGGTATCCTATCAATCCTATTAAGCCATGTGCCTGGATCTCACATACACCCACCCTTTAGAAAATCGATGCCCTCATCGATCAAGCACACCCCAGGAATGTTCCCTCTTGGCATGCGTCTGTGCGTCCAGTGCCGGCACATGTGCCATGCTGTGTCCACTCTAGGCCACACGCGCCATGCTCCACATGTCCCGCCACTAACCCACACACACCCGTGTAATCGCAAGGGTCGGCTCTGATACCACTTGTAACACCCCGTCCACTCCTGGGCCTAGGGGTGTCACTCCTGGCAGCTTAATAGGATATCTAGACTGGCCCCACAGACCAACACTAGTATTTTCTGTGCACTTTGTCCTCACTCGTGCGCACCCGGTTACCCACTTCCCGGTCGGTCACCCATACCAGAAATGCTCTAGGCCAAGCACGCTTAACCTTAGAGTTCTTTTCGAATGAGCTTCCAGAAAAGAAGTTGCAACTTGTTGATATGGGTATCCTATCAATCCTATTAAGCCATGTGCCTGGATCTCACATACACCCACCCTTTAGAAAATCGATGCCCTCATCGATCAAACACACCCCAGGAATCGCCATGCTCCACATGTCCCGCCACTAACCCGCACACACCCGTGTAATCGCAAGGGTCGGCTCTGATACCACTTGTAACACCCCGTCCACTCCTGGGCCTAGGGGTGTCACTCCTGGCAGCTTAATAGGATATCTAGACTGGCCCCACAGACCAACACTAGTCTTTTCTACGCACTTTGTCCTCACTCATGCGCACCCGGTTACCCACTTCCCGGTCGGTCACCCATCCTAGAATTGCTCTAGGCCAAGCACGCTTAACCTTAGAGTTCTTTTCGAATGAGCTTCCGGATAAGAAGTTGTAACTTGTTGATATGGGTATCCTATCAATCCTATTAAGCCATGTGCCTGGATCTCACATACACCCACCCTTTAGAAAATCGATGCCCTCATCGATCAAGCACACCCCAGGAATGTTCCCTCTTGGCACGCGTCTATGCGTCCAGTGCCGGCACATGTGCCATGCCGTGTCCACTCTGGGCCACACGCGCCATGCTCCACATGTCCCGCCACTAACCCGCACACACCCGTGTAATCGCAAGGGTCGGCTCTGATACCACTTGTAACACCCCGTCCACTCCTGGGCCTAGGGGTGTCACTCCTGGCAGCTTAATAGGATATCTAGACTGGCCCCACAGACCAACACTAGTCTTTTCTGCGCACTTTGTCCTTACTCGTGCGCACCCGGTTACCCACTTCCCAGTCGGTCACCCATCCTAGAAATGCTCTAGGCCAAGCACGCTTAACCTTAGAGTTCTTTTCGAATGAGCTTCCGGAAAAGAAGTTGCAACTTGTTGATATGGGTATCCTATCAATCCTATTAAGCCATGTGCCTGGATCTCACAATCAGCAACGTTGAAGCTGTTGCTAACTCCATCAAACTCCTCAATAGGTATATCAACTGAGTAGGCGTTATCATTAATCTTGGCTAACACCTTGTAAGGACTAGCACCACGTGGCTTCAATTTTGACTTTCGAAGTAGTGGGAACCTATCCTTGCGTAGATGCACCCAAACCATATCTCCAGGCTCGAACAACACTTCTTTCCTTGCTTGATTCCTTGCAGCAGCAATGTTCTTGCCTTTCTTCTGAATAGCCTCTCGAGTCTTCTCATGTATTTTCTTCACATAATCAGCACGTTTTGATGCCTCCATATCAACTCTCTCATGTAATGGAAGAGGCAACATATCAAGTGGCGTCAATGGCTTGAAACCATACACCACCTCAAAAGGACAAAGCTGAGTAGTTGAATGCACAACCCTGTTGTAAGCAAACTCAACATGTGGCAAACACTCTTCCTACTCCTGCAGATTCTTTTTAATCATTGTCCTTAGCAGCTATGACAATGTTCGATTCACCACCTCCGCTTGACCATCTGTTTGGGGATGACATGTAGTACTGAACAGCAGCTTCGTTCCTAGCTTTCCCCATAAGGTCTTCCAAAAGTAGCTCATGAACTTCACATCATGTTCAGAAACAATCGTCTTTGGTACTCCATGTAATCTCACGATGTCCCTGAAAAACAGGTTAGCAACATGCGACGCATCGTCGCTTTTGTGCCAGGCAATAAAATGAGCCATCTTAGAGAACCTATCCACTACCAAAATTATAGAATCATGACCTCTCTGAGTTTTAGGTAGACCTAGCACAAAATCGATAATAATGTCTTCCGATGGAGTAGTAGGTGCAGAGAGAGGTGTATACAAACCGTGAGGCTTCAGCTTAGATTTCGACTTGTGGCATGTAATACATCGGCTCACAAATCTGTACACATGACGCCTCATCTTGGGCCAATAAAAGTGATCAGCAAGCATGAGCAACGTCTTCTCACGCCCAAAGTGACCCATCAAACCACCAGCATGTAACTCCTGCAGTAAGAACAAACGCAACGACGATTCTGGAATACATAGTTTGTTAGCTCGAAACAAATATCCATCATGTATATGATACTTATCCCATGCGTTTCTAAGAGCACACAAACGATATGGTTCAGCAAAATCATGGTCAGTTGCATAAAGTGCACAAATAGCTTCTAATTCAGGAATTTTAACATCAAGATTGGTTAATAGCATGTTCTTCCTAGATAGAGCATCAGCAACAACATTCTCTTTCCCTTCTTATAGTTAATGATGTAAGGAAAAGACTCAATGAACTCAACCCATTTAGCTAATCTTCTATGCAAGTTTGATGGAGATTTCAAGTATTTCAATGCTTCATGATCAGAATGTATGATGAATTCCTTTGGCCACAAATAATGTTGCCAAACCTCAAGTACTCTAACAAGTGCATACAATTCTTTATCATAGATAGAATAATTCAAACGAGCACCAGTCAATTTCTCAGAAAAATAAGCTATAGGCCGACCCTCTTGTATCAAAACGCCACCTATGCCTATACCACTAGCATCACATTCAACTTCAAATTGCTTCGAAAAATCAGGTAATGCAAGTAATGGTGCAGAAGTAAGCAAATGTTTTAATGTATCGAAGGCAATGTCTTGGGCCGCGCCCCGAAAGGAACACCTTTCTTTGTCAAATCATTTAATGGTGCAGCAATGGTGCTAAAATCTTTCACAAAGCCCCTATAGAAACCAGCAAGACCGTGGAAACTACGCACTTGACTAACATTCACTGGAGTAGGCCAATTCTGAATTGATTCAATTTTAGATTGATCTACCTCTACTCCATGCTTAGAAACAACAAATCCTAGGAATATGACCTTATCTTTTGCAAATGTACACTTCTCAAGATTAGCATACAGTTTATTATCACGTAACACTTGCAAAACTTGTCTAATATGAGTGCAATGTTCAGATTCGGTGTGGCTGTATATAAGTATATCATCAAAGTAAACAACCACAAAACGACCAATAAACTCTCTCAAAACATGATGCATCACACGCATTAAAGTACTAGGTGAATTAGTAAGACCAAACGGCATGACTAACCACTCATACAAACCGAATGTAGTTTTGAAAGCAGTTTTCCATTCATCCCCTTCTTTCATCCTAATTTGATGATAACCACTACGCAAGTCAATTTTAGAGAAAACAGCAGCACCACTCAATTCATCTAGCATATCCTCTAAGCGTGGAATAGAATGACGATATCAAATAGTGATGTTATTAATCGCTCTACAATCAACACACATGCGCCAAGTACCATCTTTCTTAGGAACTAAAATAACAGGAACAACACAAGGGCTAAGAGAGACACGAATGTACCCTTTATCCAGCAACGCTTGTACTTGCTTCTGAATTTCCTTAGTTTCTTTGAGATTAGTCCTGTAAGGTGCACGGTTGGGAAGTGTGGCGCCAGGAATCAGGTTCACTTGATGTTCTATACCATGCAATGGAGGCAAACCTGCGGGTACGTCTTCTAGAAAAACATCCCCAAAGCCCTGCAAACCAGAAGAGACACCAAGAGGAATAGGGGTCATGTCGTTAGAAACCAACACCTCGCCCTTATACATGAGCACAAGTGGCATGGCTGTAGGATCCTCACGAAACTCTCTCATATCCTCCTTGGTGGCTAGGATCAATAATCCAGGCACTCTCTCACTTTTCGTTATATCACTCAATTTAGGCTCAATTACATCAGGAACAGCTGTTACACAGTCTCGCCGAGTGGTAGTATCTTCCTTCAAGTTTACCTCTATCTTCTGGCGAGAATCAATCACAATTTCTTATGGTGTCATTGGCTGCATAGTAGTCTTCTTTCCTTTGAATTCCAAGTGATATGTGTTGGCTCGGCCATTGTGTTGCACATGGCGATCATAGAGCCAAGGCCGACCCAATAGTAGGGGACAAACAGTCATAGGAACCACATCAAAATCAATAGAATCTTTGTATGGCCCTGTTTGAAAATTCACACGTACCATATGATTTACCTTCATCTCACCATTGTTGCTCAACCATTGTATGTAGTATGGCTTGGGATGAGGTAAGTATGTCAAATTCAGTTTGGCACATAGTTCCTTACTTGCAAGATTTCTGCAGCTACCTCCATCAATAATGACCTTGCAAGCTTTATTTGGTCCAACGAGAGCTTTTGTTTGGAACAAGTTGCAACGCTGGGATTCCTCAACCGGTTGCACACTAAGTACACGTGAAGATACGAAAATAGAGGGTGCACGCTCAGCATATGCATCAGCACCAACCTCGCTGTGATCAATATCATCATCAGAAGCTTCGTCTCCACTTTCTACTTCACCTTGTTCATTAACAAACATAACCTTGCTGTTTGGACAATCTTTCTTGTAGTGACCTCTACCTCCACAAGTATGGCACACCCCATCACGAGTACGTGCAGTAGACATGTTGGAACCCGAGCTAGCAGCAGGAGCAGGGGGTTTCCGAGCATTAGAACCAAACGAAGGTGTACTTGCTGGCTTGGCCGATGGTGTAAAGGGAGCAGCAGCTGGTGGCGCGGCTGTAGAAGGTGTAGACCTGGCCAAAAATCTGTTGGAGGACGGAAAACGAGCACGTGACTTCGCCTCTTCTGCCAACTGGGATTCGGCCTCTCTAGCATGATGCAACAACCCATTCATGGTCTCATACTTGTGATGACAAACAATGCTCTTGATCGGTAACTTCAAATTGATTAGGAATCGTTGCATGGTCATCTCAATGGACTCACGAATTCTAGCATGCTGCATAAGCATCTCCATCTCCATGTAGTACTCATCAACTGTCATGGTGCCTTGCTTCAGTTGCGTCAATTTATAAAAAATTGATCGCAAGTAGTTGGTTGGTACGAAACGAGCATTCATGATTTGCTTCATCTCGCGCCAATCCATCAGAGGAAGTTCATTGTCCTCCCTCCTATGTTGCACAAGAGCATCCCACCAACGTAAAGCTTAACCATCAAATTCAGATGCTGCAAGCTTGACCTTCTTATCTTCTTGATAGTCAAATAAGCGCCAGAGTTTCTCAATCTTCAACTCCCATGTGAGGTAGTCTTCAGGATCAATGGAACCATCAAACTTAGGAATTGAGAATTTTGGCTTTCACAAACCATCATCTGCAGCTTGGTTGGGCACACGTTGACCACGCCCAAGATGGGCAAACCCACGACCATGAGCAGGTGCCTGGACAGGGGGAATAGCACGTCCCCTGCCAACATGTGGAGCAGCGTCAACAACACTACCCTCATCGAAATCATCAAAGGCATCATCATGTTGAGGCTCTTCCCTTCTATGTAAGGCGGTTGCAAACCCTCAATGGACTGCTGCAAAGTGGTGACATTGACATTGAGCGTAGCCACTTGCGTTTGTATAGTATCAACCGTCCCAACATGCTGATCCAATCTCATATTCATATCTTGGAGATTCTTGTCAATGGCATATGCCATGTTAGTAAACACATGTGTCAAGTGGGATTTCAAAGCCTCAAAACCACGCCAATTGACGAGCTCCTCGTCCTTCTTTTTCTGCAACACAACATCATCATCACTAGTAGACATGATTAGTAGGTTAGTGCAAAAATCAGAAGTTGTATGGTGAAAACTCTCACAACTCACTCACAACTAATAAGAAAGGAGATCTTACCGTTCCAAAGTGAATAGAGATGCCCTACCAGACGAAATCAAAGACTGATGCACTTGATGTGATGAAGTGAATATCAAAGGTATAGAGAACGATCGCAGGACACACAGGTTATGTAAAGGTGGGGCTATAGGTATGGTACCCTATCTACACCGCAAACAAGTCCTAGTGTTGATCGTACAAATACCCAAGAAACACACACAATGGAGATAAATGTGGCAAAGCAACTTATGAAAAGGAATATTGCAATGCACAAGAGAGACACTAGTAATAGCTCAAATAGAACAGGAACAAGATTGCTCAATCTACTAGTGCTATACACAACAAGGCCTCCAAAATTGCACACTTATATATCTATTTTTTATTTTTATTTTTTGGTCAGACTTGTAGCTCTTTTTTTTATACTGATTCTCTTTTCTTTTCTTTTTTTGATTTTTTAACTATATTACTCAATGCAAACGAGTACAGCAACGTATGACAGAACTGGGCCGGATAGTCCGGTTGATATGCGTCGGAGACTCCAGTTGGGCCGGATAGTCCGGTGTGATTCGGGCGGATAGTCTGGTTTTGCCTGTCGAAAATTTCTGCACTTCAAAAACCTAATGAGCAGCCTGTCGGAGCAAAGGAACTAGTCTCGTGGGTACGTTCTTAGGCACAGATACTATAGAGAGGTTGTGTCTATGGTATGCAAACAAAAGTACGCTATGTGGACTCAGAAAAAAAACGATAAAGACTTGCGAAAACATTAACGGTGGAAACAACGGAAAATAAGATCAAACCCTAAACCTAGACACAAACGGAAACTAGACTCATACAAGGAAAACTTGCAGATCGGATCTACGAGAAGATACAATCAGCAACTAAAACTCAAAAACGATGCAATCTAGTCGATGGCAAATCTTTTTGTAAGGCTTTTTCTGTATAGGACGAAAAACACTCTCTAATCTATGGATGGATTTGTGGATGCTTACCAAGGCAACACTGGAAATCTGATATCAAGATGATATGGGGTGGCCTGATTTTCTCAATAAGCGGATGGCGAAGATGATGGTGGATGGTAGATAACTAGTGCGTAGCTATGATCTCTCCCGCTCGATCCCTGATGCCAGTGCAACAGATCTCGAACCTTGTAGGATATTCACAACACCACACTCTTGCGCACGCAGCCGTGACCACGAACGGTAGTATGCAATCTACTAATTCCCAATAGAACAACAGATCACACTCAATTATAGTTGGTAGATTCGAACATAGGGTAATTCCAGAGGTTCTATGACAGAAACAACTACAAAATATTTTAACGTGGTCTAAACCCTAACTAGAGGTCGTCCCAGGGCTTATAAGGGCGGCTGGGGCGGCCAGAAACCGAAACTAAATGCAAACGACTCAAACTGATACAAACCGACTCGGACCAGATTCGGTCGGCGGGCGGACACTCCAGTCGAAATCGGCCAGACAGTCCGGTCTGGCTGGATACTCCGGGTGAAGTGTGTCGGATAGTCCGGTCTAGCTGGATACTTTGAAGTTTCCGGGTGGTATCCAGGTAGTGCCCGAACTGGCAGACAGAATGTCCACGCTAGTTTGCCTCTCGAACAGGCCGGACAGTCCGGGTGGAACTGGCCGGACACTCCGGTCGTGGTAGATCTTTTTGCCTCGGTCTTGATGATCTTCTCTTGCGCCTTCCTCCCGCTCCTCCCTCGTGCATCCTTGGGCGATCATCATGTTAGGCTTCCCTTGTAGCCCTTCTCCTTCTCGCGCCATGCTTGTTTCTCCAACGAACCTGATCATACATAAATGCATAGACTTAGGCAGTATAAAGTTTTCATCAATCAAAGTACCAGATTCGTTTAGGAGTAAATTCACCTGTTGTTCCAGTAGCTTAGCACGGGCTCTTGTAATAGGTCCAATTCTAATCTCATTGGACTGATCCTTTCTTGCAAAAGTTGTAGCATCTTCAGTAGTCACTGGGTTGGTGTAATTGTAGGGATGTCCTCATCATATAGTCCTCCATTTCTATTGTAAACCTTAGGCTTGATATTTGGAATTAGTGGACACCCCTTGTGGATCTATCTTGTTCTTGCATCATCCTCCTTTGATAGAGGAGCACCAGATATCACAAACCTCGTTGAAGTTTGCTGTAACATCCCAGATTTCTATCTATTTGGAAGTGCTACCATGCAACATAAGTTTCTAAGAAAATCAAACGACAATTAAAAATTTCGGCAACACCTCCTTTGTTTCGACGGACATCCATGACAGGCATAACAAAATATAAGGGATATAGGCGGTAATAACCATAAATACAAGAATCCATGCAGTTCATATAGTGCATAATCATTCCATGACACGATTACTAAAGCTAGAGCGACGAAAGGCTCACAAAAACATGCAACCGACTCCATGAATTGTGATAAAGTAATTATGGTAAACTAAAAAACATGTGTGGTAGACGTTCTATGAGATGTAGTGTTGAGGTATGCGCCAAAACGGTGGCGAACTAATCCCTCCCATGCATGTCGCTACGCTGAGTACCTGAAATCCAAATAAAAACCAAAGAAAACACAAGAGTAAGTAAAAATATACTCAACAAGTACAAGTTCAGAACCGAATCCACAACAACAAAATATCCGATACTCGTTTCGATGGATAACCAGAAAACACGATTACCTATTTTATATTTTACGATATGAGCATCCTAGAATATTCACTTTTAACTTTCTCATCGACCATGTGGAATAGTTAAACACGTGAATTGTCACCGACCTAGCTCAAGCTCACCTAGTTACATAATAACTTAAATCACCGTCCGCTCCAGAATAGTTACTTGTAACTTATTCACCACACTGGCTTAATATAAACTTATCGACGACATATCAAGGCATGAACACCAAAGGAAGAACCAACATCACAAAGCCAACAATTTCAAAGATGGCAACCATAATTAAAAAGCTCGTCGTGCACTTGCCTTAGAACGGCGTTCAAACTGAAAAACCACTCGGAGCACCTGTAGCTCCAAATCCTGTAGTTAAAATAATTTTAGAAATTGTTCTCGGAGGAAATAGTCTAAATTGCAGTACGATAGTCACAGTCCTAATTCTGTTCTAGAGTTGGTCCTAGATATGTTTGAATCCATCTGACTGCTTCTCGGTAGCTAGCTCTAAAATAGATCAATTCATTCCCTACTACCTCTCAACTTGCCAAAACTACCTTCAGTATCAAATTAAACAAATTGGCAGTAATACGTGTACTAGCTGATTTGAATCCTTTCATTACATCAGCCGTAGCTGCTACAACCCGTGCGAGTATCATCTGATCCAGGTAATAGCTATGTCTCTAGCCAAAACAATTCAAATCAGATAGTCAACGTACTACTACTAGCCGCTGAATAGAAAATAGATGCGTAGCAAATATCCAACTTCAATCCCGGCAGATCATTGCTAAGCTCCCGTATGTAGGGTTTTAATTAGAGCAGGAATCTGGATCAAATCAGCCCATCGCAATGTTTCGGTAGAGAGGAACCAAGGTACGTGGCAGCTGTAGTCTGAGACCAACTTCCCGTCCGCGGCAGCCGGCGCAGATGACCACGACGACTAGAACGCTCACGCCAGAGCAAACTACCGACGACGGAACCGTAGGCAACGATGGCGAAGACGGCTGGGTGTTGGGGACGATTGGTTTAGGGTGAGGACTCGGCCTCGGCCACGGGTGTCTTTTTTATTTCCTCCTCTCTTTTTTCCTACCCGGAAAGGTAGTCCGGACTTGCTCCGAAAACAGTCAATAGCCAAAAAAATTTAACATATCTCCACTAATCCATTTGACATCCGCTATGCATAAATTTATACTCTTTTTGATCAGCTCGACGGGACGAACCCAACCATGGTGTTAGATTATTCATCGGGACTTATGGTTTGAAAAGTCAAATTTTTGTCACCTATAAAGAAATGTTTACATTAACATGTAGAGATTTACAGGATATTACATTCTTCACCCGTTTAACAGAATTCGCCCTCGAATTCATGCTCACTACTCAACCGAAAAATAACTTAAGCTTAAAAAATCATATTAACTCACCAGGTTTAAATAACTCCGGATATTTCTCTCGCATCATTGACTCAAGTTCCCATATTGCTTCACGCTCCGTCTAATTTGTCCAAAAAACCTTGATAAACTTGAGAGTCCAACGCCTCATTACTATCAGCCTCCTCCAAACTTATCACTGGGCAAGCCTCAAAAGTTAAATCTTGCTCAATTGTAATCAGCCCTAGTGTCATTTGCCGTTCTGGATCTCGAAGGTACTTTCTCAACACCGTGACATAGAATACATTATATACACCTTTCATAGACTCAGGCAACTCTAGACGATACGCCAATTTCCCAACTCGTGCCACTATCTTGAAAGGTCCAATATATCATGGGCTAAGTTTTCATTCGATATTAAATCTCACAACACCCTTAGTAGGTGATACTCTAAGAAGCACCTCATCACCTACATGAAATTCCACATTTTGTCTCTTGGGATTTGTGTAACTCTTTTGCCTGCTCTGTGCTGCCAGCATGTGCTCTCTAATCTCAGCAACCCACTCAGTAGTCTACTGAACCCAGTCTGTCCCCAATACTGATTTCTCACCCACGGCAGTTGATACGTTGCTAACATATCTATAATTTTTGATGTTCCATGCTTGATTTTATCTATTTTCTTATGTCTTATTCCAACTTTGGAGTACTTTTCATACACTTTCTTGGACTAACCTATTAACAAGATGCCATAGTGCCAGTTGCCTATTTTCTGCTGTTTTTGGTTCCAGGAAAGTCAGAAAATGAATATTCTCGGAATTGGACGGGATAAAAGACAAAGTCGATATTTTACCGGAAGACTCACGGAGCCAGAAGACGAGACGGAGAGGGGCCAGGGGCTGGCCACACCACCTAGTGCCGCGGGCCAGGCCAGGCCGCGCCAGGGGGTGGTGTGGGCCCCTCCGGCACCCCCTCGGTCTCCCCTCTCGCCTATAAGAGCCTCCCGATGCATAAACTCTAGATCGTCAATCAGAACGCCACGCAAAGTTCCGCAGCGCCGCCGCCACCGAAGGGGAGATTTGGGGGACATAAAGTCTCTGTTTCGGCACCCTGCCGGGACAGGGAAGTGCCCCCGGAGTCATCTCCATCAATCTCCACCACCATCTCCATTATTGTTGCTGATTCCCATGATGAGGAGTGAGTAGTTCTCTCTCAAGGCTAAGGGTTCTACCGGTAGCTATGTGTTCATCTCTCTCTCTATGCATGATCATATTGTGATCATGAGCTTTGTAATCAAGTAGATCTACTTTGCTACTCAAGTGCTTTAATAGATCTCTGCTCTCCCCATGTGTGTGAAAGTGACAGCGTGCACACCATGGTAGCACTTAGGCTAGAGATTACAAATACTTGTTATGAGTTATATTTGGAGTTGGATGTCTTTATGAAATTGTGGTGTTTGTTGGAACCATCTGGTGCTCAAGGTTACAGTGTGGGGTTATCTAGATGGGAAAGGCATACTTTGAGGAGTGCTGTTATAGCCCTACCATGGATTAGAGTGTCCAACCGGAGAGTAGTATCATAAAGAGAAGATATTTATATGAGAGTGTTCACTAGTGAAAGTATGATCCCTAGGCCTTGTTTCTAAGCATTGAAACACCGTTTGCATTTAGATCTATTATATGTTTGTTTGCTTGCATCTTTCTTTCAGTTTGCCTTTAGTCTTTTCCACGCCATCAAGCTATTTTCTATCACCGTTACCACTTATAATTATCTATACCACTTGTATTTCACTATCACTTCGCCGAATTAGTGCACCTATACACCTAACAAGTGTATTGGGTGTATTGGGGACACAAGAGACTTCTTGTATCTTAATTGCAGGGTTACTTGAGAGGGAATACCTTTGACCACTTCTTCCCTGAGTTTGATAAACCTTGGGTGATTCACTTAAGGGAAAACTTGATGCTATTGTACAAACCTCTACACTTGGAGGCCCAACAACTGTCTACAAGAATAGAAGTGCGTACATGAGGCTATTTTCTGGCGCCATTGCTGGGGAGGTAAGGTAAAAGGTACTCACATCCTTCGTGTGAGTGCTCGAAGTTATTTCCTTTAGATTCTGCAATTTTGTCTTTTTGTTTCTTGTTTTCACTAGTTAGGCTTAATGGAAAACAACAACAAAATAGAGAGCTTTTTAGTATTTTTTTCCTAATGTAGAACATGAATTATTCGAAAAGAAAATTAAAAAAACCCTTGGAACCTTCTTTGCATGCTAATAGCAATGTTATTAGTATGGATCTTTTGGACACCTTTGTTACTAATGCTATGGAAATGTCTAAGCTTGGGGAAGTTAGTTTTTATGAAAATGATCTTTTTAGTTCCCCAGCTTTAAAGAAGAAAATTTTCTCTAATGATACTTTATCTCCCATATGTGGTAATTCTAATGATACTTGTGATATTTTAAATCCACATACTGAAAGCATCTTTTTTAAAATACCTAGAAAAATTGTTGAACGTGTTATGAACAACTGTTATTTGGGAGATGGAACTGTCCATCCTGGTGATCATTTACTCTTTATAAACGAATTATGCGAGTTGTTCAAGTGTGCAGGTATTACAACGGATCAAGTAAAGAAGAATTTATTCTATTTATCACTTAAGGGCAAAGCAAGGGAGTGGTATGAGCTACTAGATGAACCTCATCATTTGGAGTGGAAGGAGTTTGAATCTCTCTTTTACTCTAAATTTTATCCTCCTCATGAAATTCATAAAGATAGGAATCATATTTATAATTTTCATCCTCATGATGGAGAAAGTATTGCCCAAGCATGGGGGAGATTGAAATCACTAATCCTCAAATGTCCCATTCATGAGCTCCCCAGTAATATTGTTATCAATAATTTCTATGCAAGGCTTTCAGGACATTACAAGGACTATCTAGATACTTGTTTAGAGGGATCCTTCACAAGTAAGGAAGTCAAAGCTAAGTGGGATATTCTTGAAACAATTCAAAGCAATACTGAAGATTGGGATAACAACAAAGGTAAAAAACCAGGTATAAACTATGAGTATGATTGCATTAAGTCTTTCGCTGAAACTGCTGATTTTCAAGAGCTTGGTGCTAAATATGGTCTTGATCCTCAAATTCTTATTGATTGTTTTAAAACCTTTGCTTATCATATTAATGCTCCTAAATAAAAGTGGGACATGTATCATGAGCCTTTTAAAGACACTTGCATGGAAAATGAAATTGTTGTTAATGATAGTAATAAACATGCTCAAACCTCTGAAAGTACTATTTCTTATAAGCATGTTAATTTTTGTGGAATACATAGACCTTGTGAGAATAATCAAATTGAAGAATAATATTGTATCACCCACGGGAATGAAAAAACTAGAGCGTGGTTTAGGGATCTAAATGATCTTGGTAAAAAAGTTTGTGCCCTCTATCCTTTTATTTGTGAACATTGTTTTGAAGTAGGTCATTTCAATTTTCAATGCTCATGCCATAATAATAGCCCTTATAATACAATGAGTACTGCAAGTTTGTATTGTGATGACATGATCACTCCTAACCAGCATGATGAACTTACATTATTTTTGGGGTGTGAAGAATTATCAAGAAAAACTTATTTGGTAGATATGAGTGCTTTTGATATGAATAGCGTCTTGCATGGTTGTCATCTTTACTGTGTTGATAATTGTCACACAAATACTTACATACAAAATATTATAGAAGATGAGATTTTACCAAAATATGACAGGACTAATATGTGTTTTGATCTTATTAATGAAAAGAAGGAATCCTCCAAAGTTTCTTCTATTGTCTCTAACAATAAACCAGGGTATATGGAGAAGCTTCCTTTCAAGCCTCTCCCTCCTAAATATAAGAAGAAAAAGAAGAAGAGGAGGAGTAAAAGGAGAGAGGAAACGGTATTTTCCCCTAAGCACGTTGCTCCTATTATAGTTTTTGATGAGTCTGAACTCGATGATGTTCCTATGCCTGTTACCTATAATAGTGATCATGATTGGGAAAATCACACTACTTTTGATACTGAAAATCTCTTCGGTACCAATTCTGGAAATGATGATAATTGTTGTACTATTAGTGCTATCCATGTTCCTTCCAATGATGATATGTTTACCAATGAACACACTTTGTAAGATAACTATTCTATTGCTTATGATGATACTATACCCCGAATATATTATGATTGCAATGAAGAATATGATATTTTCAGTCCACCTACTATTGAGGAGAAAATTAATTATGATTAAAATATGCCTCCTATATTTGATGATTATGGTGATGACAATAATAATGATAGCTATTTTGTTGAATTTGCTCCCACTACAATTAATAAGAATGACTATGTTTATGTGGGGAGTATTAATTCTTTTATGCATGTGGGTCATGATAAGAATGTTTTATGTGGTAGTTATATTTTTTATTTTATTCATGTTGCTACTAAAAGTTATTATGAGAGAGGGAAACATGGTTCTATGCATCTCAATAATATTAAGTTCCCCCTCTTTATATTGAAAATTTTGAAGTTACACTTGTTTTGCTTTCCTATGCTTGTTGATTTGTGCTTTCATGACTTGTTTATTTACAAGACTCCTATGCATAGGAAGTGGGTTATACTTAAATGTATTTTGAATTTGCTTCTTGATGCTCTCTTTTACTTCAATTCATGTTTCTTATGTGAGCATCTTCTCAAACTATCAAGCCTAACTTAAAGACGCTAAAGAAAAGTACTTATTGGGAGATAACCCCAAAGTTTTAGATGAGTCTTTGAAGTTATTACCTCTGTAATAACCGCTCCTTATCCTTTTTATTTGCTTTTTGTGCCAAGAGTAACCTGTAATGAGAGAGAAGTAATGATTGGGAAAGTTGATGTCCCGAAACAGATTTATGTGCTTCACCGTAAAAATTCGTGTAAAATCTATGTATGTCCTTTTTAGGCGTGAATTTTTGTGCTTCTGCCCCAGGTTGTTATATAACTTTCGTTAGTTCAACACTTTTCGATTTGAGCAACAGAAGGTCTTCGAAATAATTCGCCTTTACCTGCTGGTCTGTTTTGACAGATTTCTGCCATTATTTGGATTTGCTTCTTGTTGGTTCCTTTTTGAGTTCTTTTGGGGAATTGAGCTTTTTGAGGGAAGTGCTACAGTAGCTTGTGTTTTATTTATAAGTTTTATTGGTGTTGAAACTGAACCCAAAGACTTATTATCTTGAGTGCACTAATGTTGCTAATAAAGATTGTGTGAAGTTTTGTATGAAGAAAAAAATTTAGGTGTATGGAAGGAATGAGTAACGAGATGAAGGATGGACTAAAGCTCAAGCTTGGGGATGCCACGCGTGTCACCCCAAGAAATATCCAATAAGTACAAGCATCAAAGCTTGGGGATGCCCAAGGCATCCCCTTCTTCATCAATAAAAATCCCAGGTTCCTTCCAAACACTTCATTTTTATTGTTTCGTGCACAGTTGTGTTGTTCTTGGAGTGTCTTCTTTTTCGTTTTGGTTTTTGTTTGCTTGGTTTTCTTAGTTTGCTGAATAAATTGGTTGGACCCCCTCTTTCATACATTGGTTTTCAAATAGTTTGGTTTGGATTGGAAAAGAGTAGGAAAGTTCATGCTTAAGTGGTAAAGAGAGCTTGTTTTTTACTGTGGCCTATGCTTTGTCATGCCATGCTTGATATTGTTTTTGATTTAGCTTAGTATTCTTTGTTGTAGCATGACTTGTTATAAACAATTGAGATTTCTTAATGTGCCTTGGATGAATCATGTGTTGTTTCAGCATATTAAAGCATAGTATAGTGGTATTCTCCTTTGATCCTTTATTTGGGTTGTCTTGGCACATGCTCACACCATGTTATGATTATCTCAAGTCACCATAGCCTTTATGATCCTTTAGTTTTCAACTTGTAGTATCACTTTATGCTTTGATCAATGATTTTTTGTCGCTTTGCATGATTATGGAAATTATTGCTCTCTTAGTTGGTCGCTCCCAGTCTTTTGCTAGCCTCCATAACCAAGTATGAGTTCCAGTCATACATCCAACTCCAAATAAAACCAAGTTATTCCAAAGAGTCCACCATACCTACCTACTAGCATATGCTATTCCAAGTATATTCATGTTTTTTATCTACCTTCCAAATTAAACTTGTTATGTGAAAATTAGTGATTAAAGCTCTCACGAACTTGATGGCACACTTTACTTTTCTTGCATTTAATAAACTTGAACCATTGGGTCCAACTTTGTTGCGTATATGCTTGCGCTTTATAAGTTGAAATTAGCAGAACCATGTATCATGGGGAACGCTTTCAACATTGCACTTGTACATTGTACCCCGTTGATATCATGTTCTTTTGCTTATGGATCCCGGTGGTGTGAAATAAAAGTGGAACTTGTAAGATCATGGAGTTTGTATGTGTGTTAGAGAAACACCTAGGCCGCTAGCCTAAGCCATGCCTAATCATGGTGGAAACTTGCAGCATCACCATAATGAGCAATCTATTAAGCATCCTCAATAAAAACCTATGCAAATAGCAAATAAAAAGATCGCTGAGATGCTCATTGTCTGCTTGCCTTGTCATTTTGATTATGGGATAGCTCCTGTATCATGTGCAAGGGGTACCCCGTTGGCGGTTCTTTTTGATACATATGTACTTATAATGACAAGAGCTTACTTGTGACTAAAGTTGAGTAGCATGAGGTTCGGTCTTTGTAAGTAAGGGGCATGAGATTTCGGCTTATAACTTGTCAAGCATATCCTCTTAGTTCTGCCACTTTAACCTTAATCACCTTCAAGATGCTTATGATAGGGGCAATGAGAGTTGAAAGCTAATAAATACCATAATTTTTGGAAGCTCTTTATGAGACTTGAATCCGACTTCCTTCTATGAAGGCCTTTCTTTTACTTTTATGTTGAGTCTCCACCTTCTACCTTTATGCACCTACTTTGAGAGCATAGTGGCCATTCTTAGTTCTATGTGCATTGTCCCAAGACTTGTTGATTGATGCATAGATTTGATATTTCTTGTTTTACACTATTTGTATCTAGTCACTCTTATGAACTTCGAAGGTGTCATATGCATCTATATTTGCTACTCTATGAGGGACAAGCTGAATGCCACTATGCTATGTTTTATTTATGTGAAACAAGCAAACGTCTTGCAAAGCATTGTTATTCATGAATCTTTTGTTTGTGCTTTTTCATGTTGCAATATAGTTGCTTTGTCTTATTGCTAGAACTTTATCTTTCATGTTATGATTGAAGAACTATGATCCCAGCTATCAATGTTTTACAAATACTTTGATCAAGTTTATGGTGGTCCATGTCACCTCAAAAATTATTCTTTCTTTTTATCACTTACCTACTCGAGGACGAGCATGAGTTAAGCTTGGGGATGTTGATACGTTGCTAACGTATCCATAATTTTTTAAGTTCCATGCTTGGTTTTATCTACTTTCTTATGTTTTGTTCCAACTTTGGAGTACTTTTCATAGACTTTCTTGGACTAAACTATTAACAAGATGCCATAGTGCCAGTTGCATGTTTTCTGCTGTTTTTGGTTCCAGGAAAGTCAGAAAATGAATATTCTCGGAATTGAACAGGACAAAAGCCAAATTCGATATTTTACCGGAAGACTCACGAAGCCAGAAGATGAGACGGAGAGGGGCCAGGGGCTGGCCACACCACCTGGTGGCGCGGGCCAGGCCAGGCCACGCCAGGGGGTGGTGTGGGCCCCTCCGGCACCCCCTCGGTCTCCGCTATCACCCATAAGAGCCTCCCGATGCATAAACCCTAGATCGTCAATCAGAAAGCCACAAAAAGTTACGGAGCGCCACTGCCATCGAAGGGGAGATTCGGGGGACAGAAAGTCTCTGTTCCGGCATCCTGCCGGGACGGGGAAGTGCCCCCGGAGCCATCTCCATCGATCTCCACAACCATCTCGATCATTGTTGCTGATTCCCATGATGAGGAGGGAGTAGTTCTCTCTCGAGGCTAAGGGTTGTACCGGTAGCTATGTGTTCATCTCTCTCTATGAATAATCATATTGTGATCATGAGCTTTGTAATCAAGTAGATCTACTTTGCTACTCAAGTGCTTTAATAGATCTCTTCTCTCCCCATGTGTGTGAAAGTGACAGCGTGCACACCATGGTGGCACTTAGGATAGAGATTACAAATACTTGTTACGAGTTATATTTGGAGTTGGATGTCTTTATGAAATTGTGGTGTTTGTTGGAACCATCTGGTGCTCAAGGTTATAGTGTGGGGTTTTCTATATGGGAAAGGCATACTTCGAGGAGTGCTGTTATAGCCCTACCATGGATTAGAGTGTCCAACCGGAGAGTAGTTCAGAGTAGTATCATAAAGAGAAGATATTTATATGAGAGTGTTCACTAGTGAAAGTATGATCCCTAGGCCTTGTTTCTAAGCATTGAAACACCGTTTGCATTTAGATCTATTATATGTTTGTTTGCTTTCATCTTTATTTCAGTTTGCCTTTAGTCTTTTCCATGCCATCAAGCTATTTTCTATCACCATTACCACTTATAATTATCTATACCACTTGTATTTCACTATCTCTTCGCCGAACTAGTGCACCTATACACCTGACAAGTGTATTGGGTGTGTTGCGGTCACAAGAGACTTCTTGTATCTTAATTGCAGGGTTACTTGAGAGGGAATACCTTTGACCACTTCCTCCCTGAGTTCGATAAACCTTGTGTGATCCACTTAAGGGAAAACTTGCTGCTGTTCTACAAACCTCTGCACTTGGAGGCCCAACAACTGTCTACAAGAATAGAAGTGCGTAGACATCAGCAGTCCAACAAAGCGGAGAACTACACTTTTGTCCATATAAAGCCTCATAGGGTGCCTTTCGGATGCTAGCTTGATAACTATTATTATATGAAAACTCCACAAGTGGAAAATGGTCCTCCCAACTCCCTTGCCAAGATCGAACACAACATCTCAACATTTATTCTAATGTTTAGGTCGTATGCTCTGACTGGCCATCGGTCTGAGGGTGAAACGTTGTGCTAAGCCTCAACTCTGTCCCCAATGCACTCTTCAAACTATCCCAGAACTTTGATACAAACTTAGCATCTCTGTCAGAAACAATGGTTCTCGGAACCTCATGCAACCGTACTATGTCTCGCACATATATCAGTGCCAGGTCACTTGTTGAGTTTGTGGGGCGAATTGGAATGAAATGAGCAACCTTGCTTAGTCAATCCACGACCACCCAAATAGCATCCTTCTCTCATTGAGTACGGGGTAGCCCAACAACAAAATCCATAGGACTATCATCCCATGGCCACTCTGGAATCTCTAGGGGATGCAACAATCCTGGTGGCCTCTTATGCTCAGCTTTCACTTGTTGACACACACTACAAGAAGACACATACTTGGCCACATTGACCTTCATCCGTTTCCACTAATAGTTTTCCTTCAAACCTTAGTACATCTTGTTCTCGCCTGGGTGTACCGTATATGGAGTATGGTGTGCCTCTCTCGGAATGTCTTCCTTTACCTGAGTTCTGTGGCACGCACGGACGACCTCGAAACCGAATGACTCCCTTGGAATCCAAAGTAAAATTTACAATCTTCCCTTCTTGGACACGCTTCTTAACTTGGAGCAATAATCGATCTTGTTGTTGCTCTTCCAATACACGTCTAGGTATGGCCGACTCAAGAATGAATTGTGACAATGATTCTACAACTCCCGCATAGCAATATGAAATACCCATTCGCTCAAAATCATCTATTAAGGAATTCACTGTAGAAGGGACTGACTTACAACTAAGAGCATCCGCAACCACATTTCTCTTACCCGGTGTATACTGGATATTGAGATCATAATCTTTAATTAACTCTAACCACCTCCTCTGCCTTAAGTTCAAACCCTTCTGTGTGAAAATATACTTGAGACTCTTATGATCCGTCAATATGTCACACGTTGCTCCATAAAGATATTGCCTCCAAAGCTTGAGTGCAAAGACTACTGCCACAAGCTCTAAATCATGGGTAGGATAATTTTCCTCATGCTTTTTCAAATGCCTCGATGCATAGTAAATAACCTCGCCGTTCTGCATGAGCACACATCCAAGGCCCACCAGAGAAGCATCCGAATATACTATAAGGCAGTCACCAAAATCCGGAAGTGTAAGAATAGGTGCCTGCCTAAAAAAAGTAAGAACAGGTGCTGACACCAATCGGTCTTTCAATAAACGAAAGCTACACTCACACTCATCTGTCCACTGAAACTTTACCCCTTTATGTGCAAGCATGGTCATGGGCTTGGCAATGATAGAAAAATCCTTCACAAAATGCCTGTAGTAACCAGCCATACCCAAGAAACTTCTCACCTCCTTTACATTAGATGGTCGTTCCCAGCCAACGACAGTGGAAAACTTGCTAGGTTCAACGCAAATATTTTCACCATTAATAACATGTCCTAGATAGGCAACTTCTGAAAGCCAAAACTCACACTTCTTCAACTTAGCATAGAACTTATTCTTCCGGAACGTCTCGAGCACCATGCTCAAATGACATTCATGATCTTCCTCCGTCTTGGAGAAAATGAGAATGTCATCAATAAATACCATGACAAAGCCATCATACTTATGGAGCATGCTATTCATTGCCTCCATGAAATAAGCAGGTGCATTCGTTAATCCAAAGGACATAACCTTGAACTCATAATGTCCATACTTTGTAGAAAATGTAGTCTTCTCAATATCGTCTTCTCGCACTCTTATTTGATTCTAGCCTGACTACAAATCGATCTTTGAAAATACCTTGGCACCCTTCAATTGATCAAATAAGTCCTCAATGCATGGCATCAGATATTTGTTCTTGATAGTCACCGCATTAAGAGCCCTATAATCAAAACACATCCGCAAACTAAAATATTTCTTCTCGGTGAACAAAACAGGAGCTCCCCAAGGTGAAACACTACGCCGGATCAAATCCTTGGCTAGCATATCGTCAATCTGCTTCTTCAACTCATCTTGAAATGGACGGGCTAAACGATATGGAGCGACTCAAATTGGGCGTGCACCGGGCACAAGGTCAATACAAAACACCATGTCCCGCTCTGGTGGCATACCTGGTAGCTCACTAGGAAAAACATCAGGATAATTTCTAACAACATGAATGTTCTCAGTATTCAACTCTTTACTCAACTTCTCCAACAAAGCCCAAAGAAATCCATTCTTCAGTACTCTCTGACCTGGAAACAGGCTAGCCAACATTGATAAAGAACATTTAGGTGCACTGCACTGAAAGATTAACTGTTTACCGGATGGATCCTCCAAAGTGATGGTCTTCCAGAAACAAGATATAACGGACTGATAATGGTGTAGCCAATGCATACCAAGAATAACGTCAAAGGCCGGTAAATGAATTATCATCAGATTTGCCACAAAATATTCATCATCTATGGAAATCACACATCCCGTACATACTACAGAACTAGTGATTAAGCCTCGCGGGGAACTAACTCGAACAAATTCAGAAATCTCTTAGCTAGAGAGACCAACTTTCTTAACAAAGTCAAGTGATACAAACGAATAGGTAGCACCAGAATCAAAGATAATTAAAGCATCATGCGAATCAACTAGAAGTATACCTGTAACGACATCTGGACGTCCTAGAGAGGAAATAGTAGGCATGACATTGATCCCAGGAGGTGCCGAAGAAGAAATCCTAGTATTTTGTTGTGTTGGTGGTGGACCAGTAGCTGGTGCAGGTAACTGAAGTGGGGCATGCGGTGTAGGAAGTGGAGTAGCTGACCAGTAATAACCTGGTGGTGGAGGTGGGAATTGTTGATGTAGAAATTGTGGTGATGGGTACGCCAGATAGTGTGGCTGAAACTGCTGAGAAGATGCCATCATATGCACTGAACCCTGGGAAGATTTGGCTGTTGATGCTGAACCATGAGAGGCTCCATCTCCAGAAGACCTTGATTTAGACGATGTGGCCACCTCCCACTTGATGACAGAATTTGGGTTCTCCCCGCAGACCCTACTCATGTGCCCATGCCTGCCGCACTGACGACAAGACCCAGAAAAGTCACATTCAGAGGCACGATGACCCTCGCCGCAGTTGGAACAAAGCATGCCCTGTCCTGGAACGGTTCGTAGGAATGTAGGTGATGTAGAGCAAGACCCGGAATAAGACTGAGTACCTGACTGACTAGGCTTGAATGACTGTTGAGACCACTACTCTTGTTTGAACTTCTTGAAGTCGGATCGCTGAGTAGACCAACTCCCATCCTGGTAGTTCCTTTCATGCCCCCCACCATTGTTGTTGGCACCATTTGTACAAGTTTTCTCTACCTCTGTGAGTTGATATTGTAATTCCAAACCCCTAGCCTGATCAACCACAACAAAATAGCTGGATGGGCGATTCACTCCCATCACATGTCGATATCGTGAATTAAGTCCCTCGAAGAACCTCCTTGCTTTCTCTGGCTCATTATGATTAATATGGTCCACAAAATGAACCATCATACTAAACTCAGCATCGTACTCATCCACCGTCTTGTTCCCTTGCTTGATATTCCTGAGGGCAACATCCATCTTCTCGTTGAATGAAGCCGTTTAGTATTTAGCAGTGAATTGCGTAACAAAAATATCCCATGTAGGCGGTCCATGAGCCGGTGTCCAAGATGCATGAACTTCTTCCCACCAATCATCGGCGAGACCTTTCAACTGAAAAGCCACATACACAACTATGTCCTCACGCGTCACCACTGATGCATCCATGTATTTCTCCATGGTGCGAAGCCAACTTGCAGTGTCCATCGGTGTCCCTAATCCATCGAACTTATCCAATTTCATATATGACCACTTGGTGAACGTCATGTTCGCAGCATGACGTCCATCACTATTCCCAGATTGGCTCACTTCCTCATCTGACCCCTCTACACGACCATTGCGGCTAGCATGGCCACGAGCCCGATTCAACGCCATAACTATACAACACATTATCAATAATCAGCAAAAAACAAATAACATCAAATAATTTCCATCCTTACTCCAATGGGTAAGATAAACAAGCAAAATTAAATAACCAGAAACGCAAATAAGAAGCATATCCCACAAACCCCATCCTATAGTGCACCGGTATGTCAATTTTTTGGTTGGTCCTAAGTCTAGTTTTAGATGTTTATAAACATTATCCTAACTTACTACACCAGAGATATAAAGCCTAGGCTCTAATACCAACTATTACACCCCAAATTTTTATCTATCTGGCAGTGCTACCATGCAACATAAGTTTCTACCAAAAACAAACGACAATTAACAATTTCGGCAGCACCTCCTTTGTTTTAACGGACATCCACGACAGGCATAACAAAATATAAGGGATATAGGCGGTAACAATAATAAAGACAAGCATCCATGCAGTTCATATAGTGCATAATCATTCCATGACACGATTACTAAATCTAGAGCGACCAAAGGCTCACAAAAACATGCAACTCCATTGAATGTGATAAAATAATTATGCTAAACTAAGAAATATGTGTGGTAGACGTTCTATGAGATGTAGTATTGAGGTGTGCGCCAAAGTGATGGCGAACTACTCCTTCCCATGCATATCGCTACGCTGAGTATCTGAAATCCAAATAAAAACCAAAGAAAACGCAAGAGTAAGTAAAAATATACTCAACAAGTACAAGTTCAGAACCGAATCCACAACAACAAAAAATCCAATACTCAAGCAGATGGATAACCAGAAAACACGGTTACATATTTTATATTTTACGATATGAGCATCCTGAAACATTCATTGTTAACTTTCTCACCGACCATGTGGAATAGTTAAACACGTAAATTGTCACCGACCTAGCTCAAGCTCACCGGAGTAGTTACATAATAAATTAAATCACCGCCCGCTCTGAAATAGTTACTTTTAACTTATTCACCGCCCTGGCTTAATATAAACTTATCGACGACATATCAAGGCCCGAACACCAAAGAAAGAACCAACATCACAAAGCCAACAATTTCAAAGATGGCAACCATAATTAAAAAGGCTCGTCGTGTACTTGCCTTAGAATGACGTTCAAACTGAAAAACCATCCGGAGTACCCGTAGCTCCAAATCATGTAGGTAAAATATTTTTAGAAATTGTTCTCGAAGGAAATAGTCTAAATTGCAGTACGTAGTCACAATTCTAATTCTGTCCTAGAGTTGGACCTAGATATGTTTGAATCCATCTGACTGCTTCTCGGTAGCTAGCTCTAAAATATATCAATTTATTCCCTACTACCTCTCAACTTGCCAAAACTACCTTCGGTATCAAATTAAACAAATTGGCAGTAATGTGTGTACTAGCTAATTTGAATCATTTCATTACATCAGCCGTAGTTGCTACAACCCGTGCGAGCATCATCTGATCCAGGTAATAGCTATGTCTCTAGCCAAAACAATTCAAATCAGATAGTCGACGTACTACTACTACTGGCCACTGAATAGAAAATAGATGCGTAGCAGAAATCCAAGTTCAATCCCGACAGATCAAATCTAACCTCCTGTATGTAGGGACTTAATTAGAGCAGGAATCTGGATCAAATCAGCCCATCGCATTGTTTCGGTAGAGAGAACCAAGGTACCTGGAAGCTGTAGTCTGATACCAACTTCCCGTCCACAGCAGCTGGCGAAGACGACCACGACGACTAGAACACTCACGTCGGAGCAAACTACCGACGACGGAACCCTATGCAACGATGGTGGCGGCGGCTGGGTGCTGGAGACGATTGGTTCAGGGTGAGGACTCGGCCTCGGCCACGGGTGTCTTTTTTTATTTCCTCCTCTCTGTTTTTCCTACCCGGAAAGGCAGTCCGGACTTCCTACGAAACTATTCAATAGCCAAAACATTTAACATATATGCACTAATCCATTTGACATCCGATATGCAGCCTCTATATTGTATTGGATACCTCCTATTGCCTGTTTTTTTGGTAGACGGTTGGCCTTGCGAGTCGTAGTTGCTTACTCAGGTGTTCGTTCGAGTCATCGAATTCCGCCATTGTGGGGAGGTTAGCAAATGCTTAATGGTGGAGATGATCATGGCTTTCATTATAACTTGTCAATTAAAATGCTGGAAATCGATATAATGCAGAGCCACAGGTGGGTAATAGATGTTATTTGATTTTTTACCTGTCTACTTTTGTCCACCTAGGACCCGAGTTCTTGACACCTGTTCCGAGATAGAGCGCGCTAATCACATGTGGGGTGAATGGGAACCCCTGCGACTTATTACCCGATTTCAAAGTATTGTACTTGGGGTCACAAACTATTTTGACGTTTTCATGCCATGTTTAATATCCGTCGCTGGATGAGCGTTTACTACTGTACTATTCAGGATGTGGGTCGTTATGTTGAGGATTATACCTATGGCCTCTGATCTCTCGGCCGATCTCGCAACCTCTGGGTCCCTCTTTGGAGCCGGCCAACTTCCTTACGGGTAGGTTAGTGGGGTGGCCCCCATGTACTTGGTTTGGGTCTAGGAAAGCATCGTGTCCGATGCCCCGCCGACATACTGATGGGTGTATGTTAATTGATCTGGCAAAAAAGGTTGAAGTGTGTGTGGAAACTTTGGTGCACCCCTGCATGGTTAAATCTAGCTATGTCCGTTGTTATGGACGACTTGGAGCACAGTTTCTCGATCATAGACAACTACAACTAAAGTTTACTGCTATAATTTGACTTGTATCTCATATGACTAGTAAGTTGCATAACCACCATGGAAAAAATGAATAAAACTGCCGATCGTGTGAGTTTCCTCGGCAGGACTTCCTCGTTTGGTCTCGAGGGGGAAATACCAGGATGGGTATGTTTGGTGTTAGTATTAGGTTGGTTCCCGAATAGGTATTTGTTATCGCTCTCTATAGGTTGTTTAGTGCATGCTTCGTTGCCGCTTCATTCCAACATACCTATGTAGGCGAGATCCGCAAAATTCTAGACTCGCCGTGTACTGGCCTCAGTACTGACTGCTCCCTTTCTCCTTTGACATTTGTTGGCACCCCTTTTGTTTAACAGGTATGAGTTTGATGTTGTTAGCATGGTTACCCATCCGGCTTGGCCTAGGCAGGGTTATGGACACCATTGGTTATTCTTTAGGGCTCTTAGCCTCATTGCATCTTATCCGTACTCGGATGTTGTATCGTTTTCAAAGTGATTTGGATATTTGTATTGTATATATGTATTCTTGACTCATGGAGTCGTTCTTGTATATATATGTTCCATGGGTTCCATCATGGACTATTGTGTAATGATATTACTTCGTTTTCCACCCGCACGCAAGTGCCTGGTGGGCATCTTTGAATTGTTTCTATGCGGGTTTAGCGGGAATCGCTAAAACTTGCATAGGGCCGATTCGAGGGTATTACAAAGTGGTATCAGAGCTCAGTAGTTGCGATACCCCACTGGTCCATCCTGTAGGATAACCTAGCTAATAGACGATGTAGAGTGTCAAAACTATTTTGTAAAATCAGTTCGATAGATCTGATTAGATCTGATTTTCCTCCTTACCCCTCTACTATTCTATTCTTACCTCTACATGTTTCGAATCTTCTCTATTATCTTTTCTTCGAGTCCAGTAATTCTCGTGCTTGGGTTTTCGTCGTAACTTTAGGGTTTTGCTTCCTTCTTCTTGTAATAGTGTTGCTACATCCGGTCTTCATGCTATCTGAGGAAATCTTCCCCTGTGTACCTTTTAGTGGACCGAAAATGCACTAAAAAATTTCTTTGTACCTTCCGGTGTCCTCCGATGCGATG
The DNA here is from genome assembly GCA_910589775.1 of Avena eriantha. Classification (NCBI taxonomy): domain Eukaryota; kingdom Viridiplantae; phylum Streptophyta; class Magnoliopsida; order Poales; family Poaceae; genus Avena; species Avena eriantha. Next base: position 411,032,097 of record OU342743.1, read on the forward strand.
ACATCATCCACATCAGATCTGATGAAGATCCTACATCACTCCTCTGTTTCCGAACATTGCTTGTCAATATCTTTAGTGTTGAGGGTCAACCTCGAGGGTGCCTGATCTTTCACGAATCCCATTCAAATAGAGGGTGGTGGCGCGGGGAAAGGAGATGAGGGATGAACACGACGAACTCATGCACAAAGAACACGATGAACTCACTCACGCAAAACCATGATACACACCAATAGTTCAAGCCAGCGGTGACCGGTCTGGTGCAATCCCTAAGATCAACGTCGGGTGGAGGACTCTCTCTCGAATCGACACGACGAGTAGGGAGACTCGTTCAGATCTTGACATCTAGGCAAAGGGACTCTGATACTTAGGCCTTGTACAATGAGGGAGGCACGATGCATTCTCCAACGAGGTTTATGATATTTGGGTGCTTCTCAACCAAGGAGCATGAGGCAAGAATTACCTAGATCCACAAGGGTGTCCACTAATTCCAATTATCATGCCTGGGGCTTACAATAGAGGTAGGGGACTATATATAGACCAGCCACTAGTTTAGGGGTACTTCAGGCAACTAAAACTATCAAAAGGGGTTCATTACAAGGCCAAAGGCCGAGTTGGGACGCGCAGATCCTGGGGGGGAACCTGTAGTACCGGAAATTGTGACCGGTAGTAACGGCTTGAGGCGGTAGTACCGCTCACAGGTACCTAAGCAGCTGAGGCGCTGGCGTGGGTCTTCAGGGGCGGGCGGTAGTATCGCTCTCTGGGTGCGATGGTACAGGTCGACGCGGTGGTGTTGCTGTCCTGGTACCGGTGAGGTCTAAGGCTTTGGGCGGCAGCTCTCTGTTCGTGGTGGTAGTACCGCTAGAGCGGTAGTACCGCTTCTTGAGCCCGATAGTACCGCTTGCGCTAGGCAGCTGCTGGCTGTTGCGTCGCTCCGCTGGCTCGTGTCTTCATACATGATGATGCATAGTGTCGGGGCATGAAGTAGCAAGCCATCTAGGGGTGTATCAAAGTCACATGATTACATGAGAGAGTTCACCTTAACTTGTGGGATTCGGTGGTGTAGATGTAGAGACATTCGTAGGACGGGCTGCATCAACTTTCCCCTAGATGATGAGGACATCCCTATTGACTCGCTATCTCCAACTCCTAATGAAGATTTTGCTGTCAAGAATAAGTCCAATGAAATCAGGATTGGAACAATTACTAGAGATCGTGCAAAGATACTTGAACAATAGGTGAATTCACTCCTAAATGATTCTGATGTTTATGCTAATGAGAATTTTATATGGCCTAAGTCTATGCATTTATGTATGCTCAGGTTCACTAAGGAGACAAGAATGGCACAAGAAGGAGACGGGCTGCGTCAAGAGGAGCCAGTCGTGATGATCATCCATGAAGGCACGAGGGAGAAGAGGGGGCAGGTGCAATACAAGCAAGGGAGATCATCAAGAGAAGGAACATTCAATTCGGAAAGACAGATGTCCTGAAATTGAAACGGACGTGGATTCCTCATACAAACTCCTAATCAAGCAAATAAGCACTTGTTGGATAGATAATTCCAAGATCTTTCTAATGAGTACTTACACGTCTCAAGACCCCAGATAATCCGTCCCCCACACCTGGATAATCCGGCCCAGTTTCGGAAATTCTGCTAAGGACTTCGGGCGCGTCGTTTTGTATGGCCCCCAGATAATCCGGCCCTTTAGACCGGACAATCCAGCCCTAAAAGTTTCCGTCTGATCCGGACATACCAGATTGTATCAGACACGTTTTCGTTTCGAGTCGTTCCGACGTTCCGGCTGTCATATAAGCCCTGGAACGCCCTCTAGATTAGAGGAGACCACGTTTAAAGTAAACCCTAGTTCTTGGAGTTGCTAAGTGCAAACCATTGAATCCTACCACACCAATTCGTATCGAACTAGTGTTTTTGCTACTATCAATCAAGTGTGATTAGTTGATCCATTGGGATCTAGCCAATTGGAAGTTTTGTGTGATCTGCTGTTCCATTGGGAATTAGAAGATTGCAAACCGCTTCTTGGGATTGGCATCAGGGATTGATCGAGAGTTTCGTGAGCGTCATACAAGTTATCTACCCCCCATATCATCATACAACCACATCGCTTACTGAGAAGATCGGGACACCCCTTATCACTGGAAAAGAGTCGTCCTCGACTCTTCATGGTTATCATCTTGAACATCTCCATGGTAGGGCAAAATGTCCTTGACATTGAATGTATTGCTCACAAGGTACTTGGAGATTGGAATGTCGATGATGTAGGCGTTGTTGTTGATTCTCTTGAGGACCTTGAAGGGACCATCTCCTCTTAGTTTGAGCTTGGAATCGCGCTCCTTGGGGATGCGGTCCTTGCTCAAGTGTATCCACACAAGGTCACCTTCTTCAAAGATCATCTCCTTCTTGTCCTCGTTTAACCGTGAAGCTTGGCGAAGGACTTGTTGTTTGAAAGTAGCTCTTATTTCTTCGTGGAGCTTTTTCATAGCTTGGGCACGCTTGTCGATGTCCATGTTGGTGCGCTCATGAAGAGGTAGCGATAGGATATCCAGCGCGGTGAGGGGCTCGAAGCCATAGACGATCATGAAGGGACTCATCTTGGTTGTTGAGTGCTTGGCGCGGTTGTAGGCGAACTCAGCGTGGAGAATGCATTCCTCCAAATCCTTGAGATTTTTCTTGATCAACACATGAAGGAGAGTTCGAGGCTTTGGTTGACAACTTCGGTTTGGCCATCAGTTTGAGGATGTGATGCGGATGAAAAGAGGAGCTTGACGTCGAGCTTGGCCATGAGGGTCTTCCATGAATTTGACGTTGCGGTCGGAGATCATTGTTCTTGGCACACCGTGAAGAAGGACAATTTCCCTGAAAAACAAATTGGCAATATGTGAAGCATCGTTGGTTTATGGCACGGTATGTTGGTTTATGGCACGGTATGAAGTGTGCCATTTTGGAAAAGCGATCCACAACGACAAATATAGAATCACGCCCATGCTTACACCTAGGCAATCCTAAAATAAAATCCATGCTAATGTCAGACCAAGGTGCATGAGGAATAAGCAATGGCATATAAAGACCATAAGGGTTTAGCTTACGACTTAGCTTGAACACATGTTGCACATCCTTGAACGTAGCGCTCCACATCTCGCTTCATCTTGGGCCAAAAGTAGTGAGTGGCGAGCATGTCCAACGTCTTGTCACGACCATAGTGACCCATGAGGCCTCCACCATGAGATTCTTGTAGAAGCAAAAGTTGGAGAGACGACTTCAGAATGCAAAGCTTGTTTTGTTTAAATAGAAAGCCTTTGTGCAAATAGAAATCATCACTCCTTTGTTAATGGAGCACTTTGCAAAAATTGGTTAAAAGAATGGGTCAAAAGCATACAAAGTTTTGATTTCATCAAGACCCAACACATTTACTTCAAGTCGAGTAAGAAGACTTGTGTGCTTGCGAGACAAAGCGTCCACAACTACATTATCTTTGCCCTTCTTATACTTGACAATGTAAGGAAAAGACTCCATAAACTCAACCCACTTAGCGTGTCGCTTGCTCAAGTTGGCTTGGCCTTTGAGATATTTCAATGACTCATGGTCGAAATGTATGATAAATTGCTTAGGCCAACGGGAGTGTTGCCAAACTTGAAGGACACGAACTAAGGCAAAAAGCTCTTTGTCATAAATCGGATAGTTAAGGCGAGCACCATCAAGTTTCTCGCTATGGTAGGCAATAGCACACCCATTTTGCATGAGGACTCCTCCAATGCTAATACCACTAGCATCACACTCTATCTCAAAAGTTTTAGTGAAGTTAGGTAACACAAGAAGAGGTGCTTCGGTGAGCCTCTTTTTAAGTTCATCAAAAGATTTTTGTTGTGATTTTTCCTACACGAAGGTGACATTCTTTTTGGTCAATTCGATGAGAGGACAAGCAATGGTGGAGAAGTCTTTTACAAATCGACAATAGAAACCAGCTAACCCATGAAAACTTTGGAGTTCACTCACATTTGTGGGAATGGGCCAATCTCGTATGTCCTTCACTTTTGAAACATCCACTTCAATGCCATTTGAAGAAATAACAAATCCAAGAAAAATTAACCTGTCTTTAGCAAAAGTGCACTTGGGAAGATTAGCCTATAACTATTCATGTCGAAGGATTTGCAAGACTTCCTTGACATGTGTAACATGGTCCTCAAGTGACTTGCTATAAACAAGTATATCATCGAAATAGACAACAACACTTTTCCAATGAGAGAATGAAAAATATGATTCATAAGGCGCATGAAGGTGGATGGGGCATTAGATAAGCCAAAAGGCATGACCAACCATTCATATAGACCAAGTTTGGTACTGAAGGCACTTTTCCACTCATCACCTTCCGACATGCGTATTTGATGGTAACCACTACGGGGATCACTTTTTGAGAAAATAGTTTCTCAATAGAACTCATCAAACATGTCATCGAGACGTGGTATGGGATGTCGATAACGCACAGTGATAACATTTATTGGACGACAGTCCATGCATAACCATAACGTATCATCCGTTTTTGGCACGAGAATTACGGGTACCGCACTTGGACTAGTGCTTACTTGGATCAAACCTTTGGAGACGAGTTGGTTGATTTAACGTTTGGTATCCTTTGTCTCCTCTGGGTTCGTGCGGTAGGTGGCGCAGTTTGGAATAGGAGCACAGGGGATGAGGTCAATGCAGTGCTCGATTCTGCGAAGAGGAGGTAGTCCATGAGGAAGCTCTTCCGGAAACACATCGTTGAATTCCTACAAAACAATCATCAAAGAGGGAGGAATATTGGTCAAGTCATTAGCTCCTTGTGCTAGTCCCTTGCAAATGAGGACATAGTGCAAGATTGATGGGTCCTTCCTCACTTCTCTCATCTCACTTTTGGTGGCAAGGAGAACACTCTTAGTTTTTTCACTCAAGTTTGGCTTGTGGCTCTCACTCACTATGAGGTGGTTCTCTTGCTCACCACTCTTCTCACAAGTTTGTGTTGTGGATTACGCCTTCACTAAATCCTTTGCATTGTCCGCAATTATTTGGCTAGGAGTCATTAGTTGCAAAACACATGTCTTGTTAAGCCACTTGAAGGTGTAAACATTTGTGCGACAATCATGTAGAGCACCTTTGTCGAATCGCCATGTATGACCAAGCAACATGTGGCAAACCGTCATTGGGACCACATCACACTCCACCATGTCTTTATATGGGCCAATAGAGAAGGTTACCGTGACGGTGTGCTTGATCTTCACGGACCCTTAGTCACTTAGCCATTACACGTGATAGGAGTGCTTGTGTGGATGGAGGGTGAGGTTGAGCTTCTCACACAACTCGGTGTTAGCAAGGGTGTGGCAACTCCCTCCATCGATGATCACCTCGATAGATTTCCCATTGATGCCTATACGTGTTTGGAAGATATTTCAACGTTGATCTTCATGCTCTTGTTCTTGAGTGGTCAAGATCCTTGTGTGGGCAAGTGATGGACTTGCATCATGTTCACACACGAGGAGTTCTTAGTCATCTTCCACTCGTTGCTTTGCCATTGCTTCCTTGACTCGGGCATCAAATTCATCTTCACTTAAGTACTCTTTGTCACCATTGTCATGGCTAAACAATAGTTTCTTGTTTCCACACTCAACCGACTTGTGTCCTTTGCCTCCACACTTGTAGCATTCGCCTTTGAATGGCGTGGCATCCTTTGTGTACTTTCCACTTCTAGGTGGTTTTCCTTGAGGAAGTATGGGCTTGAAGGAAGGCTTGGAGGTACCTAATGAGCTTCCATTGAAGGTAGTTGGCGTAGCGGTTGAAGCTTTCTTGTAGGTGAAGTATGTCTTGGACTTGTTGTACTTGATGTCCTGTTTCAATTGACGCTCGGCTTTGATGGAGATGTGCACAAGCTCAACCATGGTGTTGTATGTTTGGAACTCAACGATGCGCTTGATTGGATGGTTCAAGACAATGAGAAAATGTGCCATAGTTTGATCTTTGCGCTCGTCAATGTTGGCTTGGATCATGTGGAGTTCCATTTCCTTGAAGTTTGCTTCCACGGTCTTTGTCCCTTGGCAAAGCGATTGAAGGTTGTTGAAGAGGTCACGCCTGTAGTGCAAAGGAATAAAGCGGGATCTCACATGAGCCTTCATGTCATGCCAAGTTGTGATTGGGGGCTTTCCTCTTGCATCATGGATAACTTGAACTTGTTCCCACCAAAGGTTGGTGTAATCATCAAACTCAAGAGGCCACGGCGACCATCTTCTCGTTGCTATAGTTGTGCATACGAAATATCTTGTTGATTTGAGTGCCCATGAGAGGTATTCTTCAGGGTTATTTGATCCGGCGAACTTGGGCATCATGAACTTGAGCTTGCCAAATGTTTCTTCCTCATTGCAGTCACGGTGGCGGTAGTTGCCATGGTGATGAGGGTCTTCATCTTCCAAGCAATCATTGTGATGAGCTTGGTGAGCTTGGTGATGTGCTTATGGTTCAGGAGCCGCATTTGGAGGTGGCGGAACTTTCTCTTGCTCTTGGTGCGGTTATTGATGAGGAGGAGGCACTTGGGCCTCGTGACGATCATGCGGAGGTGGAGCCTCTTGAGGTTGTTATGGATGAAGAGGAGGCTCGTTCCTCGGGTGTTGTTGTGGGTTAGGCACTTGGGCCTCACGACGAAGATCATGGTCTTGAGCCTCGTGACGTGGTGGGCATCGCTCAACTTGTACCACTTGATTCTCCATGTTTTGATGTGCTGAAGGAGGCGCCTCATGATGACCATGGTGTCAGCGGGGACGTTCATGTTGGCGAGGACGAGGAGGAGGATCTTGGAGAGCTTCATGTTGGTGATGAGCTTGTTCCTCCAAGTTGGAGTCATCACTTGTTGTTTCAAGTATGTGTCGCGGGCGATGTTGGTGGACTTGAGGTTATGCTTGAGGTTCCTCTTGTGGTTACGCTTGTTGGATCACTAGCGCCCTTGCATGATGATGGGGTCCTTCATGTCTTGCTTGGGGTCTTGAGGAGAAATCACCATTATAGCTTGTCGTTGTGGCATGCCGTGGGGAAGGTAAATAGTGCAAAGAGCATCCATCTTCAACCACGGGAGCATCATTGTGTCTTGGAGCACTTGGATGATGATCTTGACGAAGAGGAGAACAGTGACGTGACGAGCTTGAAGAGCTTGATGTGCCTGAGCGAGGTCTTGTCATTCCGTCAATGAGGAGTCGACGCTTGTCATTCGTTTCAGCGACGCAGCATTGGAGCGCTTCATTTTGATGGACAAAGTTGTGTTGCATTGCATGCATTTTTCGTTTGATGCCATCGAAATGGTTGTAGATGTTCTTGAACTCGTCTTGCATCTCTCCAAATTGTTCATCTTGTCATGTCTCAAGAGCATGGCAATGTTCATGGAACTCTTGTCGGATGATGTAGTGACTTGCGCGCGATGTACGGTCCATGTTCTTCTTCTCGGGGAGGTGGTTGGCTCAACTCACCGTCCCTATCCATCATGTCAAACACACAAGGATTGTATATGCAATTGGAATATGGTGGTGTTAGCCTTTTACCTCACCTTGGGGATTGCACCGAACTAGAAACCACAAGTGAGATCTATTAGCTTTCAAAGTGGAATCACAAAGAAACCTCACACTAAACAAGGAACTACAATCTCAAAAGCTTTTGGTGGAAGGTTAGGGTGGTGGAAAACCAAACGAAATGATCTAAAGAAAAGGTTATTGTTAAAGGTGGTAGAGAACCAAAGATCCAAAGCAAAAAGGATACGATCTACAAAAACACAAGGATACACACACGTGGAGACAGATGTGGTTAACACGACTATAAAAATGAGAACAAAATGTCCAAATGAAGACTACGCTCAGTGCTGTGCCAATGCAAGGAGAGACCACAACTCGTTCGCCAAAAGAGAAATAAGCAACCGATTTGTGCACTTGCCTTGGTCGTGCTCTTTCTCTCTCTTTGCTTACAAGCTTGAGACTCTCTTTGTATCGGGAGACTTTGTATCTTTCTATTTTCTTTTGCTTTTTTTATTCTTTTTCTCCCTTTCTATACTACTATGTCAACTTTTGTATTTGCTTCAACACTCTCACTTCTCCAAGGGTAAGTGCACAATGCTTGGGCAAACACAAAATGAGCTTCTCTCATAGGATTGATACACACAAAGGAAGAAGGGTTAACAAGGTGGAGCAAGTTATACCTTCGCTATTGTTGACAACTTGCTACCTGATATGGTCTTGGTGCTCTGGGCTTCCTCCCTTGCCTACGTACTTGTCGGTGTGAACCTATCATGATAATGGGATGGAGTATGAAGTAGTATACCATTCAATAGGGTAGGAAGTGGGCTCGCATAGAGGAAAGGATTCACCTTTCGAGTCCATGACGACTTGGCATAGGTTGGAGACCATGATGTGGTAATGACCGAAGGTCAGGATATATCATAACCCCCTTCCAAAAAGTGTCGTCCTCGACTCTACATGCTCATCACAAAGTAGAAGATGTCAAGAGACCTTCTGGATCTCGGGGTTCACCATATAGTCTTCCTCAGGAAGATTGAATTGACAAGCAACACTCAAGTAGAAGGAAGTCACCTCATGTTGTAGAGATAGCTCGTTGAAGGGAAGCCATAGGTAACTCTCTTCAATGTGTCTTGTCAACTCTTTGTTGGTAGAGGTTGACATGTATGTAATTGTACCTTCACACAAGTAAGACCAAGCAACATATGTTTGTGTGTGATAGAGGAGCATGTCATTTGAGGCATGTCTATTCTTGTTCACAACACTATTACCACAACTCAAGTATAGCAAGCGGGATGCATATGCAAGGTCAAAGTGCATGGAAATCGTTTGAACATAGACCAAATGTGGGAACTCAAAAACTCCATAGAACGTCTTAGTGTGGCACTCAAAGCAATTGACTAAGATATTGATCAACATCTTTGATGCAAGAGTAGGAGAATTCGGCAAAAAACATGAGGAAGAACATCCAAAACAACATCATTATGTGTGCAAACCAACCATTGGAAAGAGAAATTGTTAAATATGTTGGATGCCACACACAAATTATCAAACTCAAATCTCATGGGCATATGAGTATCGCAAGTGGAAGCACAAGTAACATGTTTGCAAACAAACCAAATGAAAGAGCAAGTGGTCCTTATGTTTGTTGCAACAATTATATGAGAAACTTGGAAGCTCTCATAACAATGGATGCTCATGATGGCATTATGGTTGCACATAAAACATCGGAACGAGAAATTGTTCAAAATTTTCGTTGCAACACACAAAGAATCAATATCCAATAGCAAAGAAACACGATTGTCACAAGGTGGGAGAATACCATCAACATGCTTGCAAGCTAACCATAGGAAAGAGAAAATTTTCAACATGAAAGGTGCAAAAAATGCAAAAGGTATCAGAGCTGGGTTCGATCTTAAACTCACTTGTGGGATTCTCTCTAGAGCTCTTTTTGTCAACTTGTGCTCAACCGAGGTTGACATTATCGTGCGGGTACCTACACACATCAAACACAAAAGGAAGAACGTGTCTGCATGGTAGAGAAACACATCATCCATCATGAAATATCTCTTCTTGTGCACATCACCATTAGTGTCAATCAAGTGTAACATAGGTGCATGGTGAGTATGCAAGTGGGAAACATGCTTATCATGGAAATCATCAAAATCTCTAAAATTTTAGAAAGCTATGGGGGCTATCTCAAAAGAAATCATATGAGAATTATTGTTGCAAGCAAAACAAGTGAAAGAGAAAGCATCCATAATATTGTTAGCAATGGGAGAAATTGTAAAACAACCATTACAAAGCATTGTCCGAGGGGTACCATTTTGATCATCATTGCAAGCAAAACATTGGAAAGAGCAATTGTTCAACAAAGTGCAAGCAATGATATCATCAATGTAATGTTTAGAGCACATCATGTCTATGGCAATATCATGAAAATAAAAGGATTCCACATGGTCATCATGATGTATAGCAAGATCAACACATGGGAATAAGAGTGGAACATATGTCATGTCACAAGTATCATCCATAGCATGCAAATCGTCATGTCCACTAGTGGGACCATGGAATCATCAACACCCATACTTTTACCTTGTTCATACCTCTCATATGAAGTGTATGTTGTTGTAGTATTGGCCTCCATGTGGGTGAATTCTTCATCAAATATGGGGATGGCATCATCTTCATCCACCATGTACATCTTATTGGTCGGAGGTATCATCATCTCCAAGCTTGACGCTTCTTGATCCATGGAACCTAGCACATCATAAGAAAACACACTAGAGGTAGAGGGTAAGTTGTTAGTAATCAAAGTGGTCTCACATGACCTATCAACTACCACTCTCAACTCACTCGGTGTATCACTCATGCCCTCCAAATGGAAGCACTCAATCTCACGTATGGTGGAGTCTCTCATCTCACTCTTGTTTTCACTCAAGTGGGTTAAGTGGCTCTCAGACTCACATGGGATTGGTACCACATCATCACTCAAGCATATAGGGAGAGGTTCGGTGTGCTCAACTCCATGCGCCTCCTTTGGTGAAGGGAAAGTCCCATGCTCACCATTCTCGACCTTGTCATTGGCATCTTATAGCGTAGGCTATTTACTTGGAGCTTGATCATCCTTCACCGTGGCCACCTTGACTTGTGTAGACATCCTCTTGATGTACTCGTCCAACTTGGCGAAGTAGAGGTCGTCATCTTCCTCATCCATGAAGTTGCATGCGCCATCTAGGAGGTCAAGATTGGGCGTTGAAGCTTGCTGGCGAGGAGGAGAGCTTGCTCTTGGTGCCATTTTGGTGGTGGCACGAGTAGTTGAATTGCCTTATAATGGTGTCAGCGAAGGTCATTGGCATTCCTTGCCGAAGGTCGATGTAGGTGGCGCACTTGGTCATCCACATGACACTCGCAACGATGATCCTTGTCCTTGGCACTCTTCTTGTGCCGGTGTTGCAATCTTGAGGTAAACTCGTTAATTTTGGTGAGGATGCTCATGTTCACTACAAGAAAAGTTTCCTTCCGCAACGAATTGGCCCGAGGGTCGTCGTTGAAGGCGCGTCTTCCGCGATGAAATTCTCGGCCCGACCGTGGCTGATGGAAAACTTTTTTTGCGGTTTTGCGGCCCTCTACTACGACGGATCTGCTAAAAACATGGAGGAAGTTCGGCCAGCGCGTGGCAGAAGAAAGATTTTCGTTTCCTCGCGCGATGTTGACTCGTCGAAGTCTTTTGAGGCGTGTGGGTCCCGGACGTGAGTGTCACTAGCAGACCATACTTTTCAGTCGCGCCTCCCGGATTTGAACTCGATAATGTAGCTCGAGGCATTTGCCATTTAGTCAGGCTGCTAGGTCCCACATGTCAGCCTCTCATTAGAAGGATCGTGTGAATGATGGAATTTTTTCCTTCGCTCGTGCTACCCTGTTCCGAAGTTGATAGCGCTGCTCGATGCATCTACTGTCTAATCAACCTCCTGGGACCCACATGCCATCCTCTCATTAGAAGAAACATGTGTATGATGGGATTTTTTCCTTCGCTGGTGCTACCCCATTCCGAGTTGATAGCACTGCTTGATGCATCTACCGTTTAACCAACCTCCTGAGCCCCACATGTCATCCTCTCATTAGAAGAAATGTGTGTATGATGGATTTTTTCCCTTGGCTCGTGCTACCCTGTTCTGAACATGATAGCATTGTTCGATGCATCTACCGTTTAATCACGATGCTGGGCCCCACATGTCATCCTCTCATTAGAATAAATGTGTGTATGATGGATTTTTTACCCTCTCTCGCGCCTTCGTGTTCCGAACCTGATAGCGTTGCTCGCTGCATCAGCTGTTTAATCAAACTCGTGGACCCCACTTGTCATCCTCTCATTAGAAGAAACGTGTGTATGATAGAATTTTTTCCCTCGATCACACCTCCGTGTTCCGAACTTGATAGCGTTGCTCGCTGCATCTACCGTTTAATCATGATGCAGGGCCCCACCCCCACGTGTCATACACTCATTAGAAGAAACATGTGTATGCTAGAATTTTTTCTCTCGGTCACGCCTCTGTGTTTCTAACTTGATAGCGTGGCTCGATGCATCAGCCATTTTTCTAGGCTGCTGAGTCCCCCATGTGAGCCTCTCATTAGAAGAAACGTGTGCATGTTGGACTTTTGTCTCTCTCGCACCTCCCTGTTTCGAACTTGGCAACATCGCTCGAGGCAGAACATGTATAAGGCCACGCTACTGGGTCCCACATGCCAGTCTCTCTGTATATCAAACCTGCGTATGATGGACTTTTTTTGGCCGTGTCCGCTGTTTTTACCTTGGGAACGTTGCTCGATGTGGCAACCGTGTATGGTCTTGATGCTGAGGCCCCCATGTCACCCTCTCTGGTATGTTCTGCCAGTGGGTCCCAGATCCCAGCCTCTCTGTACAAGTATTTAACTTTTTTCAAACCTGACCATTAAACTCTAGGGATGCTGCAGGATGGTGGGTCCGCGATGTCAGCCTCTCCGTAATGCGATATTAAAAAGTAAACCCTTTCTCAAAAAAAAGTAAACCCAAGATATATATAAATATGTACACACAGTGGATTCGAACTAAAGACCTTCAAATCAAATCAAATAGACATAAACTGAGTGTTTTGCCACAATACCAAAGATATTAATAGAAATTGAATCATTAAACATGTATTAGTAATACAACTTATGTATCAGTCTTCTAAAAAATATTGTTGTGTTTCCATGTTATCTCTCTTAAAATAAATGAGCAGTGCTGCTAGAACCTCGATTTATAAAAAGCCACATAATGGATTAGTTTCTTAAAAACATGGGTAGGTAGAGTTTTTTTAGAGGTGGGGGCACTGCCAAAAAGGCCAAATTTAAAAGTTTTTGGGCTATAGTTAATGGGCTCCTATTTAAAATTTCACTAGGTTTTGTGTCGCCAGATTAAAACACAGACCTCTTCGAGGGAGGAAAAAAAGCGATAATTCCTTTTACAGATATTCATGTAAAAATATCTAATGAACACACACCACATGCACCAAAACAGGGATGGTATCCAATGACTTCTCTTGGTGAAATCACGCTGTATATCTTTACCCTCTCATCTCTATCCAAAATGCATCCAATGGTTCTAATGACACAAAGGCAAAAGCTCTAGAGCAAGCAGCCAGCAGCAACGACATAACTTTTAATAAATTCAATACCATTTGAAAGATTAAGGAGTACAGAATAATAAGACATAAAAATCGATAGATTCCTAGTTCATATTCAGCAGCACTTGACCAATTCAGAAGCATTTCAATGTGACTAATTCAGCAATATAAAAACTGAAATTCAATATCATTACAAAGAGAGGCAGTTCTTGTTTCAGCTCTAAAAACCATGCCACGCGACCAGTTTACCCTTTTCTCCAAACACACTCGATCACTGGAACCCAATCATTGTCATAATATTTGCTCATATAGGGAACCGTCATATAGATACAGATATACCATACTAGAACATACTAGTCATAGCTCCAATCCAGCAAAAGGTTATCACAAATTTACCACCCATATATGATCAGTGGAGATAATACAACCACATAATTAATTACAATAGCATGCGGCCAAAGAGCTAGACAGCTTGGAAGTTCATGAACAACATGCCGCATTCAGGGCAGCAAGATACATCAACCTTGACCATTCTTCCAATAGTAAGTTTGGCTGCTTTCCGAAACTTGATCCACCTAGAAGTAGCTGCCAAGCTCCCATCAGTCGAGTTAATGGTGTTGCATCCCCCGATAAGCAATCCTTCGCTCTGCATCGTGAAGACTATTGTGCCCTTTCGTATGGCCTAGAGTTTACTTGTGGCACTCTTAGGCAATTTCTGAGTCAAAGCAAGAGATAGACGCATAATTACTAAGAGCGATGCACTGAATCATGTGAAACTTGAGAAGACATTCAGAATAGTTTATCTGCCGCCATATACTCACAAACATAATCCAGTGCGACCTTGTGATGACACATGTGTAGGATATGGTCTGATAAGGTGCTGCCCAGGGTGATGAAGGAGCTTGAGCTGGTGCATGTGCTGGGGCTAGTGCTGGTGCAGGAGATGGTGCCACTAATTGTAGATGGGCTGGTGTAGGAGCCAGAAGGCCAAGAACCGGTGCCAGCGCTAGCAGGTTGATGCTAGATTCCTTCTAAGGGGTATCTAAGATGACTGCAGGGATGGTAGAGGCAGATGAGAAGTGTACAAGCAAAATGGTCTCTTATACAACAATTACTCACAAGACAGTGATCAGAGGATATGATGAGTATTCAAGCAAATTAAGTTACTACATCCATTCTTTCTACTTAGGTCAATAGGTGTCGGAGCAGGAACTAGGGCCAGTGTCGTTGCGGGTGCCAGCAACTTGGTGCTGGTTACCTTCTGAGGGGTAGGTAAGGGGACTGCGGGAGTGGTCAAAGAGGCATATGAGATGTGGACAAGCAATATAGATTCTTATACAACAGTAACTCCTAGACAGAGACGAGAGTATACAAGCAAATTAATTACTAGCTCTATTCTTTCTCCTACTGAGGTCAATAGGTGTCGTTGTAGGAACTGGGGCCAGTGCTGGTGCCGGTGCCAGCAGCTTGATGCTGGCACCCTTCTCGGTGGTACATAAGGGGAAGCGGACTGCAGAAGTAGGGTCATATGATGAGTAAAGACAATGGTGCAGAACAGTTTGTCGCAAGAAAATAACTATAGGTTGTGAGGAGTACAAATCAAATTAATTAGTACTACCTCTGTTCTTGGTTCTTCGGTCAACATGTGTACGATGGCATGCAAGTATCTGCCCAGGCTTGCTAAGATCGAATGTTACCTTGTCCCCCTGCTTCAGTCCATTCTCATGGACATACTTGGACCAACCTCGGCCACCCAAATAGGTAGTGGCCATTGTCTGGGAGACATCTACATCATATAGTTGCCGCATGCCTTTAGAGCCCTCGCTATACAGAGTTAGAAACTTGTTGTTTTCGAACATCTTGTTTATAATGGGGCGAGCGACACAAGGGACATCCTTCATGAGAAAATTGATGGAGAAGTAAGGCGATTGCAAAAAAAAGTGAGATACAAGATCTTACATCAAGTCGGTCTAAACCACTTGGAATCCATACTTGATACCATGGGTACCCTTTTCGAATGGTGGCCATGCACCATTTTTCATCCCTCTGCCTTTGGAATGACATACAGGGGCCCCCTTTCAATCCACAAGCTTGACAAGAGGAGGGTAGCAAAAAGGGCTGACAAGCTGGTGCGTGGTACTGATTGAAATTATGTGGAAAGGTTAAATTATGTAAAGAGCAAGTAAATATAATAATATAAGACAAAGCCATTGCGTGTAAAGCAAACATATTTTATTTTTGTGAACTTCTAATGAGCGTAAACATATAGTACTAGTTGATAAAAATAACAATCATAACATGTGAAATTGTGGATTTCCAAATAATACCCACTTCTTAGAGAGGTCACTGCCCACCTGGGTACTGTGTTGGCGCTTCCTCTTGTGTAGAGGATGTCCTCTTTTGGTACGGGCATCAGAAATCTACTAGCCTCTACAGCAGCCTCAGCCTCCGCAGCAGCACCTTCAATCTGCATAAATAGCAACAGAGCTCAACAGTTCAATACTATGTAAAGTTTGGTCAAACTTTCCGTTGCTTGACTTCTCAAAAAATACAGTATATGCCTAAGCCTTGGGACGGAGGGAGTACAGTACATAGTAGTCATATACTAACTGTATGAGACAGTCTGACATATCCAGATCTGTATTCACATAAATACAATGCCAGAATTAATAAAATTACACATATTTTTCTGAACATCTGATAAGCATGCATCACACCAAGCGGGTAATACTTAAATTTGTCTGCACCATGGTAATAAGGGTATTAAGAACAAATACCTTTCTCTTTAAGATGGGCCCTCCTAGTTGGTCGGTGGCATTGCGCTTGTTCTTTGGTGAGTAGTGGTACTCGCCGGATCCTGTGGCATGTGGTGGTACCATTCTATTTGCCGCACCTGGAGCACCACACGTTCGCAGGTATGTACCACCGTGCTATAGTAAATGAAGAAGAGATGGTGTCATAGAGGCTTCCACAAAAACAGGATGCAGAGAAAGACAACTTTTAGCACAAGGATACAGCCAGGTTGCATCCAACCACTTTTAGCATTGGAAAGAATGGAAGAATGCAACGAATATACTGCTACATTACCTTTTTAGGCAACTTTTAAGGGAACTAACGGGACCATCCCTGTCCGTAGTGGCCGTGCGCGCCACTGACCCATAGTTCTCCATACAGAATCTGACGCAAAATCCATTGCACATTACGAGTAGCAACTAAAGGTTACAGAAGTGAAGAACACCGAAATCAAACCTGATCAAATGCCCCAAACAGAACATCGGTGACCATGCCCTGATCCGGAATCCATATGAAATCAGTACCACCTCCCCCCACCCCCACCCCCATCCCCACCACCACCCCACCCCACCCAAATGACACAATCGATTAGAGAAGAGGAAAAATATCCTGATTACATGATTCCGAGGTGAGAAATAAGCAAGAACTCCACAATCAAAGCATACCAAATACTACTCCTCCTAGTACTAATAGTACCCCCAATGGCCCAATCGGAAGCAAATTAAGAAAAGCCGGATTTCAAGGTGAGCAAATACACCCACCTATTTAACTAGAACTCCCCAATCGGAGATTGCACCAGTTCCAACAGTTGATTGCTGGATGTGAGATAGCTAGTGATGGTTTCTTGTCTTGTCGTCGGTATAAAGACATGGGCAGGGGAGTAGTAGTACTAGTAGTAGTAGGGCTGGGCAGTACACTTTTTTCTACAGTAAGTATTATTAAGTGGTAGTGGCGGGAACATTTTGCCAGGAGAGAATCCCAGATTTTTGATCCCAGCTATCACATGGTGGCCTATAGCTGTTTCAAGCGGTACCCACGTCAGGGGTGATTTAAAGCAGGTCCCACATCAAGTGGGTGATATAATTGACCAAGCCAACCTCCTCCTTCTCTTGGTACCAGTACTAGTTCTCCCGGGTTCCTCTCTAAGGACAGAGAAAATCTCCCCTCTTCGAATCAAATTGGTCCCAGCTTCCTATCCTTCTGCTGATTTGTCTCACGGAGGAGTGGACAAGAAGGCGGTAGTTGCAGCATAGGGCACCAGCGCTGGGGCCTCAAAAACAGTTTAGGAACCGATAAAATAATAAGCTCGGATTTCAGACTAGAAACACACACAAACACACATATACTCCGTATATACTAATAGACAGAATAGTTTCCAATTACAGTTCTGCTAACAATGGCCTAGAAATCATAATAAGGTAGCTCCATATTACAGAACTACGATAGTAGCAAACTAATCATGGGATAGCTCTACACCCCAAGAGTTTTGCAGCTGGGCTAGTGGTCATGAACGACACCAAAAGTACACCCCTGATGATCAGCAGCCCTGCATCAAATCCATCCCGACACAGTGTACCCGATCCATAGCCTCAGGTACAAGCTCATCAATGAATAGGTCATCATCATTACCATCAAAGTCCTCTTTGGTCGTCTTCTTCTGCGATTAGTAGATTAACAGATACGTTTATAGACAAACATCAAAGACACACAACCTGAAGATTTGTCGTTCTAAAGATATACCTTGTCATCTCGCATAGCGGTAGTACCATAAATAAAACCTGTTTCATGCAGTTTGTGCTTTTTCTCTCCTCCCCTTCTCCAAGTTGTTCTAGATGCTTAGGAGCTGCCTCTGTCAGTTGATCTAGCTGATCAACATCTGCTTCCCCTACTTGATCTTGATGATAAAGATGTGCTTCCCCTGGTTCATATGGAGGATCATATGGTTCACCATGAAATACCCATCTAACATATGTGCTAAGCATCCCAAATGTAAAAATATGGTCTTCCACCATACTTTGAGGCAGCACCCTATGATTCGCACACAATCGGCAGGGGCAATGTACTTTTGAGTTGTACAAATGAGCTCTAACAAATCTCATAAATCGTATAACATCAAGGATACGTTTAGCGCTGCCTAATGGAGCAATCTCTATCCAAAATCTGCCCATCTATTTAATTATGACATACAAGGTTGGTCATTATTAAAAGAAAAGATCAAAACATATAGATGAAGTACAAAAACTATATATGCCTATGCGTTTTAGCAAACACATTAATAGCAAAAATCGCCGAAGGTATGTAGGAACTCAGACCAGCGCAGAATAAACTATGACCATGCAGACTGAGGACAAATTAAACTACGTAGGAGTATTTGAAAGGGAATTAAAATGCCAACCAGATCAAGCTAGAGATAGAAGGACTACTGTGGGATCGACGTGCCCACCGGTGCGTCTCAAGAAGACTGATGGGTAGGGAAAGCTTCTTCGCGCACGTTGGTGATCAGGAGCAGCCGTAAGTGCGTCTGTTTTGTGGGGAAGGGGTTGAGGCCTAGGCGGCAGAGGGTGGAAGTTAATACACAGCGCGAAGGGATGCAGAGGTATAACTTTGGAAATTCTGACCTACCCTTCTTTAGACACCACCATACACGTGGCCCACTTGCTAGTCACCATAGATCAAAATTGATCCAAAACTTGTCAAAATACAAGTTTATGTTTTGCCATGGAAACTAATGCACATAGCATTGCACTTTGTGAACGAACGGGTTTATGTCAAAAAGTTCTTTAATTTCAACATCTTCAGCTAGAAAGCTTGGAAACTCATGAAAGTAGGGCATTATCTATCAAATCTGGAATCTCCTTTGTGAACAATTGCTTGAAATGCCAAGATGCACCGATCTACCAAATATGGCCAGGTTTGTAAACTTGGTTGGCGAAGATACTTCAATGTACAGAGTAGTACAAAAGATGAATAGGGTACAGAAACTATGGTTGTGACGTTGCTACTCTTGTTTGAAAGCCTTGAATTAATGTTCATTAATTTTGGCAGATGTCTATAAACTCATTAAATGCTGGAAAGCATACATGCATGTAGGTCTATCTGACGGGGATAACATCCCAAGTGGGATTAGCGTACCTTAGAAGCTTCAACATAAAAATTTGGGCAGAGCGCCGAAATATCCCGCCCACCCATTCTGACACCCCGCCCATCCATTCAAACATCCAGCCCCCAAAAATATTTTATTGCAAAAATTTAGCCTGGAAGCTTGAAAGGGCGTTATACATTGTGTGAAAAAGGGGGCGGTGGCATTTTGAGCCATCATCTTTGTAGTTTCTTCACAACAAAACACATTGTTGTTACTTGGAAATTTGAAAACAAACTTCAAATTTGGAAGCAGACATATTGGTTGATATGCAAAGATGCACCGATCTACCAAATACGGACACGTCATCATAAACTATTTCCATGACCTTGGTCAACTTTTTTTGGGACGATGGTCATCTTCTCGAAAGCCTTAAATTGTTCGAAAATTTTAGCACATGCCTAGAAACTCGTTTAAATGCTGGGAAGCAACTCTCGCTGGCATGTGGGCCTAGACGGCGACAACGCGTCTGAGAGGCCCCACGCCGGAGTAGAGTATGCTAGAAGCTTCGACCTCAAAATTTGGTACGGTACCCAAACATCGCACCCATCCATTAAAATATCACGCGCATCCATTCAAACATGCTTCACCTCTTTCTAGAATGCAAAATTCCTCTTCTATCCCTACTCCGGAAACAAGAATCCGAGGGAGCACTACAATAACAGAGGGATATAGGTGGTAAATTTCCATTCTCCCAAGTGCATCACACCATCCACGTTTCCCAGCCCTTCTTCAATATTTACCTTCCCACCCACTCCAACCTACACCAACTTTTTGGACCCACTATGCAAGTGACCCACATGTTAGTGAGCCAGGATTACGGGAAGTAGAGATTCCCATCGCTTGTTGTTCAAAATTCGAACAATTTTGGCTAAACCAAGATAAAATCGTTAAAATCATTCAACCTTGCTTATACTATCATTCCACTATGTCAGTGTAAAAGATAAAAAAACAAAGCCAAAAACACGTTCGTATATTTATAAGCCAAAAATCAAAAGCCAGAACTCGAGCCCAACCAAATAGCACCTAAATCTCAAGGAACTCTTCTTGTTTCTCCCTTTTTTTAGTACCCGGGTACCTTCAATTTTATTTAACAAAAAATATGACCAAGCAGGATATCATCGACTTGTAGATCAATTTTTGAGATACTTTCATTAAATTGCAGTAACACCATTCTGTTCCACGAATATATATAACCATAAAGTTTGAAAATATTATTGAGAATTCACGGAATCCTAAACCATAAAATCTAAACCCCTAAACCCTGACTAACCAGGTATCGTGCAACTATAGATCAAAAATTGAGATACCTTCGTTAAATCAGGTAATGCCATTCTATTAGACGAATATAAGCATAAATCCTGAGCATTACCAAAAATTCTCTTAACCCTAAACCGGAAACAACCCATAAAACTAAACTGTAAAACCCTAAACCCTCGACCTATAAACCCTAATCAAGCAGGTATCGTGCACTTATATATCAAAATTTGAGATACTTTCATTAAATTGTGGTAACACCATTCTATTCCACGAATATAAGCATAAAGCTTGAACATTATTTAAAATTCCTAAAACCCTAAAATCTAAACACTAAACCCTAAATCTTTACCAAATACATAACATGCACTTATCAATCAAAATTGATATATTTTCATTAAACTGGTAACTCCATTCTATTCGATGAATATAAGCAGAAATCTTGAGCATTATCGAAAATACCCTAAACCCTAAACAACCCCTAATAAAACAAGTTGGTGAAGTTGCTACCATTCGCATCAATGAGGAGAATACTCAAATTCATAGCCCAGTTGGTGAAGTTGCTACCATTCGCAACAAGTTTCTCTTTCTCCATGAACACATTGAAATTAAAAGCAGGTGGTGCCATCTACAACAGAACTTGTAAAGTATATTTAGACTAAGTTTATGATAGATTGAGTTCAACTAATCCAAATTATTAATGAACTCCCACTCAAAAACGACATCCCTCGTGTCGTTTTGGTGATTACAAGAACCAAATCCACTACACCAAGTCCGATCATCACATCAGTCGGTGTAGCTTCAAAGGCGAGCATCTATATGGGCATCATATCAACTATATGACTCATGCTTAACCTTTCGGTCCATTTTCCGAGGCCATGTCTGTACATGCTAGGGTCGCCAAGTAAGAAGCTTAGTATTGGCATGTGTAAAATTGTCTTACACCCGTCGTATGAAAGCGTAGGTCGAGACCACCCGATCATCACGTGATGTCTCGAAACTCGATCCATAAAAAGGTGCATACTTAAGGAAGAACACATTTTATCTTGATATCTAAATGAGGGATCATCTTATAATGCTACCAAAAGCAGCAAACTAGCAATATAAGATGCAAACATCTAATGTGTAAAGTGAGATGATATGGTCCATGCATTTGATCATCATCATATGCATCGTGGTATGATCTCTATCATTCCTTTGTGTGTAAGGCCAAGGTCTATGGAACTTACACGTTAAGTGTGTTGTAAGAGTATCTATCATACATATACTTACAACAATACCATATCAAGACACTAGCCCAACAATGATCTAAACTAGACGCCTCTAATTTATCAATTGCAAGTTTTACGTGGCTTAGGGATTTCGGAGATAGAACCGATCTTACCTACGAACATGAACCACAACGAGGATAACCAAGTTATTAACAACTCGTTGTAAATCAGATATTAACTATAGTAGGAGAGACAGACACCCGCTAGCCACTTATGCAAAACTAGTTGCATGTTAGTCATGGAACTGGTCTCATGTACGATGACATGTAAGGTTGGTCCGGGCCGCTTCATCCCACTATGCCACCAATATCCAAAATACATAGAAGATGCAATAACATGATCATCATCGCCCACATATAAACATATGTATACTACCCGTACAAAGCACCTACACATAGATCAGGCTCTGATACCACTGTTGGGTTCGCAGCGTAGAAAACAAAAATATTCCTACGATGAGAACTATAAGCCAAGATCTATCTACTAGATACAAAGCAACGGGTGGCCATACATCCATGGAGAATTTACCCTCGAAGACAACGAGTTTTTTTAATGAGTAGGAACTCATGGTTGATGTAGTCGTACGCTTGCCGATCTCAAGATCGTGTGGAAGTCCGAGCGCCGCAAATCAGCAGCACATTCGTCATCGCACACACGCCCAAGCCACCGGACAACCTCCACCTCCTCGCCCTAGCGAATCAGCGGAAGCAGCAACTCCTTCCAGATGCAACGCCACCGGGAACATGTATCTCGCTAATCCGAGACCATGGGGGAATATCTAGAGGGGGAGAGAGATCCTTCATGAGGAGGTGTGCTTTGTGAGGGAGGAGAGGGGGGCCTTTTATAGGAGAGGGGGACTCCTCCCCTACCATGGCCGGCGGCCAAGGAGGGAGCCCCCTCCTCTTCCTCATTCATGTGGTGGAAGCTCTACTCACATCAATTCAAGCTCCACCCAAAGTTCCACTCACATGCATTAAATTTCCACCAAATTTAATGCAACTCTCAATTAATAAAACTCTTTAGTTATTTTATTCAGAATTTTGTTCATTACTTTAATTAACAAACATTCACATAAAACCCCTTGCAATATTTCACTATCACATGCAGAACCACTTTCTACAATTTCACCAGAAACAATTCTGGTTTCTATCGAAACAATTCCTGTTTCTATCGAAACATTTCCTGTGCTTTGCAAACCATTTGTCTAAAACATATGTGCTCCTAAATGGTGTCCAGCAACCCTTAAGTGTGTCACCCTACGGTTCGTGAATAATGTAGACATGATTGAGACTCCTCTCAGATCAATAATTAGAAGCGGGACTTGGAGATCCATACTGACTCCTGCACATTCAACAATGACTTCTGTGATCGCGAGAACCTTTAATGCTAGTAACTTAATCCCTTTGTCTCATGATATAATACATGTCCGAGATTTGATCATCGGTATCAAAATACCTAGTTTGATCTCGTTACCGACATGCACTCTTTTCTTGTTCCCGTGATATAACATTCTAGTGATCACATCACTTGCTTGCAAGCTATCTTAATGTGATATCACTGAGAGGAACCAGAGTATATCTATCCACCATCGGGATTGAAAAATTCCACTCTTGATCCATGAGCCTCAACATAACACCTTCGTAGTATTGAACCCACCTTTATAGTCATCCTGTTACAGTGTGACGTTTGATGTTATCAAGATACTCTTCAGGTGTTAGCAATTAACATGATCTCATGGTCTAAAGATAAAGATTACTTTGTATGATGTTATAGCAATATAAACATAATGACTTGATCGTAATGCTATACTTCGGATGAATGTTCATCACATCATTTCACAAATGCTGTGACCTTGTTATTAACAACATCCAATGTCCATGATCAGGAAACCTTGATCATCTTGTTAATCAACAAGCTAGTCTATAAGAGAGGCATAACTAGGAACCCTTTTTGTTTATTAAACACACATGTATTGACGTTTCCTATCAATACAATTATAGCATGCAAAATAAACATCTATCATATACAAGGAATACATAATAACAACTTTATTATTGCCTCTCAGGGCATATTTCCTTCATGGCCGGTAGTACCGCTGAGGCTGAGCGGTAGTACCGGGGCATGGTAGTACTACTGTTGGGGAGCGGTAGTACCGCTCGCGTCTGTCTTCTTGGGTGACTTGGGGACAAGCCTGGACTTGGCGTTGTAGATGTAGTAGCGTCCATAGGACGGGCTGCATCAATTTGTGACGGGGCTTTTACCATGAAGGCCATCCATCGCGCAAGACTCTTTGGCCACGAAAAACGGGCCTTCAGCCATGAAAATCGTCCTTTGTAAAAGCCAACTTTTCTTGTAGTGGTTCTTAGCGAAGTTGTCATCCATGTCCTTCTTGAAGTTGTTGAGGGTGCTTTGGAACTTGTCCATTTGATGGTGGACCTTGGCGCTCTCAAGGTGGAGGCTCCGTTTTGGTCGACGCAACTTGAGGAGCTTTTCGTTGTCATTCTTGAAGTCATCCATGCTTGGGGAGTTACTATTGTTATAGAACTCCATATCACCCAAGCATGTGGAGCCATTGTCGGTGTAGTGCTCCATCATGCCATCCATGCTTTTGGAGGCATATGCATGGTGGCTCATCCTGGATTCTTCATAGAAATCATCCTCGGATCCGAAGTCCCTAGACATGATTCACAAGACCAAGTGGTGTATATGGAAGTGGTAGGGGGGTTAGGAATGCAACGTCAAACCTTACATTACCTTGGAAGATAGTATCATGCAAGTGGCAACACTTGAGAGCAATCAAAACCAAGTAAAGTGAAGTTCACACGAAACACCAAAACCAACTAACTACTAAAAAACACAACCACAAAGCTTATGGTGGATAGGTATGGAAGGTGGCATGTCCAAGAACAATCTCAAATCAAGATATTATAATGGCAAGTAAAGAACCACGATGATCACAAAGCAAAACAAGTCAATCCACAAGATAGGACTTATGTACAAGGAAACACACATGGTAGGATAAATGAGACTTGTGCGATGGATAAAGTGAGCTAAGAACCAAATGATTACCTAGCAAAGACTATAAGCTTGTGTCACACAAGTGCAAGGAGAGACGCTAGTTCGATTGGGCTACAAGATATGCACAATAAGTACCACCTATTTGATGTTCATCAAGCTTGCGCTTCCTATTCTATGAGACACTCGTTTCTTTCTTTTTCTTTTTATTCTTTTTCTTATTTTTTATCTTTTTCTCTCTTTTTCTTTTCTTTTTCACTTGCCCTTCCTTGTGGAAACAACTATACAAGATAACTATATAAGATAGCGCACTCACAACTTTTGCTCAGAATTCTACATGTATCAAATGTGCATAGCCCAAGGAATCATAGGAGGAACTAGTCTCAATAGGTTTTTGTTGGTCGCAGAGATAGTGTAGCTCACAAAGGAAAGCAAGTGTGGAGAAGACGCAGAATGTTTATACCTTTCATCGCCAATCTTCACCCTTTATTGGTGGATTCCTCCTTGCTCATCGAATTTTGATGGAGTAGATAGAATGAACCACAGATATGATGATGTAGAGATGCTTCTCGTCTTCGAAACAAGCTAAATAACACCAAAATCCGAGTTTGGATGCAAAAGTTATGCTCAAAACCGTGAAACAAAGTTGCTGTCTACAAGGGGCGGAGACTCCGGGGTCCATGGACGGAGACTCCTGGGGGGTGTGGAGACTCCGGGGTCCCAGGCTGGAGACTCCGGATTCGGGGTCTGAAGCGCGTCCTGAACTCGAACGGGACACGTTTTGGCGGAAAAACTCGATGGAAAACCTCAAATTGATGGGGGGAATCAAGGAATTAGGCCATGGGAACGCATGGGAAGGTAGATCAACAAGTTTAGCAAGTAATCCACGAATCAAAACCTACCAAAACACACTTAAATCATAGATCCATCCAAAACATGAATTGGGGCTATTTTTGTGGAATTTTCAAATTTATGGGGAAAAGACCAAATCGATGAGAAATCCGTGGAAACCAAAAGCTTCTGATACCATATGTTAAGGGGTAACCCCGTGGGTGTCCCAATCTTCACAAATCTTATGGTGAAATCGATGGGAAAGCGAGGGGAAAGGGAGAAGGTAGCGGAAGCGGACACACACCTTGCGAAGAACACGATGAACACACGAAAAAATCACATGATACAAGGCGATTGCTCCCGCCGGTGGCCACCGGTCCGATAGAATCCTCGCAAGGAAAGATCAATCAACATGCTCCCTCGATCCCACACGTAGAGGGAAGAACACATTGGAAAGGGTCTTGACATCTTGGCAAATGGACACCGATGCCAAGGCCTTGTATAACGAGGGAGGTGCGATGCAAACTCTAACGTAGTGGTGATGATAGCCGGTCCCCTTTGGTAAGGGGATGATGCAAAACTAAAGATTCCACATAAGGGGTGTGTGTGTATAGTCTATCATCTATGCCTAGGGTTACATGAGGGGGTAGGGGCACTATATATAGGCCAACCACATTACAAGGGGTAGTTTTGGCATAAAACTAGGGTTTCTAAGGATAAGAGGGGTACATGGGCTGGAGGCCCAGCTCAAGGCACGCAGGCCCATTCCACTTAGGGCAGAGACTCTGGGGTGTCCCTCGCTCTCTGGGTGGACTCCGGGGAGACATGCAAAGACGTCCAGGCAGGCGGCTGGAGTCTGGGCTGGAGACTCTAGTGCAAACGGCCACAGACTCTGGTGTCGAAGGGCCGGAGACTCCACGATGGACGTAACTCTACGGGCTTGTCTCCATAGGGGTGTACTGAACGCTCCTGGGGCGAGTCCGGAGTCTTGGCCGGAGTCCTGGCCAGAGACTCCGGGGTTGGAGGATGGTGACGCCGGGCTTGAGGGTCAGAGACTCCGGTGCTTCTATTGCAGCTTCTTCCGTCTTCTCTTCTAAGCCTCCATCTTGTCGGGCTTGGTGCTCCGGGCTTCCTCCCTTGCCTCTGTACTTGTCGGTGTGAACCTATCATGATAATGGGGAAGAGTATGAAGTAGTATACCATTCAAGAGGGTAGGAAGTGGGATCGAATAGAGGAATATATTCACCTTTGGAGTCCATGACGACTTGGCATAGGTTGGAGACCATGATGTGCTAACGACCGAAGGTCGGGCTACATTACTGCCACCATATACCCTAGACTCCGCCACCGCCTTCCTATCGTGACATAGATCTGATCACTTTTCCTACCGCGGCACGAGTCCGATTAGAGTTGTTATTTCCTTATTAGTTCTTTTTGTTTCCTTCTATATTGTTTCCGTGATGTAATCTAAGTTAAAGTTCCGGCCACCAGTCAAGGAGAGCAAAAAAAAAATCTAGCTATACTGGTTTTCAGCCTTGGGGATCACTTTTCTACATTGGCCATTATAGCGACATGTTTTTGGCGCCTACGTGCTTTCTAGGGCACGGTACAAAATTTTTGACCATTTTTTTGGGGCTATCCTATTTTTAGACCCCGTAGATCAGTTCTAGACACTCGCCATCATAGTGATTTTTGATATCTCGGACCGCTTTTCAAGGTGCTACATCATCATACCATTGCTTGTTGTGCCGCGTCGTGACACCATTAGTTCTCTAGGCTCACGTCTCTAGTTCGGTCTAGCCTAGGACCAGCACGGTACCGTTGTTGAGCATCTTTTCAACTTTGCATTGCTGTTTTGATAATTGCTAACCCCTTTGCTAAGCCTTCCTAGAGCTCCACAGATTTCTCCACGTGCATTGTGTTGATCCCTGGTAATCACTCGGATCTCGGGAACCACTGATATTTGCGGTTTCACATCACCTTCTACCTACTGTTTGGTAAGAACTTGTAAGATCTTTGTATATTTCTTGACGGATTACGCGTGTTTCCACCATATTTCTATACTTGTAGGCATATACACCTGTGCTTTTAGGACTAACCATGGCAGATATATCTCTTGAACAAGCAAAAATGATGAATGAAGAGATGGATGCTCACTTCACCAAGCTCTTGGTAGGGCCTGTGCAAGATGTTGATACAAGACTGGAGGATGTTGACGTCAAGCTCAACAAAACCATTAACAAGATCAAGGGTTAGAGAAATCCCTCAATGACAAGCTTGACGCTAGGTTTCAGGAGATCCTCAGCAGATTACCTGCGGCTGCACCATGTCCTCATCATCGTCTACCTGACCATGTGGGACTTACATGACGAGTGCCGCTCGCGGGACACCATACTATGGGATCGTGTTCTCCTGCTACAACTGCACCACCTCATGCTCCAACCCTAGAAGCTGTCGCACCAACTGCCAAAGCTGCTGCACTAACAGCCATTGCTGGTACCATGGCTGACGCTTTTGTGGGATATGAAGAGGATGGCGAGAACGAGTATGAA
This sequence comes from Avena eriantha, assembly GCA_910589775.1. NCBI lineage: Eukaryota > Viridiplantae > Streptophyta > Magnoliopsida > Poales > Poaceae > Avena > Avena eriantha. Next base: position 411,060,133 of record OU342743.1, read on the forward strand.
GATGAGGATGAATTCGATGAATATGTCGAACAACCTGCTAGCCGTCCTCGGCATTACTACCGCAACGCTCGACCACCGGTATGTAATGATGATCATGTTGCTAAGCTTAAGCAAGATATTGCACCTTTCGAGGGTAGATATAATCCTAATGCATATCTTACATGGGAATTAGAAGTAGATCTATGTTTTGCATGTTTAAGATATCCTGAGAATATGCGTGCTAGTGCTTCTACTTGCGAGTTTACAGATATTGCTTCACTTTGGTGGTCTGAATATTGTCGCATCAATCATGCTAATATTCCTAATACTTGGACTGCTTTAAAAACTACTATGCAAGTTCGATTTGTTCCACCAACTTATCAACGCGATTTGCTAAAGAAACTGACTCATTTAGAACAAGGCAAAAATTATGTAGAAGAATATTATCAGGAATTAGAAACTGGGATGGTTCGTGCTAGCATTGTTGAAAATACGGAACAAATGATGGCTCGTTTCTTTCTTGGTTTAAATAAGGAGATTCAAAATATCTTAGACTATAAGGAATATAACACCATTACTCATTTGTTTCATCTTGCTTGCAAAGCTGAACATGAAGTGTAGGATCATCAACCACCATGTATAAGATCTAACAATTCTGCAGGTCATACATCGTCATGGACGTCACGACAATCAGCGTCTTCTTCACGTGGCATGCCACCAACACCTACCACATCCAAAGCCACCATGCCTTCATCAAGAACGCCTTCGGCTGCTCCATCGCCATCATCCAATGGCCCTACTCGTAGTTCTTCTTCTGTGGCCTCCACAAGCAAGACGAAGGATATTCAATGCCACAAATGCTGGGGATATGGTCATATTGAGAGGATGCGCACAACATAGTGTGTTATGATGGTGCGCGATGATGGTGAATACAATTCAGCAAGTGATTTTGATGAAGATGCATTAGCTCTTATTGCTGCACGTGATGGGGATAATTCTGATTCTGAAGAAGAAACAGAGGTAATGGGAGTTGAAACTGTTGATCAATACAAGAGCTTAGTTGCACAACGTGTGTTGAATCTGCAATTGAGCAAATCTGAACATGATCAACACCACAACCTGTTCCAAACACGAGGCGTTGCCAATGAACAAGCTAGACAGATAATTATTGATGGACTGAGTTGTAAAAATCTAGCTAGTGATGACATGGTAGAGAAGCTTGCTCTTCCAATAAGACAACACACGCATTCATATTACATCCAATGGTTTGAGAGTTCTTGTAAGATCAAGGTAACAAGAACATTGCGCGTGCATTTTACTGTTGGTACATATTCTGATTTTGTTGATTGTGATGTAGTGCCCATGCAAGCTTGTTCTTTGTTACTTGGTAGACCATGGAAATTTGATAGAGAATCTGTTCATAATGGTAAAACTAATCACTATTCTCTTATGCATGATGGAAAGAAAATTGGTCTCAAACCTATGACTCCCAAACAAATTTTAAAAGATGATCTTGCTAGAGCTAGTAGAAACACAAAAGTGAGAATCAGATTGTTGCTGAAGATTTTGTACCAGCAAAGACCACTAACTCTGATTCTAAACATGCTACTGAAATTCGTTTGAAGGGTCCATGTATGCTTTCAAATAAAATTGATATTGTTGAACTAGATGTGCATAATACTCAATGTTATGCAATTGTCTACAAAGAGGTTTTGTTTTCATTTGAGGATATGCCTCCTTCTTTGCCACCTACTATTGCTAACCTTTTGCAGGAATATGAGGACCTTTTTGCAGCTGACATGCCACCAACACTAGCTCCTATTAGAGGAATTGAGCACCAAATTGATTTAATTCTCGGTGCCACGCTGCCCAACCGTGCACCATATAGAACCAATCTCGAGGAGACGAAGGAGAATACAATGCCAAATTCAAGAACTACATGCAAAAGATCACATTCGTGAGTCCCTTAGCCCTTGTGTTGTTCCTATTATTTTGGTACCTAAGAAAGATGGTTCTTCATGCATGTGTACTGATTATAGAGCTATCAATAATATTACTATTCGTTACCGTCATCCTATTCCATGTTAGAAACGTAATTAAAATATCTATCCAAGCATGTTGGATTTAAATCAAATGGAGTTAGAGATCACATATAGAAAAAATAACAAAACAGAGACTTTGCAACTTCAAACATTTTTTAAAAATCAACCATGATAACTTTTGTGTTGATTCCAACTCTCAAAAATCACATTTGATAATATCTATCTGAATAGGTAAAAATATCTAGGATTGCATGCAGTGACTTTGGACTAGTACCAAAATAATGCTATTAGGGCATTTCTAGTCACTTTAAATCATTTAAATGATAAACTTAAACTTATTGAAATATGATCAACCTTTTAAATCACATTCCCATGTATTAGAATATGTGGTGATGACATGTGTCTACATGATCCCATCTTTTAATTGCAGAATATTAAATCTTAAATAATTTCAATGAGTAGAAATTACTTTTCTCAAATAAAATAAATGAAACTAGTTATTTAAATCTTGTGATGATTGCGATGATACTAGATCATAAAGGGTGTGCCTTAGGCTGCTAAATAGACTAGTTAAGTATTGTTTGGTGATTGTGTATCCCGTGTTTCATTTATAGACGATAGTACCGACCAAGTCTATGAGGAGGAGGAGTTCTACCCCGAAGAAGACGAGGGTAACTTCAATCACTGCACCAATCAAGGCAAGCTATTATTGGAAAGCTAGAACTAAGGAAGTTAACACTTTCCCCCTAAACTTAAGAAAATGCATTAGGCATGCTTTGGTTATACCTTTTATTTATACCCATCCCAAGTTTTACATGCAAGCTTTACTTTTGCTTTACCAAAGTTTCTTTACTTTTAGTAATGCTTTGTGAAATTTTGGAAAGTAGTATAGATAGCATAAAGAGTATAAAACTTGGCCTACACTAGATGTCATTCTATGGCATGAGATTAAGATTAGCATCCCACCTTAGTGAACACTCTTAACTTTAGTGGCTAGTGCTAAGCATAAAACTGGATCACTCTAGATGGGAATACTTGGTGAAAATTCTTATGAAAACATTGGAATGATGAGTCATTCTATTGTGATGTTTTGACATCTGTTGAGAAACACAAATGGTTTATGATGATGAAAATGTTGAGGCATGAGCCTTAGCCCTTTATAAAAATTGATGGTTGGGTTCGGATGCGATACCATTCCAATATACCGTACAACCACAATACCTAAATTGGGTAAGGCTTAGCCGAAAGTTTATATGCATTAGTATGGGTTCCCTCGCGGAAGAGGTTTGAGTTGAGCCTACCTCTTGATGTTGTCCACCTATGCAGTGCCCAGGATGGCAGATGGCCATGGCTGGGAGGCCAAGCTCATAGGAGAGGTGCTTATACTAGAGTGTGTAAAGGAAAGGTTATGATTGATTATCCGCATACTAAGTATGATGATTCAGGGTTATCCCTGACGGATGTATCGAATTTTGTGGTGAAATTGTACCACCTCTGTAGAGTGTCAACCTATTCGAATATCCGCGTCCGCGGTCATGGACAGTTGGAGTGGCCATACTGTTCCGTTGTCAGATGTTTTCAAAATGACTTGTGAAATTACTTGTGACTTGACTTGACCACAACAGGGTTGTGACTATGAAAACTAAGTTCCCACTTAGGTGATTGAGAACTTTAATTTATCTTTCTTTGTTTATGAACTCTGCTTAGGTTTCAAATATAGCTTTGCAAATAAACTTAGAGTTTAGCATTCCTACTAGAACTACCTTACTTGTTAGTGATAGTTTGCGAGTACTTAAAGAGTACTCATGGCTTTGTCTCTGGCTATTCCCGTGGCCAGACTATGAGGAGGACTATTCGGAAGAAGGACAATAGGACGACTACAACAACTAGGATCATCTCCCATCGTCAGCATTGCCTATGACACTGAAGATGGAGCCCACCTCTACGCTTATATTTCCGCTGCTTGTTTGTATTAAGACTGGATCATGAGATCCTTTATTTGTGTAAGACCTTATTATGGTTTGTAATGGATGATCTACCGTGATATCCAATCTGTTATGTCTCGCAAAAATGGTAATCATGGGATTGCGATGTACGGCATAACAAGCATCTGGGATTAAAAATCCGGGTGTTGACAAGTTGGTATCAGAGCCATCCTGACCATAGGAGACCCTAGTTAAAACGGACGTCCAAACAAAAACTTACTTTCAAAACCAAAAAAGTGAGTATTTATGAAAACCTATTTCCCCTCTTATCCTTGAGATTCTTTCAAAAAAAATCATGTTCCACAAAAATTCTTACATTCCTACATAAAATTTGATACACTTGATCACCTCACTAACTTACTCATCCTAAATTCTTATAGATGGAAGTTCAGTACTGCAAGTTCTACCAGTTGGGCAACGGAGGCCAACTGATCTTCGAGAGGGATCTAGATGCACTGTCTGAGTAACATGAGCACCCGCATCCGGAATCCTTCGGAGCCCAACTCAAGGATTTTCCAGGAGGAGATTTACAATGGCTGATAGTTGCTGATCTTCGAGGCAAGATGGAAGCACCCCTTTCCGAGAAGATTCAATTCACCGTGAGAGAGAACAACTAGCTAGATGGATTAGTCAGGGCTATGCATGAAGCTCTCGCCCGTCTCTGTGGACAAAACATCAACTTGATCCAGGGAACTCGCTTTGCTCACTATGCAAGGCGTGATTCTATGGGAATGCCGTTACAAATGCCAAGTCACCCAGAGTTGAAGTGCCAAGTGTAGAACCTTGACTTCTTGCTATATGATAGGCAGAAGGAATTGGACAATGCTCGAGCCTACGCCAACCACAACCTTGCTTGTCAAGGATCGTCAATCACTTTGCCGGCAACGCGAGAAGAAGGATCGCACCATCGGTCGCCTTTGCAAGAAGGTGGCCGACCTTGAGAAGACCATCTAGGAGCAAGAAGCTCAACTTCAAGCAAAAGAAGAAGAAGAAGGTGAAGACATCTAGGGAGATATTCACTCCTACCTCAGTGATGACAACGACTATCTGGAGGATGATGCCATGGACTTCTACACCGATGATGACGACTCTGACTTCATTGATGAAGATTAGATGCACTTGATCACTATCGTAGGAGTGAGATGTATCGGTCCCATTGTATCTTAGCTCACATAATGGTTCTTAAAACCATCTGTTTCCTTTCATGTTGTGGTGTGTGTTCTTGTATCGTGTGCTTTGATTGAATGAATGAATGAGAAGGAGTTAGTTTGCAAAAACCTGAGTTCAAACTCAAAGTTTTAGCTTTGAAAACAAAACCATGAACCTTAGAACTTTCCCTCTTACCCCATTATCTATCTAAACCTTCAGATGACTCGTGGAAACTAAGGAGGAAGCAACTCATCACAGGACGCGATGCTGCCGATTCTGCAGATGCTAGTTTCCGACCATGATACTAGTAGAGCAGAGTGCCAAGCCAATCTAGCCACCCTGCAACAGATCGCTCAGATGGCCATGGAAATCAAGATCATCATGGATCTAAACTCAAGAACTTCCAGAATACCAATCCCCCTATCTTTAACAAGTCTGAAGACCCGTTGGATGCTGATGATTGGTTGCAGACAATGGAGAACAACCTAGAAGTCGCAGGAGTTGACGCTAACGAGAAGGTACTGTTTGCGACCCACTATCTGGCTGGAGATGCAAGAGACTGGTGGAACAACACCCGCACAATGAACCATGGTCAAGTGATGACGTGGGAAGGTTTCAAGACCAAGTTCAGATGCACCCATGTGCCATAGGGTTTAGTCACTAGAATGAGAGATGAATTCAGAGAACTGAAGCAAGGTAGAATTACAGTAGTGGAGTACCGTGACATACTTTTGTCCGTCACTAGGTATGCACCTGATGAGATCAACACTGAAGCCAAGAAGAAGGAGAGATTCCTGAACGGACTGCATGATGAGATGCAGTTGGTGTTAGTCAACATCCGTTTTGATGATTTTGAAGAGCTAGTCGACTCTGCCATCCAGATGGAAGGGAAGATCAACCAAGCAAATGACAACCGCAAGCGCCGAATGATGCACCAGACTGGGTCCCACAATACCTAGAAGTATGGCCCCAACCCGTCTGCAGGGTATGCCCCAAGGAACAATAGACCCCCAATGTCTCACCCAAGCTACCCCAACCATAGAGGAGGAAATGTGAAGTCCGGAGGAAACCACAACAACAACCCCGACAACTCCAACAACTTCAACAACTTCAACCGTACACCGCCCAAGTCCAACAACAACAACAACAACAATACTGCCCCAAGGACAGGAAGCAATGTCGTTCCTGTTGCAGCCAAAGACAAGTCTCAGATTACTTGTTTTGAGTGTGGAGTCAAGGGTCACTACTCCAACGAGTGTCCCAGGAAGATTGCAGCCACTACCAATGTGAATGCCCCAGCTCAACAACAACGCCGTGTTCAACCTGCAAGAAGATTCGCCCTAGGGAACTCGCTCAACCGCAATGGCCGTCTGTTTCACATGAATGCCGAAGAAGCCCAGGAAGCGCCAGATGTCGTGCTGGGTATGTTTTTTGTTAAATCAGTATTAGCAAGAGTGTTGTTTGATTCTGGATCACTGCACTCGTTTGTTACAGAAGAATTTGCATGCACTAGTAAGATTCACCCAACCAATTTGAAGCATGTTATGATAGTTCAAATACCTGGTTCAACCACCAAAGCTAGAAAAATTTGCAAGGTTGTACCTATTAGAATACATGGGATATATTTTTATACCAATCTATAGTACTTGGAACCAAAGGTTTGGAAGTAGTACTAGGGATGGATTGGATGTCGAAACATAAGGGATTGATCGACCTCGCCAAGAAAGCCATCACCATGACTAGTAGCTCTGGAGTATCAGTAGAGCATATATCTGAAAACTTGCCCCGCCAGTTCAAATGCAACAAGAGTCTAGCCCTACCCACCATTGACCAAGTCAGAGTAGTCTGTGAATACCCCGACATATTCCTAGATGAATTCCCCGGTATGCCCCCAGATCAGGATATTGAGTTCGTTATTGAACTAATTCCTGGAACTAGACCCATAGCTCAGAGACCCTATAGCATGAAACCATCAGAGTTAGTGGAGCTGAAGAAGCAACTTGATGCTATGCTGGAGAAAGGCTTGATTCAACCAAGCGCATCACCATGGAGATCGCCCGTTTTGTTTGTCGACAAGAAAGATGGAGGTAACCGTTTGTGCACAGATTACCGGAAGCTGATGGTGTCACCATCAAGAACGCATACCCACTGCCCAAGATAGAGGATCTATTTGATCAGTTGACTAGTGCCAGAGTGTTTTCTAAGATTGATCTTAGAACTGGTTATCATTAACTAAAGATTCGTGCAACGGATATTCCAAAGACCGCCTTTACCACCAGATATGGAGTGTATGAGTATACGGTCATGTCTTTTGGATTACCAATGCCCCCGCTATTTCATGAATCTCATGAATAAGATCTTTATGAACTTTCTGGATAAGTTTGTCATTGTGTTTATCGATGATATCCTTATCTATTCCAAGTCATAAGAAGACCATGAGCAACATCTGAGAATCATCCTTGAAACCCTTAGAGAGCATCAGTTATATGCCAAGTTCAGCAAATGTGAGTTCTGGCTGAAATAAGTTGGATTCCTCGGACATATTGTGTCGGCAGGAGGAGTCGCTATTGATCCCGCCAAGATCAAAGATGTTGAAGAATGGGAAGCCCCAACCACTCAAACCCATGTCCGTGCATTTCTCGGATTAGCGGGATACTACCGCAAGTTCGTAGAAGGATTTTCGAGCATCGCAAGACCCATGACCCAATTGTTGAAGAAAGAGAATAAGTTTGAATGGACCAACAAATGTGAAGCAAGTTTCCAAGAGCTCAAGAAGAGATTGATTTCAACCCCAATATTGATTATGCCAGATATCAAGAAGCCGTTCGATGTGTATTGTGATGCATCCAAGATTGGTCTCGGATGTGTGTTGATGCAAGAAGGCAAAGTCATCGCATATCTGTCCCGACAACTGAAGCAACATGAGCAAAACTACCCTACCCATGATCTTGAATTAGCAGCTATAGTGTTAGCCTTGATGACATGGCGTCATTACCTTATGGGTAATCGCTGTGAGATTTACTCGGATCACAAGAGTTTGAAGTATATTTTCACTCAGAAGGAGCTGAATATGAGGAAAAGGAGATGTATAGAGTTACTCAAGGATTATGATCTTGACATTCACTATCACCCCGGCAATGCCAATGTGGTAGCGGATGCTCTTAGCAAATTGCCGTGTAGATTAAACACTATGATTAAAGAAGCCCAACCAAGTTTGCATGAAGAGTTGGAGCAGTTTAGAACTGAGCTAGTTAGCAAAGGATTTCTAGCTAGCATTGAACTTCTACCCACTTTGATTAGCCAAATCAAGGAAGCCCAAAAGGGAAATGCAAGTATCGACGTAATCAAATGTCGTATTGGTAAAGGAAAGGTACTTGGATTCACCGAAGATGAAGAAGGAGTTCTGTGGTACAAAGGACGTATCTGTGTGCTAGCAGATTCAGAGCAAAAGGAAGTTATCATGCATGAAGCTCATGATACTCTTTATTCTATCCACCCCGGAGGAACAAAGATGTATCAGGATTTGAAGGAGCAATTTTGGTGGCACAAGATGAAGAGAGAAATATGAAGCTACATCACTAAGTGTGATATCTATTAGAGAGTCAAAGCGGAACACCAGAGACCCGCAGGACGTATGCAACCATTGCAGATTCCGGAATGGAAATGGGATTCCGGCGGAATGGTCTTTATCACCGGTTTGCCTACCTCTAGAAGGGGAAATGAATCAATCTGGGTCATCGTTGATAGACTGTCCAAGGTAGCCCATTTTATACCTGTCAAGACAACCTACCAGAGTTCGAAGCTAGCGGAGTTGTACATTGCTAGAATTGTTAGTTTGCATGGAACCCGCAAGACCATAGTATCGGATCGAGGAACCCAATTTACCTCGAGATTTTGGCAGAAAGTCCAAGAAGGATTAGGGACCAAGTTGAATTTCAGCACGGCTTATCACCCGTAGACAGATGGATAGACTGAAAGAGTCAACCAAATCTTAGAAGATATGTTGAGAGCTTGTGTGTTAGAGTATGGGTCAAAATGGGAAGATTGTCTGCCTTTCGCAGAATTCTCATACAACAACAGTTATCAAGCCAGTTTGCAAATGGCCCCATTTGAATTTCTGTATGGAAGAAAGTGTCGTATCCCCTTGAATTGGTCGCAAGTAGGAGAGAGTCAGATTTTCGGACCCGACATCCTGCGAGAAGCCGAATAGAAGGTTCACAAAGTCCGTGAACACCTCAAGACCACCCAATCCAGACAAAAGAGTTATGCTGACAAGAGACGTAGGGACCTGACTTTCAACATCAGAGATTTTGTGTATCTCAAAGTTTCGTCGTTGAAGGGAACACAACATTTTAGAGTGAAAGGAAAGTTAGCCCCCATATATATTGGAACGTTCAAGATTCTGAATCATCGAGGAGAAGTATTGTATCAACTGGAACTGCCAGAGGAGATGTCAGCCATCCATCATGTGTTCCATATCTTGTTACTTCGCAATTCCTTAGAAGTGCCAGAGAAGACCGAAGTTTTAAAGAACATCAATCACCGAGCCATCGATATTAACAAGGATCTGATGTATCGTGAAGTGCCCATTCGTATCTTGGAAGAAGCCTTCAGAACCACCAACACCCGGAGTATCAAATTTCTCAAGATTCAACGGATCAACCATACCGAAGAAGAAGCTACTTGGGAGCGAGAAGATTACATTAGGACTAAGTTTCCAGATCTCTTTAGTTCTTAGTTTTTTTCTTAAATCTCGGGATGAGATTTTGTTTAAGGGGAGAAGGTTTGTAACATCCCAAATCTTTAATCAAGTTATCAAAGTTCAAATCACCCAATTTAGGGTTAACAAAAACTTTTTATTATCAAAATAATTATGAGTGCATGTGTTTGTTGCATTAGTATAGAATTGTGTGTAAATGCCATGCTTGATTTTCCTAAATGATATGAAATGGTTTAAAGGTCAATGCCACATCATCTAGACCATTTACAAACAAAATCCAAAGAAAAAGAAATCAAATAAGATTAAATAATGTAAATGGTCATTTTGGCCACTTTAATCCACTAGGCCACTTTAGGTGTTCCTAGAAGTCAATTTCAAACAGAAACAATTCTAGATCTTTGCACCCCTTGCTAGTACAAGTAAAGATCTACCAAGGCCCACTTTAAAATCTTACAAAAACATTTATCAAAGCACTTTAAATGGCATTTGAAAATGGAATCCAAACCATATGAGAAGATCCCACTTTTGCAAAAACCAACCAAACCAATTCACCTTGACAATTCCCAGCTACTAGAGACTACCAAGCATAAGATCAGATCACACCCCAAAAATCTTTCTAAAATTCAAATACAATCTTCTTGCGGGCATTGTGTTGAACACCTGGCAGACAAAGTTAAACTGGCCTAACTATTACTATTCTAGAGCAGTGAGCAAGAGCCACTAAGGCCTCAATCAACTCCCCTTGTGCCCTCTAGTCACAACCAGGCCATAAACGATCTACCCCTTAGTCGCTTGCAGCAGTGCCACGCCACCCGAGAACCATGCCCGTCGGTCGACCATGGTGCACTCCCAGCAGACCGCCCTGCTCTCTCCTACCATGTCTAGGAGGTAGGCGAGATCACACCGCCGCCCCTGTCCATTCCCCAAGCGCTCCAGGCTGTGGACCACCCCAGCAGCCCGCGCCCACCGTGTCAGCGCCATGCCGAGCACGCGCCAAAGCGTCACGCCCGACAAGCATGCACACGCCGCGCCTCGACTGCATCCCGCGCGCACCGCTTCGCCATGACCCTAGGAACCGCCCGGAAATGCCGGTTCGCCGCCGCTTGACCTGCAACCCCTGTGCGCCGCGTCGAACACTGCTTCTGCCGTGCAGAGAACCAGCCGCGCCCGACCAAATGCCACCGCCCCGAGCCGCGCCTTTACGTCGTAGATGACCGCCAGTAGACCGTGCACCGTCTGCCTACCTCCGCCCCGACAATAAATGCCTGTACCGTTGCCTCCGACGAGCCGCGTCCATGCCGCTCGGTCTCTCCGTCGAGCCTATAAAAGGAGGCCTCCCCCAGCCTCATTTCTCACACCATTCCACTCCCCTCTCGCCACTGACCACCCCACACTTCTCCCCAGAGCCAATCGAACCCTAGCTTTCCGCAGTAGAGGAGAAGAGGGGTCGTTGATTGCGACTGCCCTAGGAGCCGCCGCGACCACGCCTAGAACCACCATCGTCCACCGGCTCGATCACCCCCATCGCCACGCCTAGAAGGAGCCCTCGTAAGCCCCCACGTACCCCCACCGTGCCTAGTTAGGGTTTGTTCTTGCTAGAGCTGTTCACTGGAGACGATGATCCTCAGCCGTAGATTCTTGCTCTAATTGCACGATTGAGATTGCCTCGTACTGCTTTGGTTTGGATTAGTCACTGAAATGCGGACCCCCTATCAGTTTCCCTCTATGCCGCGGAGCGCCACTGGCACCGTTAGTTTTCCCGCGCTAGCCCACAGATTCAAATGGAGATTTTTCTATTTAGATTTAAACAAGATTCTATCCACTTAGTTAAAAATCATCTCAGAGAAATTCACTTAACCAAATGGCATGATTCAATTTTTTTTGAAAGATAACTAAAATATCTATCCAAGCCCGTTGGATTTAAATCAAATGGAGTTAGAGATGACATATAGCAAAAAAAACAAAACAGAGACTGTTGCAACTTCAAACATTTTTAAAAATCAACCATGATAGATTTTGAGTTGATTCCAACTCTCAAAAATCACATTTGATAATATCTATCTGAATATGTAAAAATATCTAGGATTGCATGCAGTGACTTTGGACTAGTACAAAAATAATCCTATTAGGGCATTTCTAGTCACTTTAAATCATTTAAATGATAAACTTAAACTTATTGAAATATGATCAACCTTTTAAATCACATTCCCATGTATTAGAATATGTGGTGATGACATGTGTCTACATGACCCCATATTTTAATTGGAGAATACTAAATCTTAAATAATTTCAATGAGTAGAAATTACTTTTCTCAAATAAAATAAATGAAACTAGTTTTTTAAATCTTGTGATGATTGCGATGATACTAGATCATCAAGTGTATGCCTTAGGGTGCTAAATAGACTAGTTAAGTATTGTTTGGTGATTGTGTATCCCGTATTTCATTTATAGACGATAGTATCGACCAAGTCTACAAGGAGGAGGAGGAGTTCTACCCCGAAGAATACGAGGAGAACTTCAATCACTTCAACAATCAAGGCAAGCTATTATTGGCAAGCTAGAACTAAGCAATTTAACACTTGCCCCCTTAAGTTAAGCAAGTGCATTAGGCATGCTTTGGTTATACCTTTTATTTATACCCATCCCAAGTTTTACTTGCAAGCTCTCCTCTATCTTTACCAAAGTTTCTTTACTTTTAGTAATGCTTTGTGAAATTTTGGAAAGTAGTATAGATAGCATAAAGAGTATAAAACTTGGCCTATACTAGATGTCATTCTATGGCATGAGATTGAGATTAGCATCCCACCTTAGTGAACACTCTTAACTTTAGTGGCTAGTGCTAAGCATAAAACTGGATCACTCTAGATGGGAATACTTGGTGAAAATGCTTATGAAAACCTTGGAATGATGAGTCATTATATTGAGATGTTTTGATGTGTGTTGAGAAACACAAATGGTTTATGATGATGAAAATGTTGAGGCATGAGCCTTAGCCCTTTATAAAAACTGATGGTTGGGTTCGGATGCGATACCATTCCAAATTTACCGTACAACCACAATACCTGAATTGGGTAAGGGTTAGCCGGAAGTTTATATCCATTAGTATGGGTTCCCTCGCGGAAGAGGTTTGAGGTGAGGCTACCTCTTGATGTTATCCACCTATGCAGTGCCCAGGATGGCAGGTGGCCATGGCTGGGAGGCCAAGCTCATAGGATAGGTTCTTATACTAGAGTGTGTAAAGGAAATGTTATGATTGATTATCCGCATACTAAGTATGATGACTCAGGGTTATCCCTGATGGATGTATTGAATTTTGTGGTGAAAGTGTACGAGCTCTGCAGACTGTCAAACTATTCGAATAGCCGCGTCCGCGGACATGGACAGTTGGAGTGGGCATGCTGTTCCGTCATCCACTTAGGTGATTTAGAACTTTATTTTATCTTTCTTTGTTTATGAACTCAGCTTAGGTTTCAAATTTAGCTTTGCAAATAAACTTAGAGTTTAGCATTCCTACTAGAACTACCTTACTTGTTAGTGATAGTTTGCGAGTACTTAAAGAGTACTCATGGCTTTGTCCCTGGCTATTCTCGTGGCCAGACTATGAGGAGGACTATTCGAAAGAAGGACAGCATGACGGCTATGACAACTAAGATCATCTCCCATTGTCAGCATTGCCTGTGACACTGAAGATGGAGCCTACCGTTACGCTTATATCTCCACTGCTTGTTTGTATTAAGACTGGATCATGAGATCCTTTATTTGCGTAAGACCTTATTATGGTTTGTAATGGATGATGTACTATGATATCCAATCTGTTATGTCTAGCAAAAATGGTAATCCTAGGATTGCGATGTATGGCATAACTGGCATCTGGGATTAAAAATTCGGAGTTGTTGGCATCCAAAGGTGTGTATAAAAAATGTGTAAATAATCTTTAAATAGTATCACATTTTGACCCACAATGTTTTAGCTTTGGCATGTATCTCAATAACCGCTAGAATTTGTTTCAATCAAACAACTCCTTTCAAGAGTGCCATCAAGTCTATCAATAAATCTATGGGGTTGAGTATCTATAAGGCTAGACTATTAAGACAATTAAACATCACTCAAGAAATTATTTAGAGGCTTCATCAATTATACTTTTAATCATTTCAATTGTAGAAATCATGGCAATGTATTCTAGAGGATCACAATATTCTTCTCAAGTTGGATAAAGATTTTAATAAAGCGCATCAAATCTCTAACTCAACTATTATGAATCCTAACAAAAGCAAGTGCACCCCTTATGTAAACATGAATCATACCTTTTGCAAGAACCCAACTTGAATAGATTACTATAAGAAAAGATAAAATGCAGTTATGAAAAGAGAGTGTGAGAAGTAGTTAGCTCCCCAAGGTTGAATAAAGCAAGGGTGACACACTTTACCGTTGAGGTACGGATAACCTCACTTTTGATGGACATGGACCATTAGTTCAACAAATACTTCCTTGTTGAAGCGTTGAGTTGAAACAACCAAGTGACTTATACAAGTATTTGCAAGGTTGGCAAAAACCATGAATGTCATCACACAAGGTTCAAGTCCATGCAAAAATAATAAACAAAGTAAAAGCAAACAATTCGGTGTACGAATGGAGTTCATTCACCCAACCGTGAAAAGAAAATAAAATAAACACTACAGAGAATTATAGGCTAAGGAGTTTTGAAGGTAGATAAAATAAAATGAAGTACAATGGAACATGTAGAAGGTAACCCACTGACCTGAGGTTGTCGGAGTAAAAAGAGTGGGGGGTTATAACCTTCTTGTACCCGTCTCTTCCCTTGCTTGTGCGGTGCTGCTCCTTGGTATGGGTATGTGGTACGAGCGTATGTCCGTACTACACCTCGTCTTCTACTCGTTTTTTGGGCTCCCATCATAGTTGGTACGGCCGGGTGCTATGGGCGGATTGCACCCGTACGGGTGGTCGTTAAACCCTCTGGAATGATTTCATAAATTATACGTCTCGTAGCGAGATCGGTACGGGCGGGTGGTACAGCCGTATGCGCCCGTACGAATGCTCACTAAGCTTGCAGTAACTGTTTTGGAAAATTTTCTACAATGTGTCGCATGAGTGGTATGGGTGTGTTGTACTGACGGGCCCACCCGTACTTCTGCTTATTAAACTCACTGTAAGCTCCAGAACAAGTTATTTTCTCCAAAATTTTCATTATATACCTAAAATGTTAGTCCAACACCGAAACAAAGCATACATATATTTTCATTAACAAGATTTAACCAAGATAAGCAACACATGAATAGAGTAACAAACAATTCTACCTTTCAAAAATAGTCCCAAGCCAACTCTAATAGGAAATCATGCAAATATATACAGGTGCCAATACAAGAAGAATGCAACTGGACTCAAGACTTAAAATTAAGAAAGATACCTAAAAACGTCCGGGTTGCCTCCTAGGAAGCGCTTTCTTTAAAGCCATATAGCCAGGCTTAGATGCTCCAATACATTATCCACCTGGATCCCAGGGTATATCAGTTCGAGGTGTAATGGTTATTACCTCCAGCAAAGGGTTAGAGCATCTCATAGAAGAGTACGGTTGGAGTCGTACCCTCTTGTGGTGCATCAACATCATGTATATGAATATGTTCTCGCTTCCAAGCGAGCGTTGATGAACCAAGTGTCGTGAGCATGCCTTCTTATGTAGTTGCAACAAGAGGATTAGAGGTTGAAATATAATTATGAAAATTTTACCTTGGTTACCATTGTAGGGGAACACTTTATAGTATTCTTCCTTTGAAACAGTAAGTGGTTCATGCACATTAGCATTGAATGATTCATAGCACGGTTCCATCTCTAGTTCATCAATAACAATGCTCTCTATGTCTAGGCACAAGGCCTCCGCAGATAAATCACAATCAGTTTTAGCATTATAAGAATCATTACTAGAGAGAGAGGAATCATTATAAAAAAAGTATTTGTAGTGTGCCAATCTTTCTCAACCTCACCTTTTTTGTTGTTCCTGCTCTTTATCTTGTGGTTCCTATAAATGGTTAACTTCGAGCACTACAGATTTAGACCGTTCCGTACTCTCTACCACAACTGGATTATCACAAAGACGTTCTTGACAATAAGATTGTAACATTGGTAACAAAATGGTAAGTTTCATGTGAAGCATACTATCAGTACCCATACTCACAATGGATATTCTTAAGAGTAGATCATGTACACCTTTATAAACCAAAAAACTCTAAGGCTTCAACTCTAGTGTAAGATACTAGGGATTCTTCAAGAGTAATGGAATATTGAAAACTAAGGTGAACAATTGCTATACATTTCTCGCAAATCTCATGACAGGAATTACAAAATGATTTTGCACAACCATCTAACAGATCGTACAATTTAAACAAACCCATACCAGCAGTAGTAGAATGTTCACTCTAGTGTACATCCTTTTCTTCTTTCTTTTGTTAGTCCTGCAAAATGTTAGTCTCTTCCATAACAGAAGTGGTCAATAATGCATTACTACTGAAGTTATCAAAACAATAAGAGTATATATATGATATACTACTCCATAGATTCTATCTAGTGCTTTATATTCTTCGTTTATATTTCTCATGTGAGCAAGCAACTTACAACGACAAGTAAAAAGCACATATTCTAAAAACTCCACATCAACAAAGCATTCATTACTTTTATTGCAAGATGCTAATGTGGTATCAATGCTACACTCACGTTGATAATTAATATGATCTATGGATCCGGCATTTTTACAAACAAATTTGTACGAGGCACATAATATGGAGGAATAACCATTAAACCATTCAACCATTCTTCTAATGTCTCTTGCCTCGTAACATAATATCCAAAAGTTCCGAACCGCATCTCCTCCATTTCTAGCTTCATATGTTCAAAAAGAGTTATCTGGGAAGACGTGATTAGTAGCAAATGTTTATATAATTTTTGTTTTATAATTTTTTATGGGTTCTTGGTTTTATAATTTTTTTGTTCTTTTCAAATAAGTAAAAGCAGTAAATAGCAACAAACGGAAATAAACTATGTGCGAGTGGGTACGTAATAACCAAATGCTATGCTCCCCGGCAACGGCGCCAAGTTGATGTCTGGGTTCCTGCGATCAACAACAAGGTTATTGTAGTACTTGTAGCAGCAACTATTTATTAGAAAGTTCGTCCCATGGAAGCTTGGCAAATGGCAACATCACAACCCTGCAGCCACGCTGTTAGTGAGGCCATGTTCGCACCCAAAACGTGTTTGCACATAGTCTACACTATAACTTACTAGAATGGCAATGAACAAGTGAGGTTTAAATTAACTAGTGACAAAGTAAATAACAAAAGTAAACTAAAGCAAGAGAGTGTGGTGTGATGTGATTGAGGGGTTCTCAAGGAGTGTAGGATTCACCACTAGCAAGGGGGAATTATGTATGATTAGTATCTATGTCTTTCGTCATGACATGTGTGGAGAGAGCTCAATAATAAGATGTTCACTACAAGACTTGTGGGTAGTCGCTTTCTTGAATCAGGTAATGTGGTCATCTCTAAATGACCGTTGTGATGCCTGAGAGCAATCACTTAACATACCATCACAATTATGGGTGTTACCATGGATATCATAATAAGCTTAGTGAATCTCTCTTTATTCCCCATTTGACCATGTAGCTTATAATTCAATGCTTGTAGTCACAAAAGTAACACTAGGAATACTCCCATACACGTCCTAAGGGTATCACCCTCTCTTTAGTCCTGAAGGCAAATGATATGTGGCCGACTACACATACCATCTAAAGAGAGAGATCAAACACAATATCACAGATCAATGGATCATGGACCAAAGTTATAGATCATCTTTATTTCAATGCATAATAATACTAGTGATGAGGACATCCCAACAATTACACCTACCCCAATTACTACTGAAGATGCTCCAGCTATTGCAAAGAAGGACCAGTCCAATGAGATTAGAATTGGACCCATTACAAAAGCTCGTTCTAAGCTACTTGAACAACATGTGAATTCACTCTTAAACGAATTTGGTACTTTAATTGATGAGAACTTTATACTACCTAAGTCTATGCATTTATGTATGATTAGGTTCGTTGGAGAAACAAGCATGGCGCGAGGAGGAGAAGGGCTACAAGAGAAGTCCAGCACGATGATCGCCCAAGGATGCGTGAGGGAGGAGCGGGAGGAAGGCGCAAGAGAAGATCATCCAGACAATGGCCAAAAGATCTGCCACGACCAGGTGTTCGGCTGAGTCCACCCGGACTGCCCAAGAGAAGCTTTGGCATGGACAGTGAGTACACCAGATCGGACACTGCCCAAACACCACCCAAAAACTTTGAAGTTTCCGGCCAGACCGGACTGCCCGTCATGCTCCACCCGGAGTGTCCGGCCTGACCGGACTATTCGGCCCAATTACACCGGAATGTCCGGCCATCAACCGAATCTAGTCCGAGTCAGTTTGTATCAGTTTGAGTCGTACTCGTTTAGTTTTGGTTTTTGGCCGCCCCAGGCGCCCTTATAAGCCCTCGGACGACCCCTAGTTAGGGTTTAGACCACGTTAAAACTATTTTGGAGTTGATTCTTTTGAAGAACCTTTGGAATTACCCTGTGATCGAATTATACTACTGTAATTGAGTGTGATATGTTGTTCCATTGGGAATTAGTAGATTGCAAACAACCGTTCGTGGTCGATGACTGTGTGGGCAAGAGTGTGGTGTTGTGAATATCCCACAGGGTTCGAGAGCTGTTGCATTGGCATCAGGGTTCGAGCGGGAGAGTTTCTACAGGTTATTTATCTATCTAGCATTATTATCATCGACAAGTGCTTGCTGAGAAGATCGGTCCATCCCATATCATATTGGTATCAGATTTCCTTGTTTACTCGGTGAGCATCCACTAATCCATCCATAGATTAGTTTATTTTCAGTCCTATATAGAAAAAGCCTTACAAAAAGATTTGACATAGACTAGATTGCATCGTTTTCGAGTTTTAGTTGCTGATTGTATCTTCTCATAGATCCGATCTGTGGGTTTTCTCGTAGAAGTCTAGTTTTTGTTTATGTATAGGTTTAGGGTTTGATCTTGTTTTCCACCGTCTCCACCATCACCATTTTCCGCAAGTTTCATCATTTGTCCGAGTCCACATAGCGTATCTTTGTTTGCATACCATAGACACAGCCTATCTACAACATCCGTGCCTAGGAACATACCCATGAGACTAGCTGCGTTGCTCCGATAGGCTACTCATTAGGGTTTCAAAGTGCAGAAATGTTGATAGGAAAAACCTGACTATCCGGCGCATCTACACCGGACTATCCGGCCCTACCAGAGTCTCCGGCCGATATCATCCGGACTATCGGGCCTAGTTTTGTTAAAAGTTGCTACACTCGTGTTTGCATTGTCTCATATAGTTGAAAAATCAAAAAAAGATAAAAGATAAAAGAATCAGTATTACAAAAAAGAGCTAAAAGCTTGACAAAAAGAGATATCAAAGGGTGCATTGTTGGAGGTCTAGTTGATCATAGTACTTGTAGATTCAGCAATCTTGTGAATGTTTACTTTGAGCTTTTACTAGCTTCTCTCTTGTGAATTGCAATATTCCTTTTCATATGTTTCTTTGCCACGTTTTTCTCCATCGTGTGTGTTTCTTGGGTTTGTTGTATGATCAGCACTAGGACTTGTTTGCGGTGTAGTTAGGATACCATACCTAGATCTCCATCATAAATAACTGTGTGCCCCATGATCATTCTTTATACCCTTGATATTCACTTCATCACATCAGTGCATCTGTCTTTGATTTAGTTTTGGTAAAGCATCTCTATTCACTTTGGAACAGTAAGATCCGCTTTCTTGTCAGTTGTGAGTGAGTTGTGAGTGTACCACCAAATAGATTTTGATTTTTGCACTAACCTACTAATCATGTCTTTTAGTGATGATGATGTTGTGTTGAAGAAAAAGAAGGATGAGGAACTTGTTACTTGGTGCGAATATGAGGTGTTGAAATCTCACTTGACGTGTGTGTTTACTCACACAACAGATGCCATTGACAAGAATATCCAGGACGTGCAAGTGGCCGTGGACCAAAATGTTGGTGCAATCACTAACATTCAAACACAAGTGACCGCACTTAATACCAATGTCGCAACCTTGCAGCGTTCCATTGATGCCTTAATAGTAGAAATTCAACAATGGCAGGAACACCCACATGATGATGTTTTTATGACAATGATGAAGGAAGTGCGGCTGATGCTGCTCCACATCTTGGCAGGGACGTGCCAATCCGCCTGCACCTACGCCTGCTGCTGCACCTGCTTATGCTCGCGGATTTTCTCCTCTTGGACGTGCTCAACGTGTTCCAAATCAAGCTGCTGACAATGGTTTGGGCAAGCCAAAATACTCGATTCCCAAGTTTGATGGTTCACTTGATCCTGAAGATTACCTCACATGGGAGTTGAATATTGAGAAGCTCTAGCGATTGTTTGACTATCCAGAAGACAAAAAGGTCAAGCTTGCCGCATCAGAATTTGATGGATATGCTTTGCGTTGGTGGGATGCTATTGTGCAGAATAGAACGGAGGACAATGAATTTCCTGTGATGGATTGGCGAGAGATGAAGTGCATTATGAAGGATCGTTTTGTACCCACCAACTACTTGCGATCTGTTTTTTACAAGTTGACACAGTTGAGGCAAGGAACCATGTTAGTTGATGAGTACTACATAGAGATGGAGATGCTTATGAAGCGTGCTAGAATTCGTGAATCCCTTGAGATGACCATGCAACAATTTCTCAAAAATTTGAAGTTACCAATCAAGAGCATTGTTTGTCATCACAAATACGAGACTGTAAATGAACTATTGCACCATGCTAGAGTGGTCGAATCACAATTGGCTGAAGAAGCTATGTCACGTGCAAGGTTTCCGTCTACCAGTCGTTTTGCGGCCAGGTCTACACCACCACCACCTACAGTGCCACCTACAGTGGCTGCTAGCCACCCTTCACCATCGGCCAAGCCTTCTCCCACGTCTTATTTTGGTTCCAATTCTAGGAAGCCAACTGCTCCTACTTCTAGCTCGGGTTCCAATATGTCAACCGCGCGTACACGCGATGTGGAGTGCCATACTTGTGGAGGAAGAGGACACTACAAGATAGATTGTCCAAACCGCGAGGTGATGTTTGTCAATGAACAAGGAGAGTATGAGAGTGGAGATGATGTTGATTCTCATGGTGACAATACTTATGACAGCGAGGACGGTATGGATGCCTTCCCTGAGCATGCGCCTACCATAGTGGTCTCTCCACGTATACTTAGTGTGCATCCTATTGTTGACTCTTAGCGCTGCAACTTGTTCCAAACCAAAGCACTCATTGGCCCTAACAAAGCTTGCAAGGTCATCATTGAGGGAGGTAGCTGCATAAATCTTGCAAGTAAGGAGTTATGTGCCAAGCTAAATTTGACCTATTTACCTCGTCCCAAGCCATACTACATACAATGGTTGAGTGACAATGGTCAGATGAAGGTAAACCATATGGTATGTGTTAATTTTGAAATAGGGCCTTACAAGGATTCTATTGATTTTGATGTGGTTCCTATGACTATTTACCATCTATTATTGGGTCGGCCTTGGCTTTATGATCGCCATGTGCAACACAATGGCCGTGCCAATACATATCACTTGAAGTTCAAGGGCAAGCATACTAATTTGTAGCAAATGACACCACAACAGATTTTGAATGAGTCTCGTCAAAAGATAGAAGTGAACTTGAAGGGTGCATCTATAGATAGGCGAGATAGTGTTGCAACTATACATGATGTAATAGAGCCCAACACGAGTGATATAACGAAAAGTGAGAGAGTGCCTAGTCTAGTGATATTAGCCACCAAGGAAGATATGAGAGACTTTCGTGAGGATCCTACAACCATGCCACTTGTGCTCATGTATAAGGGCAAGGTATTGGTTTATAACCCCTATTTATTTTGGTGTCTGTACTTTTTTGAAGGATTTTGGTGATGTGTTTCTAGAAAATGTACCAGCAGGATTGCCTCCATTGCGTGGCATTGAGCATCAAATCGACTTGATCCCTGGTGCCACATTACCAAACCGTGCACCTTACAGGACCAACCCCAAAGAAACAAAGGAGATACAGAAACAAGTATTGGCATTGCTGGATAAAGGGTACATTCGTGTTTCTCTTAGCCCTTGTGATGTTCCTGTTATTTTAGTTCCTAACAAAGATGGTACATGGCGCATGTGTGTAGATTGTCGAGCTATTAATAACATCACTATTCAATATCGTCATCCTATTCCACGCTTAGAGGATATGCTAGATGAATTGAGTGGTGCTGCTATTTTCTCTAAGATTGATTTGCATAGTGGTTATCATCAAATTAGGATGAAAGAAGGGGATGAATGGAAAACTTATTTCAAAACAAAATTTTGTTTGTATGAGTGGTTAGTTATGCCGTTTGGTCTTACTAATGCACCTAGTACATTCATGAGATTAATGAATCATGTTTTGAGATAATTTATTGGTTGTTTTGTGGTTGTTTATTTTGATGATATACTTATCTATAGCCATAACGAAACTGAACATTGTAGTCATATCTGACAAGTTTTGCAAGTGTTGCGTGATAATAAACTCTATGCTAATTTTAAGAAGTGCATATTTGCAAAAGATAAGGTCATATTTCTAGGATTTGTTGTATCTAAGCATGGGGTAGAAGTAGATCAATCTAAAATTGAATCAATTCAGAATTGGCCTATTCCCATGAATGTGAGTCAAGTGTGTAGTTTCCATGGCTTAGCTGGTTTCTATAGGCGCTTTGTGAAGGATTTTAGCACTATTGTTGCACCATTGAATGATTTGACTAAGAAAGGTGTGCCATTTGTGTGGGGCGCAGCCCAAGATATTGCTTTTGATACATTGAAATGTTTGCTTACTTATGCACCATTACTTGCATTACCTGATTTTTTGAAGCAATTTGAAGTTGAATGTGATGGTAGTGGTATAGGTATTGTTGGCGTTTTGATGCAAGAGGGTCGCCCTATAGCATATTTTTTTGAGAGACTTACTGGTGCTAGACTGAACTATCCTATTTATGATAAGGTATTGTATTCACTTGTTAGAGTTCTTGAAGTTTGGCAACATTATTTGTGGCCAAAAGAATTTATCATACATTCTGATCATTACACATTGAAGTATTTGAAAGCTCAATCAAACTTGGAAGATTAGCTAAATGGGTTGAGTTTATTGAATCTTTTCCTTACATCATGAAGTATAAGAAGGGAAGATAATGTAGTTGTTGATGCTTTGTCTAGGAACAACATGCTATTAACCAATCTTGATGTTAAAATTCCTGGATTAGAAAGTATTTGTGCACTTTATGCAACTGACCATGACTTTGCTAAACCATATCGTTGTGTGCTCTTAGAAACACATGGGATAAGTATCATATACATGATGGATATTTATTTAGAGCTAACAAACTATGTATTCCAGAATCATCGTTGCATCTGTTCTTAGTGCAGGAATCACAGGCTAGTGGTTTGATGGGTCACTTTGGGCGTGAGAAGACATTGCTCATGCTCACTGATCATTTTTATTGGCCCAAGATGAGGCGTGATGTCTACAGATTTGTGAGTTGTTGCATTACATGCCACAATTCCAAATCAAAGTTGAAGCCTCATGGTTTGTATACACCTCTCTCTACACCTAATACACCATGAGAAGACATTAGTATGGATTTTGTGCTAGGTCTGCCTAAAACTCAGAGAGTTCATGATTCTATATTTGTGGTAGTGGATAGGTTCTCTAAGATGGCTCATTTTATTGCCTACCACAAAAGCGACGATGTGTTGCATGTTGCTAACCTATTTTTTAGAGACATCATGAGATTACATGGAGTACCCAAGGCGATTGTTTCTGATCGTGATGTGAAGTTCATGAGCTACTTTTGGAAGACCTTATGGGGTAAGTTGGGAACAAATATGTTGTTCAGTACTACATGTCACCCCCAAACAGATGGTCAAACGGAGGTGGTGAATCGAACACTGTCACAACTACTGAGGACTATGATTAAGAAGAATCTGCGGGATTGGGAAGAGTGTTTGCCACATGTTGAGTTTGCATACAACAGGGCTGTGTATTCGACTACTTAGTTTTGTCGTTTTGAGGTGGTGTATGGCTTCAAGCCATTGACGCCACTTGATTTGTTGCCTTTTCCATTGCATGAGAGAGTTGATATTGAGGCATCAAAACATGCTGAATATGTGAAGAAGATTCATGAGAAGACTAGAGAGGCTATTGAGAAGAAAGGCAAGAACATTGCTGCTGCAAGGAATCAAGCAAGGAAGGAATTCTTGATCAAGCCTGGTGACATGGTATGGGTGCATCTACGCAAGGATAGGTTCTTACTACTTCGAAAGTACAAATTGGTGTTGGTCCTTACAAGGTGTTAGCCAACATTAATGATAATACCTACTCGATTGATATACCTATTAAGGAGTTTGGTGGAGTTAGCAACAGCTTCAATGTTGCTGATTTATCACCATATGATGGAGAAGACCTTGGAGTGTCAAGGTCGATGCCTTTTGAAGGGGGGAGACGATGAGGTTATCCCTAAAATTACACCTACCCCAATTACTATTGAAGATGCTCCAACTATTGCAAAGAAGGATTAGTCCAATGACATTAGAATTGGACCCATTACAAGAGCTCGTGCTAAGCTACTTGAATAACAGGTGAATTTACTCTTAAACGAATATGGTACTTTAATTGATGTGAACATTATAGTACCTAAGTCTATGCATTTATGTATGATCAGGATCGTTGGAGAAACAAGCATGGCGCAAGGAGGAGAAGGGCTACAAGAGAAGTCCAGCATGATGATCGCCCAAAGATGCGCGAGGGAGGAGCGGGAGGAATGCGCAAGAGAAGTTCATCAAAAGATCTGCCACAACCAGAGTGTCCGGCCTGCCCGAGAGAAGCTTTGGCGTGGAGAGTCAGTACACTAGATCCGACACTTCTCGGACACCACCCGGAAACTTTGAAGTTTCTGGCCAGACTGGACTATCCAGCACGCTCCACCCGGAGTGTCTGGCCCGACCGGACTGTCCGGCCCGATTACACCGGAATGTCCGGCCACCGACCGAATCTAGTCCGAGTCGGTTTGTATCAGTATAAGTCATACGCGTTTATTTTCGGTTTCTGGCCGCCCTAGCCGCCCTTATAAGCCATGGGACGACCCCTAGTTAGGTTTTAGACCATGTTAAAACTATTTTGGAGTTGATTCTTTTAAAGAACCTCTGGAATTACCCTGTGATCGAATTATACTACTGTAATTAAGTGTGATCTGTTGTTCCATTGGGAATTAGTAGATTGCAAACTACCATTCATGGTCAACGGCTGTGTGCGCAAGAGCGTGGTGTTGTGAATATCCCACAGGGTTCGAGAGCTGTTGCATTGGCATCAAGGTTTGAGCGGGAGAGTTCATAGCTATAGGCTATTTATCTATCCACCATTACCATCATCGACTAGTGGTTGCTAAGAAGATCGGGCCACCCCATATCAACTAGGGTTTCACCATATCTCCCCAAGAACAAGGCAACTACTCATATATGAAGGGGATCGACATCATGGCAATCGTATGGATTAAATATGAAGGTACAATTGAATACAAGTGCAAATCCACAATAGAGATTGGATTACAATAAAGTAAACAAAGGGGATCGATGTTGAAGACTGACAGAGCCCGTCCTTCGGATGTCCCTACATCTACACCGCCAAATTCCCCAAGTGGACCAATGACTCGCACTCGAGCCAAACTCCTACAAGCTAAGGTTAACTCGCTCCTCTCCTCATGTGACTTTGATACATCCTTGGATGGATTGGTACTTCATGCAAGTACTCTATGCATTATTAGCTACGAAGCCTCAATGCATCCATAATTCCCCTCGGAGCAAGTACCAGGAGTTGGACAAGAAGAAGACGCTGCTGAGGCTGAAGCCCCGGAGCCTCCAGCCCCCAACCTCGGAGTCTCCAGCCTGGACTCCGGACCAGTCTCCGGAGTGCCACCTGGAGCGTTTAGTACACCCCTCCAATGTCCCAACCAGAGAGCATCACCAGCACCGGAGTCTCCGCCCACCCTGGAGTCTCCTTCCTATAGCACCGGAGTTTATGCCCTAGGACTTCGGGCAGAACTCCGGCCGCCCACTGAAGCTCTCTGTCTACCACCATGGGGTCTGCCCGAGAGACTGAGGTTCACCCCGGAGTCTCCGGTGTAAGTGAGTCCAGGCATGTTAAAGCCTTTTGGGGCATGGCCCATGTAACACCCCAAATTCAACCCAAACTTTAATTTTTATTCCCAAAGTACTCCTGAACTAGTGGTTGGCCTATAAATAGCCCCCACCTCTATTGTAAACCCTACACTTGATATTTGGAATTAGAAGAAACCCTTGTGGATCTCCCTAATTCTTGTCTCATGCTCCTTTCCTAAAGGAGCACCAAATATCCCCCACCTCGATGGAGTTTGCATCGCACCTCCCTCGTTGTACAAGGCCTTGGCATCGGAGCCCTTTGCCAAGACATCAAGATCTCACTAAGCCCCTCGCTCACCATTCCGGTTAGAGAGAGAGAGATCCTTGCCAGGTGCCGATACTAGGGGTTGCGCCGGACCGGTAGCCACTAGCGTGAGCTATTGGATTGTATCGTGTCTTTGGGTGAGTGTGTTGATCGAGTTCATCGTGCGTGAGTTCATGGTTTTCATCCCCTTCCTCTCTCCCCCCCGCACCTCTTTCTCGATTTCCACAGGGATTCGTGAAAGATCGGGCAACCCCAAGGGGCATACCCCAACATATTGGTATCAAGAGCTTCATTGCTCACCAATTTCCCCGCCAAATTTTCTTCTACCCACCATAAATTCGAAAATCCCCCCAAAATTGCCTTTGGATCTATATCCTGATTTGGAGTGTTATTTGTGGTTTTGATTCGATCAAATCTTGTCTTAGGTTTTTTCGCAAAAACAAATCTTGTCTTAGGTGTTGGTTCGACTTTCCCCCGGGTTGCCCAGCCCAATTTTGGCCGTTTTTTCACAGATTTGAGGCCCCATGGCATGTATTTCCACTCAAGAACATGAGAAAGTGGAGCAGAGGCCCCGACCCCGAAGTCTCCGACCTTCACGCACCGGAGTCTCCGGCCTTGGACGCCAATTTGGACAATTTTCACCTCTTTTTCCGTTTTGGCTAATTTCCTTCTTCTTCTTCGTGTATCGTGTGCGTGTCAGCAATTAACAGCAAGCTTCCGCAACTCCTCCATGCTCATCGACACCACGGCACCCGAACATCCTCCCGCACCACTGATCACAAGTTCATCATCATCAACAAAGGTATAACTTGCGTCACCTTGTTAACCCCTATCTTCCTTTGTGTGTACCTATCCCACGAGAGTGGCTCATTTTGTCTTTGCTTAAGCATTGTGCATTTGTCCTTGGATAGTGAGAGTGCAATAGCAATAGCAAGAGTGACTAGGTAGCATCAAGGGAGAGCAAGAAAAGGAGAGAGAAAAAGAAAAGAAACAAACGAAAAAGAGAAAAAGCTACAAATAAAACAAAAATAGTCTCCCATAGCAAAAGAGAGTCTCAAGCTTGTAAGCAAGAGAGAAAGAGGAGTGCCCAAGGCAAGGGCACAAATTTGTTGCTCATTTTTTTGTTTGCAAACGGGTTAGCATCTCTCCTTGCATTGGCATGACAATCGTTCTTACTCTTTGTTAGGACATTTTGTTGCTCATTTTCATAGTCGTGCTAATCCCAATAATCTCCACGTGTGTGTGTATAGTCGTAGGTTCCCATCACCCTTTTGAGTTTTTGACCTTTACGACTTGAGTTTGTTGGATTTTACCCACTTTTGACTATCCCATTTTGTTTGGTTGATTATTTGGCCTTCCACAACTCTAACCTTCCACCAAAAGCTTTTGAGAGTTTTAATTCTTTCTTTAGTGTGACCTTTCTTTGTGATTTTACTTTGCAAGATTGTAGTTCTCTCTTGTGGCTACTAGTTCGGTGCAATCCCCAAGGTGAGGTAAAAGGCTTATCCCCACCACATATTACCTTCCATATACAATCCATTTTTGTATTGAATGATGGATAGGCAGGGTGAGTCGAGCCAACCTCCTCCCCATGGTGAAGATAAAGGCCTACACATGATGTGCGCAAGCCACTACATCATTCGCCATGAGTTCCGTGAATATTGCAATGCTCTTGAGTTGTGCCAAGATGAACAATTCAGCGAAACTCAAGCCAAATTCAAGAGTATCGACAACCGCTTCGATGTCCTACAACAACAAATGCATGATATGCGGCAAGGCTTCTCCAACCTTTCTCAATAGACGACGGCCATGCACATCAACTTCGCCAACCAAAACGAAGCACTACAAAGGTTGATGGTCGGGCTCGCACGCAACACAAGACCGTGTTCACGCGCATCAAGCTCTTCATGGCACCATTCAAGTGTGTCAAGCTCGTCTCGTCACCGTTCTACTCTTCATAAAGATCCTCATACAAGTGCTCCAAGACGCAATGATGCCCCCGAGGTTGACTATGGAAGTTATTCACACTATGTACCTTCCCCACAACACACCGCAACGTCAAGCTGTGATGGTGATTTCTCCTCAAGGCCCCAAGCAAGGCGAGAAGAACACCGTCATCACGCAAGGGAACTAGTGATCCAACAAGAGAAACCAAAAGTGTAACCTCGAGAACAACTTCAAGGACACCGCCATCATCCACGAGACATTCTTGCAACAAGTGATGAATCCAACTTGGAGGAACAAGCTTGTGATCGACATGAAGCTCTCCAAGATCCTCCTCTTCATCATCGCCATCATGAACATCCACGCCGCCACCATGGTCACCATGACGAGTTTCCTCCACAACATCAAGACATGGAGCGTCGCATGGTACATGTGGAGCATTGCCAACCACGTCAAGCTTCTTGTACTAGACCTTCACCAAGAGGCCCATGTGCCTAACCCGCACCATCAACCAAGGAACGAGCCTCCTCCTCATCCACAACCATGACAAGAGGCTCAACATCCTCATCACCCTCGTGAGGCCCAAGCGCCTCAACCTCATCAACAACCACGCCAAGAGAAAGAGCAAGATCCCCAACAATGTCGTGAGAACCAAGTTCCACCTCCCCAAAATGAGGCTTGTCAATCGCAATGTCACCAAGCTCATCGCAATGATTGCATGGAAGATGAAGACCGCCACCATCATGGCAACCACCGCCACCATGACCGCAATGAGGAAGAAACCTTTGCCAAGCTCAAATTCACGAAGCCCAAGTTCACCGATTCAAATGATCCCGAAGCATACCTCTCATGGGCACTCAAAGTTGACAAGATCTTTCGTATGCATAACTATAGTGATGAGAAGATGGCCGCCATGGCTTTGCTTGAGTTTTATGATTATGCCAAGCTTTGGTGGGAACAAGTCCAAGTCGCCCATGACGCAAGAGAAGAGCCTCTAATCACAATTTGGCATGACATGAAGGCTCATATAAGATCCTGCTTTGTCCCTATGCACTACACGCGCGACCTCTTCAACAAGCTACAATCGCTTAGTCAAGGGACAAAGACCATAAAAGAGTACTTAAAGCAAATGGAGCTCAACATGATCCGCGCCAACATTGACGAGCGCGCAGAGCAAACTATGGCACCTTTCCTCATCGGCTTGAACCATCTAATCAAGCACATTGTCGAGTTCCAAAAGTGCACCAACATGGTTGAGCCTTTGGACATTGCAACAAAAGCGAAGCGTCAAGTACATGAGGACATCAAATACAACAAGCCCAAGACGTACTTCACCTACAAGAAAGCTTCAACCACCACACCAACAACCTTCAATGGAAGCTCCTCAAGTACCTCCAAGCCTTCCTTCAAGCCCACACTACCTCAAGGAAAACCACCCCAAGTGGAAAGCATACAAAAGATGACCTACCATTCAATGGAGAATGGTACAAGTATGGAGGCAAAGGACACAAGTCAACCACTTGTGGAAACAAGAAAGTATTGTTCATCCATGACAATGGCGATGATGAATACTTGAGCGAAGATGAATTTGATGCAAGAGTCAAAGAAGTAATGACAAGGAAACGTGTGCAGGATGATCAAGAACTCCTACTATGTGAGCATGATGCAAGTCCTTTGCTTGTCATCACAAGGATCTTGACTACTCAAGCCTAAGAACATGAAGATCAAAGGTCCAACATCTTCCAAACACGTGACAACATCAATGGGAAATCTATCAAAGTGATCATAGATGGATGGAATTGTCACAACCTTAATAGTACTGAGTTGTGTGAGAAGCTCAACCTCAGCCACCATCCACACAAGCACCCCTACAATGTCCAATGGTTAAGTGACCAAGGGTCCGTGAATATCAAGCACACCGTCTTAGTAACATTCTCAATTGGACCATACAAAGACACGGTAGAATGTGACGTAGTCGCAATGACGGT
Organism: Avena eriantha; assembly: GCA_910589775.1. Lineage (NCBI taxonomy): Eukaryota > Viridiplantae > Streptophyta > Magnoliopsida > Poales > Poaceae > Avena > Avena eriantha. The sequence continues at coordinate 411,090,535 of OU342743.1, forward strand.
TTGCCATATGTTGCTTGGTCGACCATGGCAATTCGACAAAGGTGCTCTACATGATGGTCGCACGAATGTGTACACATTCAAATGGCTTAACAAGACATGTCTTTTGCAACCGATGAATCCTAGCCAAATAATTGCGGATAATGCAAAGGCTTTAGCGAGGGTACAAACCATAACACCAACTTGTGAGAAGAGTGGTGAGAGAGAGAACCACCATATAGAGAGTGAGTTCCACAAGACAAACTCAAGTGGAAAAACTAAGAGTATTCTTATTGCCACCAAAAGTGAGATGCGAGAAGTGAGGAATAACCCATCCATATTGCACTATGTCCTCATTTGCAAAGGACTAGCACAAGGAACTAATAACATGACAAATATTCCTACCTCTTTGATGGATATTTTGCAGGAATTCAAGGACGTGTTTCCTGAAGAGCTCCCACATGGACTACCGCCCCTTCGCGGCATCGAGCACCGCATCGAACTCATACCCAACGCACCTCTCCCAAACTGCAACACCTACCGCACGAATCCAGAGGAGACGAAGGAGATCGAACATCAAATCAACCAACTCGTGATGAGGGAAAACCTCTAGGGTGGCCCGATCTTCACGGATCTCGTGGTCAAATCGATGGGAAAGCGAGGGGAAAGGGAGAAGGTAGCAGAAGCGGACGCACACCTCGCGAAGAACACGATGAACACACGCAAAACACACACGATACAAGGCCGATTGCTCTCATCGGTGGCCACCGGTCCGATAGAATCCTCGCAAGGAAAGATCGGTCAACGTGCTCCCGTCAATCACAAGCGGAGAGGGAAGAACACCTTGGAGAGGGTATTGACGTCTTGGCAAAGGGACACCGATGCCAAGGTCTTGTACAATGAGGGAGGCGCGATGCAAACTCCAACGAGGTGGTGATGATAGTCGATCCCCTTTGATAGAAGGGGATGAGGCAAAACTAGAGATTCCACAAAGGGGGTTGTATTTAGTAAATCATCTATGCCTAAGGGATACAATGAGGGGTGGGGGCTCTATTTATAGGCTAACCACTAGTTCAGGGGTAGTTTGGGCATAAAACTAAGGTTTGGTGCGGAATAGAGGGGTACATGGGCCAAGGGCCCAAATCTTGGCACGCAGGCCCATAGCATAGGCCGGACACTCCGGGTCAAGTAGGCCGGACAGTCCGGGGTGGCCGGAAACTCCGGGTGGTGTCCGGGTAGAGTCCGATGTAGCATACAGAATGTCCGTGCCAGGACGGGGCTGGGGTAGGCCGGACACTCCGGCTGGATTCGGGCGGACTCTCCGGGGCGATGACGGCGGAGACTCTCGTTCTGGAGCTGGCTGCTCCTAGTCCATCTTCTTGGTTGACTTGGGGACGATCTTGGGGACATGGCGTTGTGGATGTAGTAGCGTCCGCAGGACGGGCTGCATCAGCCCCCCCCCCTTCAAAAAGAGTCGTCCTCGACTCTTCATGCTCATCCTAAGAAGATGATGTCGATAGACCTTCTTGATCCTAGGGTTCACCATATAGTCGTCCTTGAGAAGCTTGATGTGGCAACTCTTCAATGTTCCTTCACCTTCCATGAAGCCGACAAAGCTAACAACAAAAGCGAAGCAACACTCAAAGAGTAGCCAATTCATGAAGATTATAGCAAGAGTCCTCAAGTAGAAGGAAGGCACCTTGTAATGTAGAGATAGCTCATTAAAGGGTAACCCTAGTTAACTCTCTTCGATTTGTCTTGTCAACTCTTTGTCCATAGAGGTTGACGCGTATGCAATTGTACCTTCATACAACAAAGACTAAGCAACATATGTTTGTGTGTGATAGAGGAGCATGTCATTTGTGGAATGTCCATTCTTGTTCACAACACTACTCGCACAACTCAAGTATAGCAAACGGAATGCATATGCAAGGTCAAAGTGCATGGGAATTGTTTGAACATCATCCAAATGTGCGAACTCAAAAACTCCATATAACATCTTAGTGTGGCACTCAAAGCAATTGACTAAAATATTGATCAACATCTTTGATGCAAAGCTAGGAGAATTCGGCAAAAACACATGAGCAATAATATCCAAAGAAACATCATTATGTGTGCAAACCAACCATTGGAAAGAACAATTGTTCAATATCTTGGATGCCATACACATATCATCAAAAGCCAAAATCATGGGAGTATGAGTATCACAAGCGGAAGCAAAAACAACATGTTTGCAAACAAACCATATGAAAGAGCAAGTGGTCCTTATGTTTGTTGCAACAACAATACGAGAGACTTGGAATCTCTCATGACAATACATGCTCATAATGGCATTATGGTTGCACACAAAACATCGGAAAGAGAAATTGTTCAACATTTTTGTGGCAACACACAAATCATCAATATCCAATAGCGACGAAACATGATTGTCACAAGGTGAAAGAATACCATTAACATGCTTGCAAGAAAACCATAGGAAAGAGCAATTTTTCAACATGAAAGATGCAAAGCATGCAAAAGGTATCAGAGCTGGGTTCGATCTTGAACTCATTGGGGGGATGCTCTCTAGAGCTCTTTTTGTCAACTCGTGCTCAACCGAGGTTGACATGATCATGCGGGTACCTACACACATCAAACACAAAAGGAAGAACGTGTGTGCATGGTAGAGAAATACACCATCCATCATGACATATCTCTTCTTGTGCACATCACCATGAGTGTCAATCAAGTATGGAGTAGATGGATGGTGAATATGCAAGTGGTGAACATGCTTATCATGGAAATCATCAAAATCTTCAAAATTTGAGAAAGCTATGGGGGCCATCTCAATATAAACCATATGAGAATTATTGTTGCAAACAAAACAAGTGAAAAAGCAATTATTCAACTTATTGCAAGCAACGGGAGAGATTGTAAAACATTCATGACAAAGCATTATCCGAGGGGTACCATTGGTAACATCATTGCAAGCAAAACATTGGAAAGAGCAATTGTTCAACAAAGTGAAAGCAATGATATCATCAATGTAACGTTTATAGCATGGCATGTGATATGGGGTGGCCCGATCTTCTCAGTAAGCGGATGGCGATGATGATGGTAGATGGTAGATAACTAGTGCGTAGCTATGATCTCTCCCGCTCGATCCCTGATGCTAGTGCAACAGATCTCGAACCTTGTAGGATATTCACAACACCACACTCTTGCGCACGTAGACGTGACCACGGACGGTAGTATGCAATCTACTAATTCCCAATGGAACAACAGATCACACTCAATTATAGTTGGTAGATTCGAACACAGGGTAATTTCAGAGGTTCTATGAAAGAAACAACTCCAAAATATTTTAACGTGGTCTAAAACCTAACTAGGGGTCATCCCAGGGCTTATAAGGGCAGCTGGGGCGGTCAGAAACTGAAACTAAACACAAACGACTCAAACTAATACAAACCGACTCGAACCAGATTTGGTCGGCGGGCGGACACTCCGGTCGAAATCGGCCGGACAGTCCGGTCAGGCCGGACACTCCGGGTGGAGTGTGCCGGACAGTCCGGTCGGGCCGAAAACTTTGAAGTTTCCGGGTGATGTCCGGGTAGTATCCTAACTGGCAGACAGAATGTCCACGCCAGTTTGCCTCTCAACCAGGCCGGACAATCCGGGTGGATCCGGCCGGACACTCCGGTCGTGGCAGATCTTTTTGCCTCCGTCTTGATGATCTTCTCTTGCGCCTTCCTCCCGCTCCTCCCTCGCGCATCCTTGGGCGATCATCATATTGGGCTTCTCTTGTAGCCCTTCTCCTCCTCGCGCCATGCTTGTTTCTCCAACGAACCTGATCATACATAAATGCATAGACTTAGGCAGTATAAAGTTCTCATCAATCAAAGTACCAGATTCGTTTAGGAGTAAATTCACCTGTTGATCTCGTAGCTTAGCACGAGCTCTTGTAATAGGTCCAATTCTAATCTCACTGGACTGATCCTATCTTGCGACAGTTGTAGCATCTTCAGTAGTCATTGGGGTAGGTGTAATTGTAGGGATGTCCTCATCATCTCCCCCCCTTCAAAAGGCGTCGACCTCGACGCTCCAAGGTCTTCTCCAACATATGGTGACAAATCAGCAATGTTGAAGTTGTTGCTAACTCCACCAAACTCCTCAATAGGTATATCCATCGAGTAGGCGTTATCATTAATCTTGGCTAACACCTTGTAAGGACCAGCACCACGTGGCTTCAATTTGAACTTTCGAAGTAATGGAAACCTATCCTTGCATAGATGCACCCAAACCATATCTCCAGGCTCGAACAACACTTCTTTCCTTGCTTGATTCCTTGCAGCAGCAATGTTCTTGCCTTTCTTCTCAATAGCCTCTCGAGTCTTCTCATGTATTTTCTTCACATAATCAGCACGTTTTGATGCCTCCATATCAACTCTCTCATGTAATGGCAGAGGCAACATATGAAGTGGCGTCAATGGTTTGAAACCATACACCACCTCAAAAGGACAAAGCTGAGTAGTTGAATGCACAGCCCTGTTGTAAGCAAATTCAACATGTGGCAAACACTCTTCCCACTCCCGCAGATTCTTTTTAATCATGGTCCTTAGTAGCTGTGACAATGTTCGATTCACCACCTCCGTTTGACCATCTGTTTGGGGATGACATGTAGTACTGAACAACAACTTCGTTCCTAGCTTTCCCCATAAGGTCTTCCAAAAGTAGCTCATGAACTTCACATCCCGGTTAGAAACAATCGTCTTTGGTACTCCATGTAATCTCGCGATGTCCCTGAAAAACAGGTTAGCAACATGTGACACATCGTCGCTTTTGTGGCAGGCAATAAAATGAGCCATCTTAGAGAACCTATCCACTACCACAAATATAGAATCATGACCTCTCTGAGTTTTAGGTAGACCTAGCACAAAATCCATACTAATGTCTTCCTATGGAGTAGTAGGTGCAGAGAGAGGTGTATACAAACCGTGAGGCTTCAACTTAGATTTCGACTTGTGGCATGTAATACATCGGCTCACAAATCTTTACACATCACGCTTCTTCTTGGGCCAATAAAAGTGATCAGCAAGCACGAGCAATGTCTTCTCACGCCCAGAGTGACCCATCAAACCACCAGCATGTGACTCCTGCACTATGAACAAACGCAACGACGATTCTGGAATACATAGTTTGTTAGCTCGAAACAAATATCCATCATGTATATGATACTTATCCCATGCGTTTCTAAGAGCACACAAACGATATGGTTCAGCAAAATCATGGTTAGTTGCATAAAGAGCACAAATCGCTTCTAATCCAGGAATTTTAACATCAAGATTGGTTAATAGCATGTTCTTCCTAGATAGAGCATCAACAACAACGTTCTCTTTTCCCTTCTTATAGTTAATGATGTAAGGAAAAGACTCAATGAACTCAACCCATTTAGCTAATCTTTTATGCAAGTTTGATTGAGCTTTCAAGTATTTCAATGCTTCATGATCAGAATGTATGATGAATTCCTTTGGCCACAAATAATGTTGCCAAACCTCAAGTACTCGAACAAGTGCATACAATTCTTTATCATAGATAGAATAATTCAAACAAGCACCAGTCAAATTCTCAGAAAAATAAGTTATAGTCCGGCCCTCTTGGATCAAAACGCCACCTATGCCTATACCACTAGCATCACATTCAACTTCAAATTGCTTTGAAAAATCAGGTAATGCAAGTAATGGTGCAGAAGTAAGCAAACGTTTTAATGTATCAAATGCAATGTCCTAGGCCGCGCTCCACACAAAAGGAACACCTTTCTTTGTCAAATCATTTAATGGTGCAGCAATGGTGCTAAAATCTTTCACAAAGCGCCTATAGAAACCAGCGAGACCGTGGAAACTACGCACTTGACTAACATTTATTGGAGTAGGCCAATTCTGAATTGATTCAATTTTAGATTGATCTACCTCTACCCCATGCTTAGATACAACAAATCTTAGAAATATGACCTTATCTTTTGCAAATGTACACTTCTCGAGATTAGCATAGAGTTTATTATCACGCAACACTTGCAAAACTTGTCTAATATGAGTGTAATGTTCAGATTCGGTGTGGCTGTATATAAGTATATCATCAAAGTAAACAACCACAAAACGACCAATAAACTCTATCAAAACATGATTGATCAAACGCATGAATGTACTAGGTGCATTAGTAAGACCAAACGGCATAACTAACCACTCATACAAACAAAATTTAGTTTTGAAAGTAGTTTTCCATTCATCCCCTTCTTTCATCCTAATTTGATGATAACCACTACGCAAGTCAATTTTAAAGAAAACAGCAACACCACTCAATTCATCTAGCATATCCTCTAAGCGTGGAATAGGATGACGATATCGAATAGTGATGTTATTAATCGCTCTACAATCAACACACATGCGCCAAGTACCATCTTTCTTAGGAACTAAAATAACAAGAACATCACAAGGGCTAAGAGAGACACAGATGCACCCTTTATCCAGCAACGCTTGTACTTGCTTCTGAATTTCCTTAGTTTCTTTGGGATTAGTCCTGTAAGGTGCATGGTTGGGAAGTGTGGCGCCAGGAATCAGGTCCACTTGATGTTCTATACCACGCAATGGAGGCAAACCTGCGGGTACGTCTTCTAGAAACACATCCCCAAAGTCCTGCAAAACAGAAGAGACACCAAGAGAAATAGGGGTCATGTCGTTAGAAACCAATACCTCGCCCTCATAAAACTCTCTCATATCCTCCTTGGTGGCTAATATCAATAACCCAGGCACTCCCTCACTTTTCGTTATATCACTCAATTTTGGCTCAATTACATCAGGAATAGCTGTGACACAGTCTCGCCGAGTGGTAGTATCTTCCTTCAAGTTCACCTCTATCTTCTGGCGAGAATCATTCACAATTCCTTGTGGTGTCATTGGCTGCATAGTAACCATCTTTCCTTTTAATTCCAAGTGATATGTATTGGCTCGGCCATTGTGTTGCACATGGTGATCATAGAGCCAAGGCCGACCCAATAGTAGGTGACAAACAGTCATAGGAACCACATCAAAATCAATAGAATCTTTGTATGGACCTATTTGAAAATTCACACGTACCATATGATTTACCTTCATCTCACCATTGTTGCTCAACCATTGTATGTAGTATAGCTTGGGATGAGGTAAGTATGTCAAATTCAGTTTGGCACATAGTTCCTTACTTGCAAGATTTCTGCAGCTACCTCCATCAATAATTACCTTGCAAGCTTTGTTTGGTCCAACTAGAGCTTTTGTTTGCAACAAGTTGCAACGCTGGGATTCCTCAACCGGTTGCACACTAAGTACACGTGAAGATACGACAATAGTGGGTGCATGCTCAGCATATGCATCAGCACCAACCTCGCCGTCATCAATATCATCATCAGAAGCTTCATCTTCACTTTCTACTTCACCTTGTTCATTAACAAACATAACCTTGCTGTTTGGACAATCTTTCTTGTAGTGACCTCTACCTCCACAAGTATGGCACACCACATCACGAGTACGTGCAGTAGACATGTTGGAACCCGAGCTAGCAGCAGGTTTCCGAGCATGTGAACCAAACGAAGGTGTACTTGCTAGCTTGGCCGATGGTGTAAATGGAGCAGCAGCTGATGGCGTGGTTGTAGAAGGTGTAGACCTGGCCAAAAATCTGCTGGAGGACGGAAAACGAGCCCGTGACTTCGCCTCTTCTGCCAACTGGGATTCGGCCTCTCTAGCATGATGGAACAACTCATTCATGGTCTCATACTTGTGATGATGAACAATGCTCTTGATCGGTAACTTCAAATTGTTTAGGAATCGCTGCATGGTCATCTCAATGGACTCACGAATTCTAGCACGCTGCATAAGCATCTCCATCTCCATGTAGTACTCATCAACTGTCATGGTGCCTTGCTTCAGTTGCGTCAATTTATCAAAAACTGATTGCAAGCAGTTGGTTGGGACGAAACGAGCTTTCATGATTTCCTAGTGGAATTGGTTTGGGAGGTGTGTTATTACAAGAAGGCAAACTTGTTACATATTTTAGTGAGAAATTAAGTGGGGCTAGTCTTAACTATTCTACTTATGTTAAATAATTATATGCGCTGGTTCGGACATTAGAAACTTGGCAACATTATTTATGGCCTAAAGAATTTTTATACATTCTGATCATGAATCTTTGAAGCATATTCGTAGTCAATCTAGGCTAAATCGTCACCATGCAAAGTGGGTTAAATTTATTGAGTCTTTTCATTATGTTATCAAACACAAAAAGGGTAAGATATTGTTATTGCTGATGCTTTGTCGCGCCATTATACTTTGTTATCTCAACTTTACTTCAAAATATTTGGATTGGAAACTATTAAGGAACAATATGTGCATGATGCCGAATTTAAAGATGTGTTCCAGAATTGTAGATATGGTAGAACATGGAACAAATTTGTCTTCAACAATGGATTTGTGTTCCGCGCTTCCGTTCATCTTTGTAGTTACAGGAGGCGCATGGAGGAGAATTGATGGGTCACTTTGGTGTAAAGAAGACGAAGGATGTTCTTGCTGCACACTTCTTTTGGCCACGCATGCGTCGCGATGTTGAGAGATTCGTGGCATGCTGCACTACTTGTCAAAAAGCTAAGTCTCGCCTTAATCCATACGGTTTATATATGCCTCTTCATGTTCCTAGTGTCCCTTGGGAGGATATTTCTATGGACTTTGTTTTGGGATTGCCTCGTACATAGAAGGGAAGGGGTAGCATTTTTGTTGTTGTGGATCGGTTTTCTAAGATGGCACATTTATGGCTTGTCACAAGACTGATGATACTTCGCATATTACTGATTTTTTCTTTCGTGAAATTATTTGTTTACATGGTGTGCCAAATACTATTGTTTCTGATCGTGATTCTAAATTTCTTAGCCACTTTTGGAGATGTTTATGGGCTAAGTTGGGGACAAAATTGCTGTTTTGTACTACATGTCATCCCCAAACTGATGGACAAACTGAAGTAGTCAATAGAACTTTGTCTACTATGTTGCGGGTTGTTTTAAAGAAGAACTTAAAATTGTGGGAAGAGTGTTTACCTCATATTGAAGTTTCTTATAATCGTTCGTTGCATTCTACCGCAAAGATTTGCCCATTTGAGATTGTGTATGGATTTGTTCCTCATGCACCTATTGATTTATTGCCATTACCTTCTTCGGTGCAAAATAATTTGGATGCTACACAACATACGAAAATGATATTAAAATTACATGAGAGTACTAAAGACAACATAGAACGCATGAATGCTAAGTATAAACTTGTTGCGGCTTGAGAGAGAAAACATGTGGTTTTTGATGTTGGTGATCTTGTCTGGTTGCATTCGCACAAAGATGGTTTTCCTGATTTGCGCAAGTCTAAGTTAATGCCACGTGCTGCCGGTCCTTTTAAGGTGTTAGAGAAAATAAATGATAATGCATATAAACTTGAGCTACCTGCAGATTTTGGTACGGTTAGTCCTACATTTAATATTGCCGATTTGAAGCCTTACTTTCGTGAGGAAGATGAGATTGTGTCGAGGACGACTTCAATTAAAGAAGGGGAGCATGATGTGGAAATCCCATATGTTGATACAACCATTGTACCTACAGCTACACAAATACAAGGACCTATCACTCGAGCTCGTGTCAAGCAACTTAACTATCAGGTACTTTCATTTCTTGGAACTATTCCTCATATACATGAGATTATGATGTTGCCTAAATCATATGTGTTTGTTACTCTTAGGAATGATGGACCTAGCATGGACGAGCGGGACAATCATTGGAGCATGATCATGCATGGAGATCGCAGCAAGCATGTGAGGATTGAAGAGGACGCCATGAGTCGAGATTTCAGAACTTTGAAGCCACCATAATGAATATTGATGGCTTGGACGAAATATTCAAGAATATTACTTCATAGATTTGTCCATAGCTTAATTTGGTGATGCGTCACCTTTATTTTGGGCTAGGCCCATGTTATTTTTGCAGGATTTTTAATAGCCACTTTTTAGAGTCCGTATTTGAGGAGAAAAGGACTTCTAGGGTTCGATTCGGCCACCATACCTATGGCTGGCCGAAACCCCACCTTTTGCTCCTTAAATACCGCTATAGCCATCACTTTAGACTCGGATTTTGTTTAGACTAAAAGTTAGGCATCATTGCAACTTCGCTAAGGCTTGAGTGTCGCAGAGACCTCCTATACTTCGCACTTATTCAGGATCCCACGATTTCAATAAAACTTTCTACTTTATCCGCAATATCTTGATTGCAATATTAATTCTTGCTTGTTATCGATTTCTGGTAGGAATTAAGACCCTTGCTGGTCAGGCTGATCGTGCTTCTCCAAGATCGCTAACCTCTAGGAGATAGGCCTAGCGATTGCATTGGCGCTCGTGCTCCTACGTGTAGTCAGACCTTCAAGCCCGAACTCCACCCAAATCGACTTATCGCCATCTCATCGAAAGATCAGACACCTTTGCCCTATTAATTGATGGGTGTATGTTAATTGAAAGTCGGAAAGCATCGTGTCCGAGGCTATAACATCCCAAATCTTTAATCAAGTTATCAAAGTTCAAATCACCCAATTTAGGGTTAACAAAACCTTTTTATTATCAAAATAATTATGAGTGCATGTGTTTGTTGCATTAGTATAGAATTGTGTGTAAATGCCATGTTTGATTGTTCTAAATGATATGAAATGGTTTAAAGGTCAATGCCACATCATCTAGACCATTTACAAACAAAATCCAAAGAAAAAGAAATCAAATAAGATTAAATAATGTAAATGGTCATTTTGGCCACTTTAATCCACTAGGCCACTTTAGGTGTTCCTAGAAGTTAATTTCAAATAGAAACAATTCTAGATCTTTGCCCCCTTGCTAGTACAAGTAAAGATCTACCAAGGCCCACTTTTAAATCTTACAAAAACATCTAGCAAAGCATTTTAAATGGCATTTGAAAATGGAATCCAAACCATATGAGAAGATCCCACTTTTGCAAAAACCAACCAAACCAATTCACCTTGACAATTCCCAGCAACCAGAGACTACCAAGCATAAGATCATATCACACCCCAAAAATCTTTCCAAAATTCAAATACAATCTTCTTGTGGGCATTGTGTCGAACACCTGGTAGACAAAGTTAAACTGGCCTAACTATTACTGTTCTAGAGCAGTGATCAAGCGCCACTAAGGCCTCAATCCACTCCCCTTGTCCCCTCTAGTCACAACCAGGCCATAAACGAGCTACCCCTTAGCCACTTGCAGCAGTGCCACGCTACCCGAGCGCCATGCCCGCCGGTCGACCATGGTGCACTCCCAGCAGACCGCCCTGCTCTCTCTCGTCGTGCCTAGGAGGTAGGGGAGATCACACCGATGCCCCCTGTCCCTTCCCCAAGCGCTGCCAGGCCGTGGACCACCCCTAACAGCCTGCGCCCACCGTGTCTGTGCCATGCCGAGCACGCGCCAGAGCGCTGCGCTCGACAACCGTGCACACGCCGCGCCTCGACCATAGCTTGCGCGCACTGCTTTGCCACGACCCTAGGAACCACCCGGACATGCCCGTTCGCCGCTGCTTGACCTGCAGCCTCCCTGCGCCGTGTCGAATGCCGCTTCTGCCGCACAGAGCACCAGCCGCGCCCGACCAAATTCCACCGCCCCTAGCCACACCTTTACCCCGTAGATGACTGCCAATAGACCGCGCACCGTCCGCCTACCTCTGCCCCGACAATAGCTGCATGTACCGTCGCCTCTAACGAGCCGCGCCCACGCTGCTCGGTCTCTCCGTCGAGCCTATAAAAGGAGGCCTCCCCCAGCCTCATTTCTCACACCATTCCACTCCCCTCTCTCCACTGACCACCCCACACTTCTCCCCGGAGCCAATCGATCCCTAGTTCGCCGGAATTCCACCAGAGCTTGCCGTAGCAGAGGAGAAGATGGGCCGTTGATTGCGACTGCCCTAGGAGCCGCCGCGACCACGCCTAGAACCACCGTCGTCCACCAGCTCGATCGCCCCCATCGCCACGTCTAGCTAGAGCCCTGGTAAGCCCCCACATACCCCCACCATGCCACGTTAGGGTTTGTTCTCGCCGGAGCTGTTCATCGGAGACGATGATCCTCAGCCGTAGATTCTTGTTCTAATTGCATGGCTGAGATTGCCCCGTACCGCTTCGGTTAGGATTAGTCGCTAACATGCGGACCCCCCTGTCAGTTGCCCTCTGTGCCACGAAGTGCCACTGGGCCGGCCCGTTAGTTTTCCCGCGCTAGCCCACAGATTCAAATGGAGATTTTTCTATTTAGATTTAAACTAGATTCTGTCCACTTAGTTAAAAAACATCTTAGAGAGATTCACTTAACCAAATGGCATGATTCAAATTTAGTTAGAAAGGTAATTAAAATATCTATCCAAGCATGTTGGATTTAAATCAAATGGAGTTAGAGATCACATATAGAAAAAATAACAAAAACGAGACTTTTGCAACTTTAAACATTTTTCAAAAATCAACCATGATAGGTTTTGTGTTGATTCCAACTCTCAAAAATCACATTTGATAATATCTATCTGGATAGGTAAAAATATCTAGGATTGCATGCAGTGACTTTGGACTAGTACCAAAATAATGCTATTAGGGCATTTCTAGTCACTTTAAATCATTTAAATGATAAACTTAAACTTATTGAAATATGATCAACCTTTTAAATCACATTCCCACGTATTAGAATATGTGGTGATGACATGTGTCTACATGATCCCATCTTTTAATTGCAGAATATTAAATCATAAATAATTTCAATGAGTAGAAATTACTTTTCTCAAATAAAATAAATGAAACTAGTTATTTAAATCTTGTGATGATTGTGATGATACTAGATCATCAAGGGTGTGCCTTAGGGTGCTAAATAGACTAGTTAAGTATTTTTTTGGTGATTGTGTATCCCGTATTTCATTTATAGACAATAGTACCGACCAAGTCTATGAGGAGGAGGAGTTCTACCCCGAAGAAGATGAGGATAACTTCAATCACTGTACCAATCAAGGCAAGCTATTATTGGAAAGCTAGATCTAAGGAAGTTAACAATTTCCCCCTTCACTTAAGAAAATACATTAGGCATGCTTTGGTTATACCTTTTATTTATACCCATCCCAAGTTTTACATGCAAGCTTTACTTTTGCTTTACCAAAGTTTCTTTAGTTTTAGTAATGCTTTGTGAAATTTTGGAAAGTAGTATAGATAGCATAAAGAGTATAAAACTTGGCCTACACTAGATGTCATTCTATGGCATGAGATTGAGATTAGCATCCCACCTTAGTGAACACTCTTAACTTTAGTGGCTAGTGCTAAGCATAAAACCTGATCACTCTAGATGGGAATACTTGGTGAAAATTCTTATGAAAACCTTGGAATGATGAGTCATTCTATTGTGATGTTTTGACATGTGTTGAGAAACACAAATGGTTTATGATGATGAAAATGCTGAGGCATGAGCCTTAGCCCTTTATAAAAACTGATGGTTGGTTTCGGATGCGATACCATTCCAATATACCATACAACCACAATACCTGAATTGGGTAAGGCTTAGCCGGAAGTCTATATGCAATAGTATGGGTTCCCTCGTAGAAGAGGTTTGAGTTGAGACTACCTCTTGATGTTGTCCACCTATGTAGTGCCCAGGATGGCAGATGGCCATGGCTGGGAGGCCAAGCTCATAGGAGAGGTTCTTATACTAGAGTGTGTAAAGGAAAGGTTATGATTGATTATCCGCATACTAAGTATGATGATTCAGGGTTATCCCTAACGGATGTATCGAATTTTGTGGTGAACCTGTACCACCTCTGTAGAGTGTCAACCTATTCGAATATCCGCGTCCGCGGTCATGGACAGTTGGAGTGGCCGTACTGTTCCGTCGTCAGATGTTTTCAAAATGACTTGTGAAATTATTTGTGACTTGACTTAACCACAACAGGGTTGTGACTATGAAAACTAAGTTCCCACTTAGGTGATTGAGAACTTTAATTTATCTTTATTTGTTTCTGAACTCAGCTTAGGTTTCTAATTTAGCTTTGCAAATAAACTTAGAGTTTAGCATTCCTACTAGAACTACCTTACTTGTTAGTGATAGTTTGCGAGTACTTAAAGAGTACTCATGGCTTTGTCTCTGGCTATTGCCGTGGCCAGACTATGAGGAGGACTATTCGGAAGAAGGACAATAGGACGACTACGACAACTAGGATCATCTCCCATCATTAGCATTGCCTGTGACACTGAAGATGGAGCCCACCGCTACGCTTATATTTCCGATGCTTGTTTGTATTAAGACTGGATCATGAGATCCTTTATTTGTGTAAGACCTTATTATGGTTTGTAATGGATGATGTACTGTGATATCCAATCTGTTATGTCTCGCAAAAATGGTAATCCTGGGATCGCGATGTATGACATAACAAGCATCTGGGATTAAAAATCCGGGTGTTGACAAGTTGGTATCAGAGCCATCCTGACCATAGGAGACCCTAGTTAAAACGGACGTCCAAACAAAAACTTACTTTCAAAACCAAAAAAGTGAGTATTTATGAAAACCTATTTCCCCTCTTATCCTTGAGATTCTTTCAAAAAAAATCATGTTCCACAAAGATTCTTACATTCCTACATAAAATTTGATACACTTGATCACCTCACTAACTTACTCATCCTAAATTCTTATAGATGGAAGTTCAGTACTGCAAGTTCTACCAGTTGGGCAACGGAGGCCAACTGATCTTCGAGAGGGATCTAGATGCACTGTCTGAGTAACATGAGCACCCGCATCCGGAATCCTTTGGAGCCCAACTCAAGGATTTTCCAGGAGGAGATTTACAATGGCTGATAGTTGCTGATCTTCGAGGCAAGATGGAAGCACCCCTTTCCGAGAAGATTCAATTCACCGTGAGAGAGAACAACTAGCTAGATGGATTAGTCAAGGCTATGCATGAAGCTCTCGCCCGTCTCTGTGGACAAAACATCAACTTGATCCAGGGAACTCGCTTTGCTCACTATGCAAGGCGTGATTCTATGGGAATGCCGTTACAGATGCCAAGTAACCCAGAGTTGAAGTGCCAATTGGAGAACCTTGACTTCTTGCTATATGATAGGTAGAAGGAATTGGACAATGCTCGAGCCTACGCCAACCACAACCTTGCCATTGCCGCCCAGAAGGCCTAGAATTTCGCCCTGCTTGTCAAGGATCGTCAATCACTTTGCCGGCAACGCGAGAAGAACGATCGCACCATCGCTCGTCTTTGCAAGAAGGTGGCCGACCTTGAGAAGACCATCTAGGAGCAAGAAGCTCAGCTTCAAGAAAAAGAAGAAGAAGAAGAAGAAGAAGAAGAAGGTGAAGACATCTAGGGAGATATTCACTCCTACCTCAGTGATGACAATGACTATCTGGAGGATGATGCCATGGACTTCTACACTGATGATGACGACTCCGACTTCATCGATGAAGATTTGATGCACTTGATCACTATTGTAGGAGTGAGATGTATCGGTCCCATTGTATCTTAGCTCACATAATGGTTCTTAAAACCATCTGTTTCCTTTCATGTTGTGGTGTGTGTTCTTGTATCGTGTGCTTTGATTGAATGAATGAATGAGAAGGAGTTAGTTTTCAAAAACCTGAGTTCAAACTCAAAGTTTTAGCTTTGAAAACAAAACCATGAACCTTAGAACTTTCCCTCTTACCCCATTATCTATCTAAACCTTCAGATGACTCGTGGAAACTAAGGAGGAAGCAACTCATCACAGGACGCGATGCTGCCGATTCTGCAGATGCTAGTTTCCGACCATGATGCTAGTAGAGTAGAGTGCCAAGCCAATCTAGCCACCCTGCAACAGATCGCTCAGATGGCCCACAATAATCAAGGCCATGGAAATCAAGATCATCATGGATCCAAACTCAAGAACTTCCAGAATACCAATCCCCCTATCTTTAACAAGTCTGAAGACCCGTTGGATGCTGATGATTGGTTGCAGACAATGGAGAACAACCTAGAAGTCGCAGGAGTTGACGCTAACGAGAAGGTACTGTTTGCGACCCACTATCTGGCTGGAGATGCAAGAGCCTGGTGGAACAGCACCCGCACAATGAACCATGGTCAAGTGATGACGTGGGAAGGTTTCAAGACCAAGTTCAGACGCACCCATGTGCCATAGGGTTTAGTCACTAGAATGAGAGATGAATTCAGAGAACTGAAGCAACGCAGAATTATAGTAGTGGAGTACCGTGACATATTTTTGTCCCTCACTAGGTATGCACCTGATGAGATCAACACTGAAGCCAAGAAGAAGGAGAGATTCCTGAATGGACTGCATGATGAGATGCAGTTGGTGTTAGTCAACATCCGTTTTGATGATTTCGAAGAGCTAGTCGACTCTGCCATCCAGATGGAAGGGAAGATCAACCAAGCAAATGACAACCGCAAGCGCCGAATGATGCACCAGACTGGGTCCCACAATACCTAGAAGTATGGCCCCAACCCGTCTGCAGGGTATGCACCAAGGAACAATAGACCCCCAATGTCTCGCCCAAGCTACCCCAACCATAGCGGAGGAAATGTGAAGTCCGGAGGAAACCACAACAACAACTCCAACAACTTCAACCGTGCACCGGCCAAGTCCAACAACAACAACAACAACAATACTGCCCCAAGGACAGGAAGCAATGTCGTTGCTGTTGCAGCCAAAGACAAGTCTCAGATTACTTGTTTTGAGTGTGGAGTCAAGGGTCACTACTCCAACGAGTGTCCCAAGAAGATTGCAGCCACTACCAATGTGAATGCCCCAGCTCAACAGCAACGCCGTGTTCAACCTACAAGAAGATTCGCCCTAGGGAACTCGCTCAACTGCAATGGCCATCTGTTTCACATGAATGCTGAAGAAGCCCAGGAAGCGCCAGATGTCGTGTTGGGTATGTTTTTTGTTAAATCAGTATTAGCAAGAGTGTTGTTTGATTCTGGAGCACTGCACTCGTTTGTTACAGAAGAATTTGCATGCACTAGTAAGATTCACCCAACCAATTTGAAGCATGTTATGATAGTTCAAATACCTGGTTCAACCACCAAAGCTAGAAAATTTTGCAAGGTTGTACCTATTAGAATACATGGGATATATTTTTATACCAATCGAATAGTACTTGGAACCAAAGGTTTGGAAGTAGTACTAGGGATGGATTGGATGTCGAAACATAAGGGATTGATCGACCTCGCCAAGAAAGCCATCACCATGACTAGTAGCTCTGGAGTATTAGTAGAGCATATATCTGAAAACTTGCCCCGCCATTTCAAATGCAACAAGAGTCTAGCCCTACCCACCATTGACCAAGTCAGAGTAGTCTGTGAATACCCCGACATATTCCTAGATGAATTCCCCGGTATACCCCCAGATCAGGATATTGAGTTCGTTATTGAACTAATTCCTGGAACTAGACCCATAGCTCAGAGACCCTATAGCATGAACCCATCAGAGTTAGTGGAGCTGAAGAAGCAACTTGATGCTATGCTGGAGAAAGGCTTGATTCAACCAAGCGCATCACCATGGAGATCGCCCGTTTTGTTTGTCGACAAGAAAGATGGAGGTAACCGTTTGTGCACAGATTACCGGAAGCTGATGGTGTCACCATCAAGAACGCATACCCACTGCCCAAGATAGAGGATCTATTTGATCAGTTGACTAGTGTTAGAGTGTTTTCTAAGATTGATCTTAGAACTGGTTATCATTAACTCAAGATTCATGCAACGGATATTCCAAAGACCGCCTTTACCACCAGATATGGAGTGTATGAGTATACGGTCATGTCTTTTGGATTACCAATGCCCCCGCTATTTCATGAATCTCATGAATAAGATCTTTATGAACTTTCTGGATAAGTTTGTCGTTGTGTTTATCGATGATATCCTTATCTATTCCAAGTCATAAGAAGACCATGAGCAACATCTGAGAATCATCCTTGAAACCCTTAGAGAGCATCAGTTATATGCCAAGTTCAGCAAATGTGAGTTCTGGCTGAAAGAAGTAGGATTCATCGGACATATTGTGTCGGCAGGAGGAGTCGCTGTTGATCCCGCCAAGATCAAAGATGTTGAAGAATGGGAAGCCCCAACCACTCAAACCCATGTCCGTGCATTTCTCGGATTAGCGGGATACTACCGCAAGTTCGTAGAAGGATTTTCGAGCATCGCAAGACCCATGACCCAATTGTTGAAGAAAGAGAAGAAGTTTGAATGGACCAACAAATGTGAAGCAAGTTTCCAAGAGCTCAAGAAGAGATTGATTTCAGCCCCAATATTGATTATGCCAGATATCAAGAAGCCATTCGATGTGTATTGTGATGCATCCAAGATTGGTCTCGGATGTGTGTTGATGCAAGAAGGAAAAGTCATCGCATATCTGTCCCAACAACTGAAGCAACATGAGCAAAACTACCCTACCCATGATCTTGAATTAGCAGCTATAGTGTTAGCCTTGATGACATGGCGTCATTACCTTATGGGTAATCACTGTGAGATTTACTCGGATCACAAGAGTTTGAAGTATATTTTCACTCAGAAGGAGCTGAATATGAGGCAAAGGAGATGTATAGAGTTAATGAAGGATTATGTTCTTTACATTCACTATCACCCCGGCAATGCCAATGTGGTAGCGGATGCTCTTAGCAAATTGCCGTGTAGATTAAACACTATGATTAAAGAAGCCTGGCCAAGTTTGCATGAAGAGTTGGAGCAGTTTAGAACTGAGCTAGTTAGCAAAGGATTTCTAGCTAGCATTGAACTTCTACCCACTTTGATTAGCCAAATCAAGGAAACCCAGAAGGGAAATGCAAGTATCGACGTAATCAAATGTCGTATTGGTAAAGGAACGGTACTTGGATTCACCAAAGATGAAGAAGGAGTTCTGTGGTACAAAGGACGTATCTGTGTGCTAGCAGATTCAGAGCTAAAGCAAGTTATCATGCAGGAAGCTCATGATACTCTTTATTCCATCCACCCCGGAGGAACAAAGATGTATCAGGATTTGAAGGAGCAATTTTGGTGGCACAAGATGAAGAGAGAAATATGAAGCTACATCACCAAGTGTGATATCTATCAGAGAGTCAAAGTGGAACACCAGAGATCCGCATGACTGTTGCAACCATTGCAGATTCCGGAATGGAAATGTGATTCCGTCGGAATGGTCTTTATCACCGGTTTGCCTACCTCTAGAAGGGGAAATGAATCAATCTGGGTCATCGTTGATAGACTGTCCAAGGTAGCCCATTTTATACATGTCAAGACAACCTACCAGAGTTCAAAGCTAGCGGAGTTGTACATTTCTAGAATTGTTAGTTTGCATGGAACCCCCAAGACCATAGTATCGGATCGAGGAACCCAATTTACCTCGAGATTTTGGCAGAAAGTCCAAGAAGGATTAGGGACCAAGTTGAATTTCAGCACAGCTTATCACCCGCAGACAGATGGATAGACTGAAAGAGTCAACCAAATCTTAGAAGATATGTTGAGAGCTTGTGTGTTAGAGTATGGGTCAAAATGGGAAGATTGTCCGCCTTTCGCAGAATTCTCATACAACAACAGTTATCAAGCCAGTTTGCAAATGGCCCCATTTGAATTTCTGCATGGAAGAAAGTGTCGTATCCCCTTAAATTGGTCACAAGTAGGAGAGAGTCAGATTTTCGGACCCGACATCCTACGAGAAGCCGAAGAGAAGGTTCACAAAGTCCGTGAACACCTCAAGACCGCCCAATCCAGACAAAAGAGTTATGCTGACAAGAGACGTAGGGACCTGACTTTCAACGTCGGAGATTTTGTGTATCTCAAAGTTTCGTCGTTGAAGGGAACACAACATTTTCGTCTAAAAGGAAAGTTAGCCCCCAGATATATTGGACCGTTCAAGATTCTAAATCGTCGAGGAGAAGTATCGTATCAAGTGGAACTGCCAGAGGAGATGTCAGCCATCCATAATGTGTTCCATATCATGTTACTTCGCAAATGCTTAGAAGTGCCAGAGAAGACCGAAGTTTTCAAGAACATCGATCACCGAGCCATCGATATTAACAAGGATCTGGAGTATCGTGAAGTGCCCATCCGTGTCTTGGAAGAAGCCTTCAGAACCACCAACACCCGGAGTATCAAATTTCTCAAGATTCAATGGATCAACCATACCGAAGAAGAAGCTACTTGGGAGCGAGAAGATTACATTAGGACTGAGTTTCCAGATCTCTTTAGTTCCTAGTTTTTTTCTTAAATCTCGGGACGAGATTTTGTTTAGGGGGGAAGGTTTGTAACATCCCAAATCTTTAATCAAGTTATCAAAGTTCAAATCACCCAATTTAGGGTTAACAAAAACTTTTTATTATCAAAATAATTATGAGTGCATGTGTTTGTTGCATTAGTATAGAATTGTGTGTAAATGCCATGTTTGATTGTTCTAAATGATATGAAATGGTTTAAAGGTCAATGCCACATGATCTAGACCATTTACAAAAAAAATCCAAAGAAAAAGAAATCAAATAAGATTAAATAATGCAAATGGTCATTTTGGCCACTTTAATCCACTAGGCCACTTTAGGTGTTCCTTGAAGTCAATATCAAACAGAAACAATTCTAGATCTTTGCACCCCTTGCTAGTACAAGTAAAGATCTACCAAGGACCACTTTAAAATCTTCCAAAAACATCTATCAAAGCACTTTAAATGGCATTTGAAAATGGAATCCAAACCATATGAGAAGATCCCACTTTTGCAAAAACCAACCAAACCAATTCACCTTGACAATTCCCAGCAACCAGAGACTACCAAGCATAAGATCAGATCACACCCCAAAAATCTTTCCAAAATTCAAATACAATCTTCTTGCGGGCATTGTGTCGAATACCTGGCAGACAAAGTTAAACTGGCCTAACTATTACTGTTCTAGAGCAGTGATCAAGCACCACTAAGGCCTCAATCCACTCCCCTTGTGCCCTCTAGTCATAACCAGGCCATAAACGATCTATCCCTTAGCCGCTTGCAGTAGTGCCGTGCCACCCGAGCACCATGCCCGCCGGTTGACCATGGTTCACTCCCAGCAGACCTCCCTGCTCTCTCCTACCGTGTCTAGGAGGTAGGCGAGATCACACTGCCGCCCCTGTCCCTTCCCCAAGCGCTGCCAGGCCTTGGACCACCCCCAGCAGCCCGTGCCCACCGTGTCGGCGCCATGCCGAGCACGCGCCAAAGCGCTGCGCTCGACAAGCGTGCACACGCCGCGCCTCGACCGCATCCAGCGCACACAGCTTCGCCATGACCCTAGGAACCGCCCGAAAATGCCACTGCCCCGAGCCGCGCCTTTACGCCATAGATGACCGCCAACAGACCGCGCACCGTTCACCTACCTCCGCCCCGACAATAGCTGCATGTACCGTCACCTCCGACGAGCCGTGCCCACGCCGCTCGGTCTCTCCGTCGAGCCTATAAAAGTAGGCCTCCCCCAGCCTCATTTCTCACACCATTCCACTCCCCTCTCGCCACTGACCACCCCACACTTCGCCCCGGAGCCAATCGAGCCCTAGCTCACCGGAATTCCACCGGAGCTTGCCGCAGTAGAGGAGAAGAGGGGCCGTTGATTGCGACTGCCCTAGGAGCCGCCGCGACCACGCCTAGAACCACCGTGGTCCACCGGATCGATCGCCCCCATCGCCACGCCTAGATGGAGCCCTCGTAAGCCCCCACGTACCCTCACCGTGCCGTGCTAGGGTTTGTTCTTGCTAGAGCTGTTCACTGGAGACGATGATCCTCAGCCGTAGATTCTTTTTCTAATTGCACGACGGAGATTGCCTCGTACCGCTTTGGTTTGGATTAGTCGCTGACATGCAGACCCCCTATCAGTTTCCCTCTATGCCGCAGAGTGCCACTGGCCCCGTTAGTTTTCCTGCGCTAGCCCACAGATTCAAATGGAGATTTTTCTATTTAGATTTAAACAAGATTCTATCCACTTAGTTAAAAATCATCTCAGAGAAATTCACTTAACCAAATGGCATGATTCAATTTTTTTTGAAAGATAATTAAAATATCTATCCAAGCCCATTGGATATAAATCAAATGGAGTTAGAGATGACATATAGCAAAAAAAAAAACAGAGACTTTTGCAACTTCAAACATTTTTAAAAAATCAACCATGATAGATTTTGAGTTGATTCCAACTCTCAAAAATCATATTTGATAATATCTATCAGAATATGTAAAAATATCTAGGATTGCATGCAGTGACTTTGGACTAGTACAAAAATAATTCTATTAGGGCATTTCTAGTCACTTTAAATCATTTAAATGATAAACTTAAACTTATTTAAATATGATCAACCTTTTAAATCACATTCCCATGTATTAGAATATGTGGTGATGACATGTGTCTACATGACCCCATATTTTAATTGGAGAATATTCAATCTTAAATAATTTCAATGAGTAGAAATTACTTTTCTCAAATAAAATAAATGAAACTAGTTTTTTAAATCTTGTGATGATTGCGATGATACTAGATCATCAAGTGTATGCCTTAGGGTGCTAAATAGACTAGTTAAGTATTGTTTGGTGATTGTGTATCCCGTATTTCATTTATAGACGATAGTATCGACCAAGTCTATAAGGAGGAGGAGTTCTACCCCGAAGAATACGAGGAGAACTTCAATCACTTCACCAATCAAGGAAAGCTATTATTGGCAAGCTAGAACTAAGAAATTTAACACTTTCCCCCTTAACTTAAGCAAATGCATTAGGCATGCTTTGGTTATACCTTTTATTTATACCCATCCCAAGTTTTACTTGCAAGCTTTACTTTTGCTTTACCAAAGTTTCTTTACTTTTAGTAATGCTTTGTGAAATTTTGGAAAGTAGTATAGATAGCATAAAGAGTATAAAACTTGGCCTATACTATATGTCATTCTATGGCATGAGATTGAGATTACCATCCCACCTTAGTGAACACTCTTAACTTTAGTGCCTAGTGCTAAGCATAAAACTGGATCACTCTAGATGGGAATACTTGGTGAAAATGCTTATGAAAACCTTGGAATGATGAGTCATTATATTGAGATGTTTTGACATGTGTTGAGAAACACAAATGGTTTATGATGATGAAAATGTTGAGGCATGAGCCTTAGCCCTTTATAAAAACTGATGGTTGGGTTCGGATGAGATACCATTCCAATTTTACCGTACAACCACAATACCTGAATTGGGTAAGGGTTAGCCGTAAGTTTATATCCATTAGTATGGGTTCCCTCGCGGAAGAAGTTTGAGGTGAGGCTACCTCTTGATGTTATCCACCTATGCAGTGCCTAGGATGGCAGGTGGCCATGGCTGGGAGGCCAAGCTCATAGGAGAGGTGCTTATACTAGAGTGTGTAAAGGAAATGTTATGATTGATTATCCGCATACTAAGTATGATGACTCAGGGTTATCCCTAATGGATGTATTGAATTTTGTGGCGAAAGTGTACCACCTCTGCAGAGTGTCAAACTATTCGAATAGCCGCGTCCGCGGCATGGACAGTTGGAGTGGCCATACTGTTCTGTCATCCACTTAGGTGATTTAGAACTTTATTTTATCTTTCTTTGTTTATGAACTCAGCTTAGGTTTCAAATTTAGCTTTGCAAATAAACTTAGAGTTTAGCATTCCTACTAGAACTACCTTACTTGTTAGTGATAGTTTGCGAGTACTTAAAGAGTACTCATGGCTTTGTCCCTGGCTATTCCCGTGGCCAGACTATGAGGAGGACTATCAGGAAGAAGGACATCATGACGGCTATGACAACTAGGATCATCTCCCATCGTCAGCATTGCCTGTGACACTAAAGATGGAGCCTACCGCTACGCTTATATCTCCACTGCTTGTTTGTATTAAGACTGGATCATGAGATCCTTTATTTGTGTAAGACCTTATTATGGTTTGTAATGGATGATGTACTATGATATCCAATCTGTTATGTCTAGCAAAAATGGTAATCCTAGGATTGCGATGTATGGCATAACAGGCATTTGGGATTAAAAATTCGGGTGTTGACAGAGGCCCCGCCGACATACCGATGGTTGTATGTTAATTGATCTGGCAAAAAGGATTGAAGTGCATGTGGAAACTTTGGTGCACCCCTACAGGGTTAAATCTTTTTGAAAAGCCTTGTTCGCAGTTATGAATGACTTGGAGCACAATTTCTCGTTCATAGGCAACTAGAACTAAAGTTTACTGCTATAATTTGACTTGTATCTAATATGAATAGTAAGTTGGATAACCACCATGGAAAGAATGAATAAAACTGCCAATCGTGTTAGTTTCCTCGGCAGGACTTCCTCGTTTGGTCTCGAGGGGGAAATACCAGGATGGGTATATGTTTGGTGTTAGTATCAAGTTGGTTCCCGAATAGGTCTTTGTTATCCCTCTCTGATAGCCGACAGTTGTATCAAGTCTCTATAGGTTGTTTAGTGAATGCTTCGCTGCCACTTCAGTCGTCCATACCTATGTAGGCGAGAGCCGCTGAATTCTAGACTCTCTCTGTACTGGCCTCAGTACTGACCGCTCCCTTTCTCCTTTGCCCTTTGTCGGCACCCCCTTTGTTTAACATGTATGAGTTTGGTGTTGTTAGCAGGATTACCCTTTCGGCTTGGCCTAGGAAGGGTTATGGATGCCATTGGTTATTCTTCAGGGCTCTTAGCCTCATTGCATCTTATCCATACTCGGATGTTATATCGTTTTCAAAGTGATTTGGATATTTGTATTGTATATATGTATTCTTGACTCATGGATTCGTTCTTGTACATATATGTTTTGTGGGTTCCATCGTGGACTATTGTGTAATGATATTACTTCGTTTTCCACCCGCACGCAAGTGCCTGGTGGGTATCTTTGAATCGTTTCTATGCGGGTTTGGCGGGAATCGCTAGAACTTGCATAGGGATGATTTGAGGGTGTTACAAACGGTATCATCAGCAAGGAGTAAGTCCATTGAGCATTTTTCTATATTTTGCAACTCTAGAAATTCATATAGATCTTTAGATAAAACGGACACACTAGATCCTAGATCAAGTATAGCATGGTGAGTTTCGTTTCCAGTAGTAATTAATACCTTGGGGATCCATACATCCCCAAGATTAGGTGGTATCATAGCATCTTGATTGTACCTAGAAATCTTTTATTTAAGCACATGGTTAGCTATATAAGAACCAAAACCCGATTGGTGAGAATTTATGGAAGGATCACTATCAAATTTTTGTAGCACATTAATGAGTTCATGTAAGCTACACTTATCTAGATCAAGTAGTGGATCCTTAAACTCACTAAGCATCTTAACTTCCTCTACCCTTTTCTCATTCATAATCATGAGAGTTTCATTTTCCACTCTCTTTCTTTCATTAATAACTTCCCAAGATCTATCTATTATATCTTGCACATAGTTTATAGTTTCCTCATGTTTTTGAGCAATGATAGTTTCTTTCAACGATGTTACTTACCTGGTGAGATGATCTATCTTCTCAAACAAAGCATCTTGTTTCTCAAATTTAGATATAAATTCTTTGTTCAACTCTTTCTGGGTAGATATAAATGATCTAATAGTGTTTTCCAAGTCATTAGAAACATTACCACTACTAGCATATTCGTTGGGAACAAAGGGTGGCCTATTGTAAGAGTTGTAATTATTATTACCATAACTACCACTACCAAAATTCCTAACAAATTTCACATCCACACTTTCAACATTATTACCAACTAAGCCTTGCAAAGGAACATTCTCAACATTTTGTTTAGACATGAAAGCAAGAATGGCATCCATTTTATTAGATAAAGTGTCTATCTCTTCTATGGAATTTACTTTCTTGGAAGGAATAGGTGCTCTTCTAGTATGCCATTGACTACAATTTTGCAATATACTTTCTAGTATGGCTTTTGCTTCTACAATAGTCTTACTCATAAAAGCACCTCCAGCAGCAGAATCTAGTACGTTTCTAGACATATAGTTCAAACCATTATAGAATGAATGCAAGATGGTCCATTCATTAACTCCATGTGATGGACAAGTCCTAAGAATTATCTTAATTATCTCCCAAGCCATAGCTACATGCTCATTTTCATTTTGCCCAAATGATAAGATGTTATTCCTATTTTGCAAAATTTTAACGGGAGGATAATATGTTTTTATGAATGCTTCTTTTAAATCATCTCAAGAATTCATACTAGCGGTGGGTAGTGATAGTAACGATGCTTTAGCTTTTCCTCTAAGTGAGATGGAATCAATTTTAGTTTGAGGATATCATTTTCAACATTTTTAAATTTTGGCATGTCACATATTTCACAAAAGTCATGAAGATGCATAAAGGCATCCTCATTTGCACTACCTCCAAATTGTTTCCTAGTTATCAAGTTTAGCAAACCAGGACTAACTATAGGGTTCTCCGCTATAATCTCAGGTGTGGTAATCGGCTTAGCAATAAATTGATCCTTAGGTGTATTCCTGTAATCACACAATTTAGTTCTTTCTCCCATTATGAAAGTAGTAAAGTGATACTAATTTGTATGTGTTTTATGTTTTTTGAATGAAAACTAAAAGTAAAATGATACTAAAACTAATACTACTGAACTAAGAACTAACAAATGAAACACAAAACTAAAATTAAAAAGACAAACCGAAATACAAAAGTAAGACAAAACTGAAAGATAAAAAGTAAATGCAAAACCAAATGGTAAAGGAAACTAAAAATGTGGAAACTAAAATGTAAAGATGAAAGTAAAGACAACAACAAAACAAAATAAAAATACTTTTACGATCTGAAAGAACAAGATAATACTCACGTAGGTGCAACCTCCCCAAGATTAGGTGTTTACAAAAGTTTGTGATGAAGTTGAACTTTCTTGTGAGCTATCCTTTTACTAGCTCCCCGTCAACAGCACCAGAAAACTTCCTTGATGCAAGCACTAGAAAACTTCTTGAAAGTTGTCGTAGGAGCTTCTCACTGCACCTTAACGGTTGAGACTCTAAGTGGAGAGTGATGTAGTAACTGGAAGTCTTCCCCATGAGGGAAACTCGAGGGTTTAAATATCGAACTCTTGGGGAGCTGTGTGTAAGAGAATGATCCTGTTTGTTCTTCGTCAAGAAACAAAATATTTGTAGATTGTTTTGTACCCTCAACCGCACCAAGTGGTTGTCAAGCACACGGTGTATGTAAGCAAAACTTAAATAAAATACAATAAAAGTAAAATGAAATTCAATAGTAAAGTAAATATGCAATGGTGGTAAATGCAATGGAATATGATTTTTTTTGAGTTTTGGTTGGTGTTTGCAAGTATGAGAAACATTTTTGTATTTTCGGATTTAATTAGTACTGAAAATAAAAAGTGATGTAGATGTGTTGGATAGTGTTCTCTTATGGTTTAAAATGGACCGGGGTTCATGGTTTCACTTATGCACTCTCTTTTTGAGTTGTGGTGGACACATGACACTCTAGTTGACGTAATATTGGTGCAACATGTTCAAGTATGGATAGCAATTCATATGGGCATCACGTCTTAACATAGATATGTTATTTTACTAACAATTCACTTATACTCCACTAGAAAGGGGGGTCTCCAAGCAATCTAGTATTAAGATCAATTTTAGAGTATAGCATTAAGTTCTATGACATGAAGTTAAAATAAGAACATACTTGATCAAGTCTAAGCATGGTATTTTATTTATACCTAGTGAGGCAACTGAGTAAGGTAAACACCCAAGTGATTCACAATTTTTATTGTCCTACCCGCAAGATCACCCCTATTACTCCAACTAATGCACATGTTCCGCCACACACGCTCCCATATACAAGTTTGATCAAAACTAGTAAACAAGAATGTGGTACATAATATGCCTCTATTCACATACTTCAAACTGAGCAATTGCAATCTCAAATATCAACTATATAAAGATCCACCACATAGGTAATACAAATATGACCGTAATCATGTTATGCAACTCATATGGTTCTAATAAAATCGAGACCATGAGAGAGAGATATAATAGCTACTATGACAAACCCATAGTCCAGGGCTGGACTACTCCACCTTCATCATGGTGAAGGTGCTGGAGTCGTTCAAGGAGGTGGAGATCACACTGGCAATGCCACGGCAGAGTTTCCCCCCTCCAATCTTCTACCACCTACCTCTCGGTTTCGTGTTTCTGTCTTCTACGGTGCTCCCTTCCGAGAATCATCGGGATACCTTTTTTATACGTGGTTTTAGGTCAGAACCTTTGCCTGGGAGAAAGAATCAACGGCATCAGAGACTTGTGGGGTAAACGAGCACACCAGCCATGCCAGCCCCCTAGCCACGTGTGCTATGCTCGTTTCTTCCTCGTTCTTCTTTTCTCGCTGATCTTTGGCCCAATGTTCTTCGTTGTGATAAATACTCGGTCCCGTGAAGTTTCAGGTCAATTGGACATTGTTTGGGTACCTTAAAGTCAAAAACATTGAAATAGGGGTTTCCTACCTCGGCATGGTTAATTCCAAAACAATATGGGGAGTATGAATTATTCCCAAATATCATTATAAAACATGAATATACCCCATATATGATGTAAATATGCTGGGATATCAAGTAATAAAGCTCAAAGTTCATCGATGCATTTTACATGCATCACTTCCTTGTTTATATACATTGACGAGTTGCCTGGAATATCCAGGAGCAGCTTCGGGAATTAACAAGAAGCGGCACTGTTTATTGGACCCAAAACCCGCGTGATGACCCATCGCCTGAATTAGGATGATGGGTTAGCTTACACGGAAATTATATCAAGGAATAGAGAGGTCTAGACAGTTGTCTTAACTACAACAACGGCGAGCGAGAATCAGGCCAAATTTATTAGTACTTTTTTGCAATTTTATTATTCATTTCCTACAATTAACTGTTTCAAAATATTATATTTTGTAATATCTTACAAGATATTTTTTAGTAGATCTTAAAAAAAGTTACCTACAATTGCTATCTCGTTGCAACGCACGGGCATGTGTGCTAGTGAGTGACAATATGCATCATATTTGCACTCATCAACATCCCCAAGCTAAAAATCTCTCTTCCTCGAGCAACAGAGTTTATGAAAATGAGATGCTATCATCTAGCTTACCATAGAAGATCGATGCCTTGTATCCTTATTTTCCCTACAAGCTCAAAGTAAGATAGAGCATATTTATACAATGCAACACAAGCTTGGTTATGTCAGTCCATAAAAGATCAATTACAACTTCAATGCTCCATGTCAAAAGTAAATCTAGCTTGAAAGAAAACTTGTGATCCTCCTATTGCGCGTTTTATATTTTTTCTCCTCACTTTTGTAAAGTGAAAGATTATAAATTGAAATTGAGAGATCATGTCATAAGAAGCATAACATTAAGTGTCTCATTAGAACACCCACATCAATAGATCAAGACTGTCAAACACTACTCTCCCATTCATTGTTTTTCAAGAAAATTCATGTAGTAGTAATGAGACCATGCCAAAGACTCTTTTCTGTGAATCTTTATTTTATTTCAAAGATAGTTTCCAACAAGGATCATTGAGTAATCTTTTAAGATACAGTTGCACATCCTTCAAGAGTACCAATACTTTTTCCCATTACGGTAACAAGTGCTACCAATGTCGTCAACTCATAGCCAAAATCAGGGCTTGTACCATTGATCGTTCATAGGCCAACGGAGTTGTTGGCATCCAAAGGTGTGTATAAAAAATGTGTAAATAATATTTAAATAGTATCACATTTTGACCCACAATGTTTTAGCTTTGGCATGTATCTCAATAACCGCTAGAATTTGTTTCAATCAAACAACTCCTTTCAAGAGTGCCATCAAGTCTATCAATAAATCTATGGGGTTGAGTATCTATAAGGCTAGACTATTAAGATAATTAAACATCACTGAAGAAATTATTTAGAGGCTTCATCAATTATACTTTTAATCATTTCAATTGTAGAAATCATGGCAATGTATTCTAGAGGATCACAATATTCTTCTCAAGTTGGATAAAGATTTTAATAAAGCGCATCAAATCTCTAACTGAACTATTATGAATCCTAACAAAAGCAAGTGCACCCCTTATGTAAACATGAATCATACCTTTTGCAAGAACCCAACTTGAATAGATTACTATAAGAAAAGATAAAATGCAGTTATGAAAAGAGAGTGTGAGAAGTAGTTAGCTCCCCAAGGTTGAATAAAGCAAGGGTGACACACTTTACCGTTGAGGTACGGATAACCTCACTTTTGATGGACATGGACCATTAGTTCAACAAATACTTCCTTGTTGAGGCGTTGAGTTGAAACAACCAAGTGACTTATACAACTATTTGCAAGGTTGGCAAAAACCATGAATGTCATCACACAAGGTTCAAGTCCATGCGAAAATAATAAACGAAGTAAAAGAAAACAATTCGGTGTACGAATGGAGTGTATTCACCCAACCGTGAAAAGAAAATAAAATAAACACGAACACTACAGATAATTATAGGCTAAGGAGTTTTGAAGGTAGATAAAATAAAATGAAGTACAATGGAACATGTAGAAGGTAACCCACTGACCTGAGGTTGTCGTAGTAAAAAGAGTGGGGGGTTATAACCTTCTTGTACCCGTCTCTTCCCTTGCTTGTGCGGTGCTGCTCCTTGGAATGGACATATGGTACGAGTGTATGTCCATACTACACCTCGTCTTCTGCTCGTTTTTTGGGCTCCCGTCATAGTTGGTACGGCCGAGTGGTATGGGCGGATTGCACCCGTATGGGTGATCGTTAACCCCTCTAGAATGATTTCATAAATTATACGTCTCGTAGCAAGATCGGTATGGGTGGGTGGTACAGCCGCATGCACCTGTACGAATGCTCATTAAGCTTGCAGTAACTGTTTTGGAAAATTTTCTACAATGTGTCGCATGAGTGGTATTGGTGTGCAGAACTGACGGGTCCACCCGTACTTTTGCTTATTAAACTCACTGTAAGCTCCGGAACAAGTTATTTTCTCCAAAATTTCATTATAGACCTGAAACGTTAGTCCAACATCAAAACAAAGCATACATATATTTTCATTAACAAGATTTAACCATGCAGGTGCCAATACAACATGAATGCAACTAGACTCAAGACTTAAAATTAAGAAAGACACCTAAAAACTTCCGGGTTGCCTCCTAGGAAGCGCTTTCTTTAAAGCCATATAGCCAGGCTTAGATGCTCCAATACATTATCCACCTGGATCCCAGGGTATATCAGTTCGAGGTGTAATGGTTATTACCTCCAGCAAAGGGTTAGAGCATCTCATAGAAGAGTACGGTTGGAGTCGTACCCTCTTGTGGTGCATCAACATCATGTATATGAATATGTTCTCGCTTCCAAGCGTGTGTTGATGCACCAAGTGTCGTGAGCATGCCTTCTTATCTAGCTGCAACGAGAGGATTAGAGGTTGAAATATAATTATGAAAATTTTACCTTGGTTACCATTGTAGGGGAACACTTTATAGTATTCTTCCTTTCCAACAGTAAGTGGTTCATGCACATTAGCATTGAACGATTCATAGCACGGTTCCATCTCTAGTTCATCAATAATAATGCTCTCTATGTCTAGGCACAAGGCCTCCGCAGATAAATCACAATCAGTTTTAGCATTATAAGAATCATTACTAGAGAGAGAGGAATCATTATAAAAAAAGTATTTGTAGTGTGCCAATCTTTCTCAACCTCACCTTTTTTGTTGTTCCTGCTCTTTATCTTGTGGTTCCAATAAATGGTTAACTTTGAGCACTACAGATTTAGACCGTTTCGTACTCTCTACCACAACTGGATTATCACAAAGACGTTCTTGACAATAAGATTGTAACATTGGTAACAAAATGGTAAGTCTCATGTGAAGCATGCTATCACTACCCATACTCATAATGGATATTCTTAAGAGTAGATCATGTACACCTTTATAAACCAAAAAACTCTAAGGCTTAAACTCTAGTGTAAGATACTAGGGATTCTTCAAGAGTAATGGAATATTGAAAACTAAGGTGACCAATTGCTATAAATTTCTCACAAATCTCATGATAGGAATTACAAAATGATTTTGCACAACCATCTAACAGATCATACAACTTAAACAAACCCATACCAGCGGTAGTAGAATGTTCACTCTAGTGTATATCCTTTTCTTCTTTCTTTTGTTAGTCCTGCAAAATGTTAGTCTCTTCCACAACAGAAGTGGTCAATAATGCATGACTACTGAAGTTATCAAAACAATAAGAGTATATATATGATATACTACTCCATAGATTCTATCTAGTGCTTTATATTCTTCATTTATATTTCTCATGTGAGCTAGCAACTTACAACAACCAGTAAAAAGCGCATATTCTAAAACCTCCACATCAACAAAGCATTCATTACTTTTATTGCAAGATGCTAATGTGGTATCAATGCTACACTCACATTGATAATTAATATGATCTATGGATCCGGAATGTTCACAAACAAATTTGTACGAGGCACATAATATGGAGGAATAACCATTAAACTATTCAACCATTCTTCTAATGTCTCTTGCCTCATAACATAATATCCAAAAGTTCCAAACCGCGTCTCCTCCATTGCTAGCTTCATATGTTCAAAAAGAGTTATCTGGGAAGACGTGATTAGTAGCAAATGTTTATATAATTTTTGTTTTACAAATTTTTATGGGTTCTTGGTTTTATAATTTTTTTGTTCTTTTCAAATAAGTAAAAGCAGTAAATAGCAACAAACGGAAAAAAACTATGTGCGAGTGGGTACGTAATAACCAAATGCTATGCTCTCCGGCAACGGCGCCAAGTTGATGTCTGGGTTCCTGCGATCAACAACAAGGTTATTGTAGTACTTGTAGCAGCAACTATTTATTAGAAAGTTCGTCCCATGGAAGCTTTGCAAATGGCAACAACACAACCCTGCAGCCACGCTGTTAGTGAGGCCATGTTCGCACCCAAAACGTGTTTGGAAATAGTCTACACTATAAGTTACTAGAATGGCAATAAACAAGTGAGGTTTAAATTAACTAGTGACAAAGTAAATAACAAAAGTAAACTAAAGCAAGAGAGTGTTTATGTAGTGTGGTGTGATGTGATTGAGGGGTTCTCAAGGAGTGTAGGATTCACCACTAGCATGGGGGAATTATGTATGATTAGTATCTATGTCTTTCGTCATGACATGTGTGGAGAGAGCTCAATAATAAGATGTTCACTACAAGACTTGTGGGTAGTCGCTTTCTTGAATCAGGTAATGAGGTCATCTCTAAATAACCGTTGTGATGCCTGAGAGAAATCACTCAACATACCATCACATTTATGGGTTTTACCATGGATATCATAATAAGCTTAGTGAATCTCTCTTTATTCCCCATTTGACCATGTAGCTTATAATTCAATGCTTGTAGTCACAAAAGTAACACTAGAAATACTCCCATACACGTCCTAAGGGTATCACCCTCTCTTTAGTCCTGAAGGCAAATGATATGTGGCCGACTACACATACCAACTAAAGAGAGAGATCAAACACAATATCACAGATCAATGGATCATGGACCAAAGTTATAGATCATCTTTATTTTAATGCATAA
Source organism: Avena eriantha (assembly GCA_910589775.1). Classification (NCBI taxonomy): domain Eukaryota; kingdom Viridiplantae; phylum Streptophyta; class Magnoliopsida; order Poales; family Poaceae; genus Avena; species Avena eriantha. Next base: position 411,124,170 of record OU342743.1, read on the forward strand.
TAATACTAGTGATGAGGACATCCCAACAATTACACCTACCCCAATTACTACTGAAGATGCTCCAGTTATTGCAAAGAAGGACCAGTCCAATGAGATTAGAATTGGACCCATTACAAAAGCTCGTGCTAAGCTACTTGAACAACAGGTGAATTCACTCTTAAACGAATTTGGTACTTTAATTGATGAGAACTTGATACTACCTAAGTCTATGCATTTATGTATGATTAGGTTCGTTGGAGAAACAAGCATGGCGCGAGGAGGAGAAAGGCTACAAGAGAAGTCCAGCATGATGATCGCCCAAGGATGCATGAGGGAGGAGCGGGAGGAAGGCGCAAGAGAAGATCATCCAGACAATGGCCAAAAGATCTGCCACGACCGGGTGTTCGGCCGAGTCCACCCGGACTGTCCGGCCGGCCCGAGAGAAGCTTTGGCATGGATAGTGAGTACACCAGATCGGACACTGCCTAGACACCACCCAAAAACTTTGAAGTTTCCGGCCAGACCGGACTGTCAGGCATGCTCCACCCGGAGTGTCCGGCCTGACCGGACTATCCAGCCCAATTACACCGGAATGTCCGGCCATCGACCGAATCTGGTCCGAGTCAATTTGTATCAGTTTGAGTCGTACGCGTTTAGTTTTGGTTTTTGGCCGCCCCTGGCGCCCTTATAAGCCCTCGGACGACCCCTAGTTAGGGCTTAGACCACGTTAAAACTATTTTGGAGTTGATTCTTTTGAAGAACCTTTGGAATTACCCTGTGATCGAATTATACTACTGTAATTGAGTGTGATATGTTGTTCCATTGGGAATTAGTAGATTGCAAACAACCGTTCGTGGTCGACGACTGTGTGCGCATGAGTGTGGTGTTGTGAATATCCCACAGGGTTCGAGAGCTATTGCATTGTCATCAGGGTTCGAACAGGAGAGTTTCTACAGGTTATTTATCTATCCACCATTATTATCATCAACAAGTGCTTGCTGCGAAGATCGGTCCACCCCATATCATATTGGTATCAGATTTCCTTGTTTACTCGGTGAGCATCCACTAATCCATCCATAGATTAGTTTATTTTCAGTCCTATATAGAAAAACCTTACAAAAAGATTTGACATAGACTAGATTACATCGTTTTCGAGTTTTAGTTGCTGATTGTATCTTCTCATAGATCCGATCTGTGGGTTTTCTCGTAGAAGTCTAGTTTTTGTTTATGTATAGATTTAGGGTTTGATCTTATTTTCCACCGTGTCCACCATCACCATTTTCCGCAAGTTTCATCATTTGTCTGAGTCCACATAGCGTACCTTTGTTTGCATACCATAGACACAGCCTATCTACAACATCCGTGCCTAGGAACGTACCCACGAGACTAGTTGTGTTGCTCCAACAGGCTACTCATTAGGGTTTCAAAGTGCAGTAATTTTGATAGGCAAAACCTGACTATCCGGCGCATCTACACCAGACTATCCGGCCCTACCAGAGTCTCCGGCCGATATCATCCGGCCTATCGGGCCAAGTTTTGTTAAAAGTTGTTGCACTCGTGTTTGCATTGTCTCATATAGTTGAAAAATCAAAAAAAGAAAAAAGATAAAAGAATCAGTATTACAAAAAAGAGGTACAAGAGTGACAAAAAGAGATATCAAAGTGTGCATTGTTGGAGGTCTAGTTGATCGTAGTACTTGTAGATTCAGCAATCTTGTGCATGTTTACTTTGAGCTTTTACTAGCTTCTCTCTTGTGCATTGCAATATTCCTTTTCATAAGTTTCTTTGCCACGTTTGTCTCCATCGTGTGTGTTTCTTGGGTTTGTTGTATGATCATCACTAGGACTTGTTTCCGGTGTAGTTAGGATACCATTCCTAGATCTCCACCATAAATAACCTGTGTGCCCCATGATCATTCCCTATACCCTTGATATTCACTTCATCACATCAGTGCATCTGTCTTTGATTTCGTTTTGGTAAAGCATCTCTATTCACTTTGGAACAGTAAGATCCGCTTTCTTGTCAGTTGTGAGTGAGTTGTGAGTGTACCACCAAACAGATTTTAATTTTTGCACTAACCTACTAATCATGTCTTTTAGTGATGAGGATGTTGTGTTGCAGAAAAAGAAGGATGAGGAACTTGTTACTTGGTGCGAATATGAGGTGTTGAAATCTCACTTGACGTGTGTGTTTACTCACACAACAGATGCCATTGACAAGAATATCCAGGACGTGCAAGTGGCAGTGGACCAAAATGTTGGTGCAATCACTAACATTCAAACACAAGTTGACCGCACTTAATACCAATGTCGCAACCTTGCAGCGTTCCATTGATGCTTTAATAGTAGGAATTCAACAACGACAGGAACACCCAGATGATGCTGTTTTTTATGACAATGATGAAGGTAGTGCAGCTGATGCTGCTCCACATCTTGGCAGGGACGTGCCAATCCCCCTGCACCTGTGCCTACTGCTGCACCTGCTTATGCTCGCGGATTTCCTCCTCTTGGACGTGCTCAACGTGTTCCAAATCAAGCTGCTGACAATGGTTTGGGCAAGCCAAAATACTCGATTCCCAAGTTTGATGGTTCACTTGATCCTGAAGATTACCTCACATGGGAGTTGAATATTGAGAAGCTCTGGCGATTGTTTGACTATCCAGAAGACAAAAAGGTCAAGCTTGCCGCATCAGAATTTGATGGATATGCTTTGTGCTGGTGGGATGCTATTGTGCAGAATAGAACGGAGGACAATGAATTTCCTGTGATGGATTGGCGAGAGATGAAGTGCATTATGAAGGATCGTTTTGTACCCACCAACTACTTGCGATCCGTTTTTTACAAGTTGACACAGTTGAGGCAAGGAACCATGTTAGTTGATGAGTACTACATGGAGATGGAGATGCTTATGCAGCGTGCTAGAATTCGTGAATCCCTTGAGATGACCATGCAACAATTTCTCAAAAATTTGAAGTTACCAATCAAGAGCATTGTTCGTCATCACAAGTACAAGACTGTGAATGAACTATTGCACCATGCTAGAGAGGTCGAATCACAATTGGTTGAAGAAGCTACGTCACGTGCGAGGTTTCCGTCTACTAGTAGTTTTGCGGCTAGGTCTACAACACCACCACCTACAGTGCCACCTGCAGTGGCTGCTAGCCACCCTTCACCATCGGCCAAGCCTGCTCCCACGTCTTATTTTGGTTCCAATTCTAGGAAGCCAACTGCTCCTACTGCTAGCTCAGGTTCCAATATGTCAACCGCGCGTACGCGCGATGTGGAGTGCCATACTTGTGGAGGAAGAGGACACTACAAGAGAGATTGTCCAAACCACAAGGTGATGTTTGTCAATGAACAAGGAGAGTATGAGAGTGGAGATGATGTTGATTCTCATGGTGACAATGCTTATGACAGCAAGGACGGTATGGATGCCTTCCCTGAGCATGCGCCTACCATAGGGGTCTCTCCACGTATACTTAGTGTGCATCCTATTGTTGACTCTTAGCACTATAACTTGTTCCAAACCAAAGCACTCGTTGGCCCTAACAAATCTTGCAAGGTCATCATTGAGGGAGGTAGCTGCATAAATCTTGCAAGTAAGGAGTTATGTGCCAAGCTAAATTTGACCTATTTACCTCGTCCGAAGCCATACTACATACAATGGTTGAGTGACAATGGTCAGTTGATGGTAAACCATATGGTATGTGTTAATTTTGAAATAGGGCCTTACAAGGATTCTATTGATTTTGATGTGGTTCCTATGACTATTTACCATCTATTATTGGGTCGGCCTTGGCTTTATGATCGCCATGTGCAACACAATGGCCGCGCCAATACATATCACTTGAAGTTCAAGGGCAAGCATACTAATTTGTAGCAAATGACACCACAACAGATTGTGAATGAGTCTCGTCAAAAGATAGAAGTGAACTTGAAGGATGCATCTATAGATAGGCGAGATAGTGTTGCAACTATACATGATGTAATAGAGCCCAACAAGAGTGATATAACAAAAAGCGAGAGAGTGCCTAGTCTAGTGATATTAGCCACCAAGGAAGATATGAGAGACTTTCGTGAGGATCCTAGAACCATGCCACTTGTGCTCATGTATAAGGGCAAGATATTGGTTTCTAACCCCTATTTATTTTGGTGTCTCTACTGTGTTGCAGGATTTTGGTGATGTGTTTCCAGAAGATGTACCAGCAGGATTGCCTCCATTGCGTGGCATTGAGCATGAAATCGACTTGATCCCTGGTGCCACATTACCAAACCGTGCACCTTACAGGACCAACCCCGAAGAAACAAAGGAGATACAGAAACAAGTATTGGCGTTGCTGGATAAAGGGTACATTCGTGTTTCTCTTAGCCCTTGTGATGTTCCTGTTATTTTAGTTCCTAAGAAAGATGGTACATGGCGCATGTGTGTAGATTGTAGAGCTATTAATGACATCACTATTCAATATCGTCATCCTATTCCACGCTTAGAAGATATGCTAGATGAATTGAGTGGTGCTGCTATTTTCTCTAAGATTGATTTGCATAGTGGTTATCATCAAATTAGGATGAAAGAAGGGGATGAATGGAAAACTTCTTTCAAAACAAAATTTGGTTTGTATGAGTGGTTAGTTATGCCGTTTGGTCTTACTAATGCACCTAGTACATTCATGAGATTAATGAATCATGTTTTGAGATAATTTATTGGTCGTTTTGTGGTTGTTTATTTTGATGATATACTTATCTATAGCCATAACGAAACTGAACATTGTAGTCATATCTGACAAGTTTTCTAAGTGTTGCGTGATAATAAACTCTATGCTAATTTTGAGAAGTGTACATTTGCAAAAGATAAGGTCATATTTCTAGGATTTGTTGTATCTAAGCATGGGGTAGAAGTAGATCAATCTAAAATTGAATCAATTCAGAATTGGCCTATTCCCATGAATGTGAGTCAAGTGTGTAGTTTCCATGGCTTAGCTGGTTTCTATAGGCGCTTTGTGAAGGATTTTAGCACTATTGTTGCACCATTGAATGATTTGACTAAGCAACGTGTGCCATTTGTGTGGGGCGCAACCCAAGATATTGCTTTTGATACATTGAAATGTTTGCTTACTTATGCACCATTACTTGCATTACCTGATTTTTTGAAGCAATTTGAAGTTGAATGTGATGGTAGTGGTATAGGTATTGGTGGCGTTTTGATGCAAGAGGGTCGCCCTATAGCATATTTTTTTGAGAAACTTACTGGTGCTAGACTGAACTATCCTATTTATGATAAGGTATTGTATGCACTTGTTAGAGTTCTTGAAGTTTGGCAACATTATTTGTGGCCAAAAGAATTTATCATACATTCTGATCATTACGCATTGAAGTATTTGAAAGCTCAATCAAACTTGGAAGATTAGCTAAATGGGTTGAGTTTATTGAATCTTTTCCTTACATCATTAAGTATAAGAAGGGAAGAGGATGTAGTTGTTGATGCTTTGTCTAGGAACAACATGCTATTAACCAATCTTGATGTTAAAACTCCTGGATTAGAAAGTATTTGTGCACTTTATGCAACTGACCATGACTTTGCTAAACCATATCATTGTGTGCTCTTAGAAACACATGGGATAAGTATCATATACATGATGGATATTTGTTTAGAGCTAACAAACTATGTATTCCAGAATCATCGTTGCATTTGTTCTTAGTGCAGGAATCACATGCTAGTGGTTTGATGGGTCACTTTAGGCGTGAGAAGACATTGCTCATGCTGGCTGATCATTTTTATTGGCCCAAGATGAGGCGTGATGTCTACAGATTTGTGAGTTGTTGCATTACATGCCACAAGTCCAAATCAAAGTTGAAGCATCATGGTTTGTATACACCTCTCTCTACACCTACTACACCATGAGAAGACATTAGTATGCATTTTGTGCTAGGTCTGCCTAAAACTTAGAGAGTTCATGATTCTATATTTGTGGTAGTGGATAGGTTCTCTAAGATGGCTCATTTTATTGCCTGCCACAAAAGCGATCATGCGTTGCATGTTGCTAACCTATTTTTCAGAGACATCATGAGATTACATGGAGTACCCAAGGCGATTGTTTCTGATCGTGATGTGAAGTTCATGAGCTACTTTTGGAAGACCTTATGGGGTAAGTTGGGAAAAAAGTTGTTGTTCAGTACTACATGTCACCCCCAAAAAGATGGTCAAACGGAGGTGGTGAATCTAACACTGTCACAACTACTGAGGACTATGATTAAGAAGAATCTGCGGGAGTGGGAAGAGTGTTTGCCACATGTTGAGTTTGCATACAACAGGGCTGTGTATTCGACTACTTAGTTTTTCCTTTTGAGGTGGTGTATGGCTTCAAGCTATTGACGCCACTTGATTTGTTGCCTTTTCCATTGCATGAGAGAGTTGATATGGAGGCATCAAAACATGCTGAATATGTGAAGGAGATTCATGAGAAGACTCGAGAGGCCATTGAGAAGAAAAGCAAGAACATTGCTGCTGCAAGGAATCAAGCAAGGAAGGAATTCTTGATCAAGACTGGTGACATGGTATGGGTGCATCTACACAAGGATAGGTTCTAACTACTTCGAAAGTACGAATTGAAGCCACGTGGTGTTCGTCCTTAAAAGGTGTTTGCCAACATTAATGATAATACCTACTCGATTGATATACCTATTAAGGAGTTTGGTGGAGTTAGCAATAGCTTCAACGTTGCTGATTTATCACCATATGATGGAGAAGGCCTTGGAGTGTCAAGGTCGATGCCTTTTGAAGGAGGGAGATGATGAGGATATCCCTAAAATTACACCTACCCCAATTACTATTGAAGATGCTCCAGCTATTGCAAAGAAGGATTAGTCCAATGAGATTAGAATTAGACCCATTACAAGAGCTCGTGCTAAGCTACTTGAACAACAGGTGAATTTACTCTTAAACGAATATGGTACTTTAATTGATGAGAACTTTATACTACCTAAGTCTATGCATTTATGTATGATCAGGATCGCTGGAGAAACAAGCATGGCGCGAGGAGGAGAAGGGCTACAAGAGAAGTCTAGCATGATGATCGCCCAAGAATGCGCGAGGGAGGAGCGGGAGGAATGCGCAAGAGAAGTTCATCAAAAGATCTGCCACAACCAGAGTGTCCGGCCTGCCCGAGAGAAGCTTTGGCGTGGAGAGTCAGTACACTAGATCCGACACTTCTCGGACACCACCCGGAAACTTTGAAGTTTCCGGCCAGACTGGACTATCCCGCACGCTCCACCCGGAGTGTTTGGCCCGACCGGACTGTCCGGCCCGATTACAACGGAATGTCCGGCCACCGACCGAATCTAGTCCGAGTCGGTTTGTATCAGTATGAGTCATACGCGTCTATTTTTAGTTTCTGGCCGCCCTAGCCGCCCTTATAAGCCATGGGACGACCCCTAGTTAGGTTTTAGACCATGTTAAAACTATTTTGGAGTTGATTCTTTTAAAGAACCTCTAGAATTACCCTGTGATCGAATTATACTACTGTAATTGAGTGTGATCTATTGTTCCATTAGGAATTAGTAGATTGCAAACTACCATTCATGGTCAACGGCTGTGTGCGCAAGAGCGTGGTGTTGTGAATATCCCACAGGGTTCGAGAGCTGTTGCATTGGCATCAAGGTTTGAGCGGGAGAGTTCATAGCTACATGCTATTTATCTAGCCACCATTATCATCATCGACTAGTGGTTGCTAAGAAGATCGGGCCACCCCATATCAACTAGGGTTTCACCATCTCTCCCCAAGAACAAGGCAACTACTCATATATGAAGGGGATCAACATCATGGCAATCGTATGGATTAAATATGAAGGTACAATTGAATACAAGTGCAAATCCACAATAAAGATTGGATTACAACAAAGTAAACAAAGGGGATCGATGTTGAAGACTGACGCAGCCCGTCCTTCGGACGTCCCTACATCTACATTGCCAAATTCCCCAAGTGGACCAATGACTCGCACCCGAGCCAAACTCCTACAAGCTAAGGTTAACTCTCTCCTCTCCTCATGTGACTTTGATACATCCTTGGTTGGATTGGTACTTCATGCAAGTACTATATGCATTATTAGCTACGAAGCCTCAATGCATCCATAATTCCCCTCGGAGCAAGTACCAGGAGTTGGACAAGAAGAAGACGCTGCTGAGGCTGAAGCCCCGGAGCCTCCAGCCACCAACCTCGGAGTCTCTAGCCTGGACTCCGGACCAGTCTCCGGAGTGCCGCCTGGAGGGTTTAGTACACCCCTCCGATGTCCCAACAAGAGAGCATCACCAGCACCGGAGTCTCCGCCCACCCTGGAGTCTCCTTCCTATAGCACCGGAGTTTATGCCCTAGGACTTCGGGCAGAACTCCGGCCGCCCGCTGAAGCTCTCTGTCTGCCACCATGGGGTCTGCCCCAGAGACTAAGGTCCACCCCGGAGTCTCCAGTGTAAGTGAGTCCAGGCATGTTAAAGCCTTTTGGGGCATGGCCCATGTAACACCCCAAATTCAACCCAAACTTTAATTTTTATTCCTAAAGTACCCCTGAACTAGTGGTTGGCCTATAAATAGCCCCCACCTCTATTGTAAACCCTACACTTGATATTTGGAATTAGAAGAAACCCTTGTGGATCTCCCTAATTCTTGTCTCATGCTCCTTTCCTAAAGGAGCACCAAATATCCCCCACCTCGATGGAGTTTGCATCGCACCTCCCTCGTTGTACAAGGCCTTGGCATCGGAGCCCTTTGCCAAGACATCAAGATCTCACTAAGCCCCTCGCTCACCATTCCGGTTAGAGAGAGAGAGATCCTTGCCAGGTGCCGATACTAGGGGTTGCGCCGGACCGGTAGCCACTAGCGTGAGCTATTGGATTGTATCGTGTCTTTGGGTGAGTGTGTTGATCGAGTTCATCGTGCGTGAGTTCATGGTTTTCATCCCCTTCCTCTCTCCCCCCCGCACCTCTTTCTCGATTTCCACAGGGATTCGTGAAAGATCGGGCAACCCCAAGGGGCATACCCCAACATATTGGTATCAAGAGCTTCATTGCTCACCAATTTCCCCGCCAAATTTTCTTCTACCCACCATAAATTCGAAAATCCCCCCAAAATTGCCTTTGGATCTATATCCTGATTTGGAGTGTTATTTGTGGTTTTGATTCGATCAAATCTTGTCTTAGGTTTTTTCGCAAAAACAAATCTTGTCTTAGGTGTTGGTTCGACTTTCCCCCGGGTTGCCCAGCCCAATTTTGGCCGATTTTTCACGGATTTGAGGCCCCATGGCATGTATTTCCACTCAAGAACATGAGAAAGTGGAGCAGAGACCCCGACCCCGAAGTCTCCAACCTTCACGCACCGGAGTCTCCAGCCTTGGACGCCAATTTGGACAATTTTCACCTATATTTCCGTTTTGGCTAATTTCCTTCTTCTTCTTCGTGTATCGTGTGTGTGTCAGCAACTAACAGCAAGCTTCCGCAACTCCTCCATGCTCATCGACACCACAGCACCCGAACATCCTCCCACACCACTGATCACAAGTTCAACATCATCAACAAAGGTATAACTTGCGTCACCTTGTTAACCCCTATCTTCCTTTGTGTGTACCTATCCCACGAGAGTGGCTCATTTTGTCTTTTCTTAAGCATTGTGCATTTGTCCTTGGATAGTGAGAGTGCAATAGCAATAGCAAGAGTGACTAGGTAGCATCAAGGGAGAGCAAGAAAAGGAGAGAGAAAAAGAAAAGAAACAAACGAAAAAGAGAAAAAGCTACAAATAAAATAAAAATAGTCTCCCATAGCAAAAGAGAGTCTCAAGCTTGTAAGCAAGAGAGAAAGAGGAGCGCCCAAGGCAAGTGCACAAATTTGTTGCTCATTTTTTTGTTTGCAAACGGGTTAGCATCTCTCCTTGCATTGGCATGAGAATCGATCTTACTCTTTGTTAGGACATTTTGTTGCTCATTTTCATAGTTGTACTAATCCCAATAATCTCCACGTGTGTGTGTATAGTCGTAGGTTCCCATCACCCTTTTGAGTTGTTGACCTTTACGACTTGAGTTTGTTGGATTTTACCCACTTTTAACTATCCCATTTTGTTTGGTTGATTATTTGGCCTTCCACAACTCTAACCTTCCACCAAAAGCTTTTGAGAGTTTTAATTCTTTCTTTAGTGTGACCTTTCTTTGTGATTTTACATTGCAAGATTATAGTTCTCTCTTGTGGCTACTAGTTCGGTGCAATCCCCAAGGTGAGGTAAAAGGCTTATCCCCACCACATATTACCTTCCATATACAATCCATTTTTGTCTTGAATGATGGATAGGCAGGGTGAGTAGAGCCAACCTCCTCCCCATGGTGAAGATAAAGGCCTACACATGATGTGCGCAAGCCACTACATCATTCGCCATGAGTTCCGTGAATATTGCAATGCTCTTGAGTTGTGCCAAGATGAACAATTCGGTGAAACTCAAGCCAAATTCAAGAGCATCGACAACCACTTCGATGTCCTACAACAACAAATGGATGATATGCGGCAAGGCTTCTCCAACCTTTCTCAATAGATGACGGCCATGCACATCAACTTCGCCAACCAAAACGAAGCACTACAAAGGTCGATGGTCAGGCTCGCGCGCAACACAAGACCGTGCTCACACGCATCAAGCTCTTCACGGCACCATTCAAGTGTGTCAAGCTCGTCTCGTCACCGTTCTACTCTTCATAAAGATCCTCATACAAGTGCTCCAAGACGCAATGATGCCCCCGTGGTTGAATATGGAAGTTATTCACACTACGTACCTTCCCCACAACACACCGCAACGTCAAGCTGAGATGGTGATTTCTCCTCAAGGCCCCAAGCAAGGCGAGAAGAACATCGTCATCACGCAAGGGAACTAGTGATCCAACAAGAGCAACCAAAAGTGTAACCTCGAGAACAACCTCAAGGACACCGCCATCATCCACGAGACTTTCTTGCAACAACAAGTGATGAATCCAACTTGGAGGAACAAGCTTGTCATCGACATGAAGCTCCCCAAGATCCTCCTCTTCATCATCGCCATCATGAACATCCACGCTGCCACCATGGTCACCATGACGAGTTTCCTCCACAACATCAAGCCATGGAGCGTCGCATGGTACATGTGGAGCATTGCCAACCACGTCAAGCTTCTTATACATGACCTTCACCAAGAGGCCCATGTGCCTAACCCGCACCATCAACCAAGGAACGAGCCTCCTCCTCATCCACAACCATGACAAGAGGCTGAACATCCTGATCACCCTTGTGAGGCCCAAGCGCCTCAACCTCGTCAACAACCACGCCAAGAGCAAGATCAAGATCCCCAACAATGTCTTGAGAACCAAGTTCCACCTCCCCAAAACGAGGCTCGTCAATCGCAATGTCACCAAGCTCATCGCAATGATTGCATGGAAGATGAAGACCGCCACCATCATGGCAACCACCGCCACCATGACCGCAATGAGGAAGAAACCTTTGCCAAGCTCAAGTTCACAAAGCCCAAGTTCATCGATTCAAATGATCCCGAAGAATACCTCTCATGGGCACTCAAAGTTGACAAGATCTTTCGTATGCATAACTATAGTGATGAGAAGATGGTCGCCATGGCTTTTCTTGAGTTTTATGATTATGCCAAGCTTTGGTGGGAACAAGTCCAAGTCGCCCATGATGCAAGAGAAGAGCCTCTAATCACAATTTGGCATGACATGAAGGCTCATATAAGATCCTACTTTGTCCCTATGCACTACACGCGCGACCTCTTCAACAAGCTACAATCGCTTAGTCAAGGGACAAAGACCATAAAAGAGTACTTCAAGCAAATGGAGCTCAACATGATCCGCGCCAACATTGACGAGCGCGCAGAGCAAACTATGGCACGTTTCCTCATCGGCTTGAACCATCTAATCAAGCACATTGTCGAGTTCCAAAAGTGCACCAACATGGTTGAGCTTGTGGACATTGCAACAAAAGAGAAACGTCAAGTACAAGAGGACATCAGATACAACGAGCCCAAGACGTACTTCACCTAAAAGAAAGCTTCAACCACCACACCAACAACCTTCAATGGAAGCTCCTCAAGTACCTACAAGCCTTCCTTCAAGCCCACACTACCTCAAGGAAAACCACCCCAAGTGGAAAGCATACAAAAGATGACCTACCATTCAATGGCGAATGGTACAAGTATGGAGGCAAAGGACACAAGTCAGCAATTTGTGGAAACAAGAAAGTATTGTTCATCCATCACAATGGCGATGATGAATACTTGAGCGAAGATGAATTTGATGCAAGAGTCAAAGAAGTAATGACAAGGAAACGTGTGGAGGATGATCAAGAACTCCTAATGTGTGACCATGATGCAAGTCCTTTGCTTGTTATCACAAGGATCTTGACTACTCAAGCCTAAGAACGTGAAGATCAAAGGTCCAACATCTTCCAAACACGTGACGACATCAATGCGAAATCAATCAAAGTGATCATAGATGGATGGAATTGTCACAACCTTAATAGTACCGAGTTGTGTCAGAAGCTCAACCTCAGCCACCATCCACACAAGCACCCCTACAATGTCCAATGGTTAAGTGACCAAGGGTCCGTGAATATCAAGCACACCGTCTCAGTAACATTCTCAATGGACCATACAAAGACACGGTAGAATGTGACGTAGTCGCAATGACGGTTTGCCATATTTTTCTTGGTCGACCATGGTAATTCGACAAAGGTGCTCTACATGATGGTCGCACAAATGTGTACACCTTCAAATGGCTTAACAAGACATGTGTTTTGCAACCGATGAATCCTAGCCAAATAATTGCGGATAATGCAAAGGCTTTAGCGAGGGTACAAACCATAACACCAACTTGTGAGAAGAGTGGTGAGAGAGAGAACCACCATATAGTGAGTGAGTTCCACAAGACAAACTCAAGTGGAAAAACGAAGAGTATTCTTATTGCCACCAAAAGTGAGATGCGAGAAGTGAGGAATAACCCATCCATATTGCACTATGTCCTCATTTGCAAAGGTCTAGCGCAAGGAACTAATAACATGACAAATATTCCTACCTCTTTGATGGATATTTTGCAGGAATTCAAGGACGTGTTTCCCGAAGAGCTCCCACATGGACTACCGCCTCTTCGCGGCATCGAGCACCGCATCAAACTCATACCCAACGCACCTCTCCCAAACTGCAACACCTACCGCACGAATCCAAAGGAGACGAAGGAGATCGAACATCAAATCAACCAACTCGTGATGAGGGCAAACTTCTAGGGTGGCCCGATCTTCACGGATCTCGTGGTCAAATCGATGGGAAAGCGAGGGGAAAGGGAGAAGGTAGCAGAAGCGGACGCACACCTCGCGAAGAACACGATGAACACACGCAAAACACACACGATACAAGGCCGATTCCTCTCACCGGTGGCCACCGGTCCGATAGAATCCTCGCAAGGAAAGATCGGTCAACGTGCTCCCGTCAATCCCAAGCAGAGAGGGAAGAACACCTTGGAGAGGGTCTTGACGTCTTGGCAAAGGGACACCGATGCTAATGCCTTGTACAACGAGGGAGGCGCGATGCAAACTCCAACGAGGTGGTTACGATAGTCGATCCCCTTTGATAGAAGGGGATGAGGCAAAACTAGAGATTCCACAAAGGGGGTTGTCTTTAGTCTATCATCTATGCCTAAGGGATACAATGATGGGTGGGGGCTCTATTTATAGGCCAGCCTCTAGTTCAGGGGTAGTTTGGGCATAAAACTAGGGTTTGGTGTGGAATAGAGGGTACATGGGCCAAGGGCCCAAATGTTGGCACGCAGGCCCATCGCATAGGCCGGACACTCTGGGTCGAGTAGGTCGGACAGTCCGGGGTGGCCGAAAACTTCGGGTGGTGTCCGGGTAGAGTCCGATGTAGCACACAGAATGTCCGTGCCAGGACGGGGCTAGGGTAGGCCAGACACTCCGGCTGGATTCGGGTGGACTCTCCAAGGCGATGACGGCAGAGACTCTCGTTCTGGAGCTGGCTTCTCCTAGTCCATCTTCTTGGTTGACTTGGGGACGATCTTGGGGACATGGCGTTGTGGATGTAGTAGCGTCTGCAGGACGGGCTGCATCAGCTCCCCCCCTTCAAAAAGAGTCGTCCTTGACTCTTCATGCTCATCCTAAGAAGATGATGTCGATAGACCTTCTTGATCCTAGGGTTCACCATATAGTCGTCCCTGAGAAGCTTGATGTGGCAACTCTTCAATGTTCCTTCACCTTCCATGAAGCCGACAAATCTCACAACAAAAGCGAAGCAACACTCAAAGAGTAGCCAATTCATGAAGATTATAGCAAGAGTCCTCAAGTAGAAGGAAGTCACCTTATAATGTAGAGATAGCTCATTGAAGGGAAGCCCTAGGTAACTCTCTTCGATTCGTCTTGTCAACTCTTTGTCCATAGAGGTTGACGCGTATGCAATTGTACCTTCATACAACAAAGACCAAGCAACATATCTTTGTGTGTGATAGAGGAGCATGTCATTTGTGGCATGTCCATTCTTGTTCACAACACTATTAGCACAACTCAAGTATAGCAAACGGAATGCATATGCAAGGTCAAAGTGCATGGGAATTGTTTGAACATCATCCAAATGTGGGAACTCAAAAACTCCATATAACATCTTAGTGTGGCACTCAAAGCAATTGACTAAAATATTGATCAACATCTTTGATGCAAAGCTAGGAGAATTCGGAAAAAACACATGAGGAATAATATCCAAAGCAACATCATTATGTGTGCAAACCAACCATTGGAAAGAACAATTGTTCAATATGTTGGATGCCATACACATATCATCAGAAGCCAAAATCATGGGAGTATGAGTATCGCAAGCGGAAGCAAAAACAACATGTTTGCAAACAAACCATATGAAAGAGCAAGTGGTCCTTATGTTTGTTGCAACAACAATACGAGAGACTTGGAAGCTCTCATGACAATACATGCTCATAATGGCATTATGGTTGCACACAAAACATCGGAAAGAAAAATTGTTCAACATTTTTGTGGCAACACACAAAGCATCAATATCCAATAGCGACGAAACATGATTGTCACAAGGTGAAAGAATACCATTAACATGCTTGCAAGCAAACCATAGGAAAGAGCAATTTTTCAACATGAAAGATGAAAGCATGCAAAAGGTATCAGAGCTGGGTTCGATCTTGAACTCACTGGGGGATGCTCTCTAGAGCTCTTTTTGTCAACTCGTGCTCAACCGAGGTTGACATGATCATGCGGGTACCTACACACATCAAACACAAAAGGAAGAACATGTGTGCATGGTAGAGAAATACATCATCCATCATGACATTATCTCTTCTTGTGCACATCACCATGAGTGTCAATCAAGTATGAAGTAGATGGATGGTGAATATGCAAGTGGTGAACATGCTTATCATGGCAATTATCAAAATCTCCAAAATTTGAGAAAGCTATGGGGGCCATCTCAATATAAACCATATGAGAATTATTGTTGCAAGCAAAACAAGTGAAAGAGCAATTATTCAACTTATTGCAAGCAACGGGAGAGATTGTAAAACATTCATGACAAAGCATTATCCGAGGGGTACCATTGGTAACATCATTGCAAGCAAAACATTGGAAAGAGCAATTGTTCAACAAAGTGCAAGCAATGATATCATCAATGTAACGTTTATAGCATGGCATGTGATATGGGGTGGCCTGATCTTCTCAGTAAGCAGATGGCGATGATGATGGTAGATGGTAGATAACTAGTGCGTAGCTATGATCTCTCCCGCTCGATCCCTGATGCCAGTGTAACAGATCTCGAACCTTGTAGGATATTCACAATACCAAACTCTTGCGCACGTAGCCATGACCACGAATGGTAGTATGCAATCTACTAATTCCCAATGGAACAACAGATCACACTCAATTATAGTTGGTAGATTCGAACACAGGGTAATTCTAGAGGTTCTATGAAAGAAACAACTCCAAAATATTTTAACGTGGTCTAAAACCTAACTAGGGGTCGTCCCAGGGCTTATAAGGGCAGCTGGGGCGGCCAAAAACCGAAACTAAACGCAAACGACTCAAACTAATACAAACCGACTCGGACCAGATTCGGTCGGCGGGCAGACACTCTGGTCGAAATCGGACGGACAGTCCGGTCAGGCCGGACACGCCGGGTGGAGTGTGTCGGACAGTCCAGTCGGGCCGGAAACTTTGAAGTTTCCGGGTGATGCCGGGTAGTATCCGAACTGGCAGACAGAATGTCCACGCCAGTTTGCCTCTCGACCAGGCCGGACAGTCCGGGTGGATCCAGCCGGACACTCCGGTCGTGGCAGATCTTTTTGCCTCCGTCTTGATGATCTTCTCTTGCGCCTTCCTCCCACTCCTCCCTCGCGCATCCTTGGGCGATCATCATATTGGGCTTCTCTTGTAGCCCTTCTCCTCCTCGCGCCATGCTTGTTTCTCCAACGAACCTGATCATACATAAATGCATAGACTTAGGCAGTATATAGTTCTCATCAATCAAAGTACCAGATTCGTTTAGGAGTAAATTCACCTATTGATCTAGTATCTTAGCACGAGCTCTTGTAATAGGTCCAATTCTAATCTCATTGGACTAATCCTGTCTTGCGACAGTTGTAGCATCTATAGTAGTCATTGGGGTAGGTGTAATTGTAGGGATGTCCTCATCAGCATGTCTATGGCAACATCATCACAATCAAATAATTTCACATGCTCAACAATATGCAAATGCAAAGTATCACATGGAAATATCAATGAAGCATATGTGATATCACAAACATCATCCATAGCATGCCAATAATCACAAGTCATCATTTCCACTAGTGGGATCATGGCATCATCAACACCCTTATTTTTACCTTGTTCATACCTCTCATATGAAGTGGGTGTTCTGGTAGCATTGGCCTCCATGTGGGCGACTTCTTCTTCTTGCATGGGGATGGCATCATCTTCATCCATGATATGTCCAAAACGTATCTACTTTCCCGAACACTTTTGCTATTGTTTCTCCTCTAAACTAGTGTGATTTGGATGCAACTAATGCGGACTGACGCTGTTTTCAGCAGAATTGACTTGCTGTCTACTTTTTGTGCAGAAAATCAACTATCAGGAAAAATCCTGGAAAATATGCCAAAAATCCTATTTCACCCAAGACTCTAGGAGCCAGAATACGAGACAGAGAAGAGCCCTGGGGTGGACACACCACCTGGTGGCGCGGGCCAGGCCAGGCCGTGCCAGGGGTGGTGTGGGGCCCCTAGGCACCCCCTCGGCCTCTCTCTTCGCCTATAAGGAGCCTTCTGACCTAAAAACTTCGGGGGGTTCGACGTTTTTCCAGAAGGAGTTCCGCTCCACCGCCACCACCAGATTCCACGAAACAGTACCAGAAACTCCGTTCTAGCTATGGGGATGGTAGGGATTGGATGAGATCGTTCATGTAATGGCATCAGATTGTTAGGGCATGGTGCCTAGTATCTTTTATTAGTGCTTTATGACTTTGTTGCGACTTGTTGTGCTTAATGCTTGTCACTAGGGCCCAAGTGCCATGATTTCAGATCTGAACATGTTATTGATTCATTATGATAGTATTGTTCTTGGTCTTATCTACAAGTTGTATACACACGTTGTTTTCCAGAACCTATGGCCCCGAAGTGACAGAAATCGGGATAACCGGAAGGGAAAGGCTTTGATGTGAGGATCACATGTGTTCACGAATTGTTAATGCTTGGTTCTGGTACTCTATTAAAAGGAGCACCTTAATTTCTAGTAGTTCCCTAGAGGCCCCACGTTAAATGGGCTGGCAGGACAAAAGATGTTGTGCAAGTTCTCATTGCGAGCACGTATGACTATATATGGAACACATGCCTAGGATTGTCTAGTACTTGGGTGCTTTATCTTATTTATCTGCAATTGCCCTATGTTCTGATTGCTATGTGAATTGTCTTGTCCATGCAACGCCCGTCCATCCATCCCTATGCCTACCGCACTCAAATCCCACTGTTTACTGCTTTTGTTACTACTATCTTTGTTTTTCTACTGCTATTACTTTACTATTCCTACTACAAAACTGTTGCTACTGATAAACTGCTGTGAGAAAGATTGTTTCCGGGTGCAGCTGAATTGACAACTCAGTTGTTAAGGCTTATAAATATTCTTTGGCTCCCCTTGTGTCGAATCAATAAATTTGGTTTCACTTCCCTCGAAAATACTGCGATGCACCCCCTATACTTGATGGTCATCAAGACTATTTTCTGGCACCGTTGCCGGGGAGCATAGCTTTATTTATCAAGTTCACTTGGATTCTCTATTGTTCGCTGCTATCCATCCATCATGGGTAAGTCTCGTGATGGCAAGGTTCCTATTTTACCATCCACTACAAGAAGACGTACGGTTCTGAACACCTCTACCGCTCTTGATTCACCATCTGTTTTGAGTAAGTTCCTTATACTACCACATACACATGCTACACACACTGCTACTACTGCTGAATCTGAAACTTCTGATACTTATGATGCTGCTTCTACTGTGCTTGATAAGAGTGGTTCATTAGGTCCTTTCGTAGATGCTACGATTGCTAGAACTATAGCTGGAAATACCGAAACTCCTAATGAAGACACTACCACGCCTGTTAGCTCACCTAAGTCTAGTGAGAGTTATGATACTGAAGAATATTATGTTGAGATGACCGATGAGTTTATTGAAGAATGTAAGAACACCCATGATAGGAGCGCTGCTAAGAGTCTCCTTGAGAGGCGTACTATTAGACCCAAATTATCTCTTGATGTTAAGTTTGTTGCTTCTCCCATAAACATTATAGATGAAGATTATGATTTCTCTCTCGATCTATCTTACATAGCTATTGTCGAGAAAGAACCTTTTTGTGGGACTAAGAATGAAAGTGCAGTAGCACATATGAATGAACTTTCTACTATTAGTGGCTTTATTTCTGATGATAATAAGATGCGTACTTATTTTGTTGCTAAGATTTTTCCTTTTTCACTGAAAGGAGAAGCTAAAACATGGTTTAGTAATTTACCTCCTGGATCTATTAATATCCCTGAGTGCTTGATTAGTACTTTCCCGCAGAAATATTTTCCTCCCAGTGCTAGACATGGTATTTTGCAGGAACTTTTTGATTTTAAACAGGGAGAAAAAGAGGTATTGCCCGAATCTTGGCCAAGGTTTTGTGCTTTGATTCATGCATAGGCTGGAAGTCCTTTACCTAAGAATGAGCTTCTTGATATATTTTATAATGGACTAACCGAGGAATCTAGGACATACCTAGATAGCTGTGCTGATTGTGTTTTCAGGAATAGGACTCCTAAGGAAGCTGAGGAATTAATGGCTAAAATAAGCAAGAATTATGAAGGAAGCTCAGAAATGTCTTAAGGAGAAGGGAATTAAAGCTGCAAATGTCAAGAATTTTCCTCCTATAGAAGAATTATGTAAGCATATTCCCTACTCACCCACTATTGAGGTACACTCTCTCCAACACTTTGATGAAGGTGATATCCCTTACTTGAAACCTCCTGATCAATGCTTAGAAGAATTTGATATCAGTATTGTTAAGCAAGATAAGTTTAATAAAAGGGTGCAAAATCATCTAATGGAAAACACTAGAGCTATTGTTGAGTTGAAAGATATTATGGAAAGAACCTCTAATGATGTTAAAATGATTGTTAAACCCTTTCAAATGGTTCAAACTCAAATAGATCAACTCGTTAAAGTGCAAAACGAATTGCTAGTTAATGCTGCTAATGAAAAACATGCTTATGAAATTAGAACTAGAAGTGGAACTGCTACCCAGGATCCTCTATATCCTGAGGGGCATCCCAAAAGAATTGAGCAGGATTCTCAACAAGCTAAAAATAGTGGTTCTACTCATAAGAAAAGGAAAAAAGAAACATAAAACTGTCGTAGAACCCTCTGAACCTGCTATAGATCCTAATAGTATATCTATCTCTGATGCTGAAACTGAAAGTGGTAATGAAGAAAATGTAGTTCCTAGTGAAGAAAAAGTTGAAGAAGAACCTGAAAACCACACTAAGAATACTAAATACACTAAATAAGATTTTATTGCTAAGAAACATGGTAGTGAAAGAGAACCTTGGGTCGAAAAACCTATGGCTTTCCCTGATAAGAAACACAAGTCAAAGGAAGATGAACACTACAATAAGTTTTGCGAGAGGATGAAGCCTTTATTCTTGCAAATTCCTTTTACCTGATGCTATTAAATTTCCTCCTTACTCAAAGTATATGAAGGACATTGTCTCGAATAAAAAGAAGATCCCTAATGAAGAAATTTCTACTTTGCTTGCTAATTATTCCTTCAATGGTAAGGTTCCTAAGAAACTTGGAGACCTAGGGATTCCAACTATCCCTTGCTCTATTAAGAATAGTTATGGTAGAACTGCTTTGTGTGATTTTGGAGCTGGAGTTAGTGTTATGCCTTTCTCTCTCTATAAGAGGCTTCAACTAGAAAAAATGGTACCAACTGATATATCGTTGCAAATGGCTGATAAATCTACCACTATTCTTGTGGATATATGTGAGGATGTACCGATTCAGGTGGCTCACAATTGCTTGATATTAACCGATTTTGTTGTGCTTGAAATGCCTGAAGATGATAATATGTCTATTATTCTTGGGAGACCTTTTCTTAATACTGCAGGAGCTGTTATTAATTGTAATCAAGGAAAGGTGACCTTCAATGTTGATGACAAGGAACATACTGTCTATTTCCCCAAGAATATTGAAAGGACTTATGGCTTGAATTCAATTGAACATGTTGAAGGCATTCAAGTTGGAGAAATATATTGTCCCATACCAAGAGAAAATTTTGAAACTATTATGATTGGGACCATTGCTATCAAGGTTGAGGTAAAATAATCATTAGTGGAGTACAAAGTTTTGTCTCATATGCAATTGTTTTGGTGGCAAGACTTGATCAACCTTGCTAACAAAAGGATTTCATTGAACAAAACAATGTTTTCACTATGATTATCTCCATTTATTTCTATCCTTTGCATTTTAGTTTTTTCTTTCGTTTAGTTTTCTTTGTGTTGGTAGTTGCTTGCATGTTAGAACTTATGTAGTTCTAGCCTTGTTTTGTCCTTGAATCATGTTTCAAAAAGAAAAGAAAATTTGTCTGTCAAAAAAATCATTCTTCTATTTCTGAAAATTGCCTAAAAATAAAGTGTCTCGAAAAATTCCAGAAAATTCATATTAAATTTTTACGTGAAAAAAGGGGCAGAGAAGTACCTGGTAGGTACCAGGGGGGCCACCAGGAAGGCACACCATGTGGTGGCGCGGCCAGCCCTAGGTGGCGCCATGCCCTAGTGTGGGCCACCCCTGGCCCTCCACTAATTCTCTCCCCTGCCACTTTCTTCTCTCTCCCGAGTAAGCTCCAGTTCATAGCTCAAAATCGCGTTCTTTCTATGCTTGCTCTCGATTTCTTCGAAATCCTTACTCATCCCATCTTTCTTGCTGAAATTTGGAGCATTTGTTCCCTGGTATGTGACTCCTCCCCTTGTCCAAGTAGATTTGTTTTTAGTGGTTTATATGTTGAGTATTTTGCTGCTATAGGTGACTAGTTATGAGGGCTTGTAAGCTTTTTTGATGCTTAGAGATATAGTTTTGATGCATGTTTAGGCCTCTTGCAAGTCCCTATGAGTAGAATCCTTCATTATATTTACTTTGCAATCACTTGTGTAATAGGTGTTTAAATTTTAGAATAGAAGATGAGTGAACACCACCTAAACCAACATGAGCTTTGGGTGCCTGAGGTCATGAAGGTCCATCGGGAGGAGGAAGTTTTTCCCCCCATTTATCCATGCTCTGAGTTCATGAGAGCTGCAGGAATTCTACAAGATTTCCACACTTTGGTTTCTAATGTAGGGTTAGAGCACTTTTTGGAAGATGAACCTTGTCAATTTGTGAAGCTAACCATGTCTGTGGTGGAGGACTTCAAATTTAGTCACTCTTTGCCTAACCCCATGGTCCATTACACAATTTACAATATAGCTGTCGACCTTTCTCTTGATGATTTTTGTGCAGCTATTAAGGTACCTCAATGGGGATCATGTAGGAAGATTAAAGAGAGACCTGAACCACTCATGGATTTATATGCAGAAATTTGCCAAGGGAGTAGCTTCTCGAAGGAGAGTGGAAAAATCCATAACATTCATCTTCCCTCCATTCGCTACTTTGCCTACTTTATTGCCAAGTGTGTTCTTGCTAGGAAAACTGCCAATAAGTTATCTTCGTTTGATCTAGCATTTATCTCTGCTGCTCTTAAACGAGATAGATCTTACAACTTGGGTGCTTTGATAGCTTTCCGTCTCGCTTCTAACCGTGAGAAAGGTGGAATTTGTGG
Organism: Avena eriantha; assembly: GCA_910589775.1. NCBI lineage: Eukaryota > Viridiplantae > Streptophyta > Magnoliopsida > Poales > Poaceae > Avena > Avena eriantha. Next base: position 411,146,563 of record OU342743.1, read on the forward strand.
AGGCCTCATTGCTTCTCGTTTGCTAGCATTGCATGGTTTAGTGCCTCATCATCTAGACCTACAGTTTCCCATAGAGAGGCTTGATTTTAATTCCATGATACGGCATAAATTTATTTCCTTGTGGGCTAGTTTGAGTGAGTTATCTTATGAAATAACCTTTCTCAAGGCTGGCTGGAGAAAGAGCAAGTCCGAGCATGTTGTTCTTTTGCCTGCACCTGTTTTGTTTAACCTTGATAACAGGGAAGGATGGCCCCTCACTGAGGAGGAGCTTGACACGTACCTGGGAGAGCTTTCCCAGCAGGAGCAGGACACTAGATGGGAGGTCACGGATGATTCGGTCTAGCCCTCGAATGAGGGAGAGTCTTCATATCAGCAGCCTGCTTATAATTGGGGAGCTTCCTCTTCTTCTCATGGGCCCAGCTATGACCATTCTTACCAAGATCCGCCCGCTTGGAACCCCTATTCGTACATGGATTGATACCCACTTAGGCCAAAAGCCTAAGCTTGGGGGGAGGTACGCCGACACCGCACTTATCGCCATATCATGTTGCGTCGGTACTTTGTATATTCATGTTTTTGTTCTCTTTTTAGTTTTCGTTCTTCTTTGCTTTTGCTTTCTAAAAACACAAAAAGACCAAAAATATTTCTGTTGTTTCTCTTTGGTTTCCTTCTTCTTTTTGCCTTGGTTTGCTTTTCCCTTTTTGCTTTGTTTGAAATTTTCGAAAAACCCAAAAATATTTTGTTTTGCTTGTTTTTCTCTTTTGGTTCTTATTTAAAAATCGAAAACACCAAAAATATTTGTCGTTCTTCTTTGGTTTTTGCGAATTTGCTACAGGGTTTGGTAGTTCTCAGTGGATTATTGGTTTCATATTACTATTCAAGCCACACAAGTGAAGAGCAATTATGAGGTTTAATGACAACTTGAGGCATGGTAAGAGGCTGGTAACAAACTCTATTTGTCTTTATTTTTGTACATATACTCATCATTGTGAGCTTACTTAGTCCGTTCATGAAGAGTGTATGTTTTCTTTGGATGCTTAATAGTTCTTGCTTTCTTATGATTAGCTCCAGCTCGCATAGTTTGTAGCATGTCTCATGAATGTTTCCTTGCATTACTCTATTCATAAATTGGTATGACACCGTGGTATCCTCCTCTGAATGTTTCATTTGAATTGACTTGGCACATGCTCACGCATGCACATGACTATAATAATCAGTTAAGCCTCGATGAATTATTTTGCCTCGAGGATCTTGAATCACTTTCATGTCATGAGTAGTCCTGTTTTGTTGCAAGCATCATAATGACAGCTATTGCTCTCTCGTTTGTTGCTCCCTTACTTTTGCTAGCTTTCACTTCCACTGAGTATGTTTTACTCAAGTTTTCAACTCCCTAAACCAAATATTTCCAAAGTGTCCACCATACCTACCCATTAGCATCATTTGCTACCTCCGTGCATATTCAATATGCCTTGTTTTCTTCCGAATAAAATGTTTCCTTGTTATGAGAAAGTTAGTTAGTAAAGCTCTCACGAACTTGATGGCACACTTTATTTTCTTGCACTTAATAAACCTGAACCATTGTGTCCTTCTTTGTTGTGCATATGCTTGCACTTTATGTGTTGAAGTTAGCAGAACCATGTATCATGGGGACCGCTTTGAACACTTCATAGGTACTTTGTACCTAGTTGATATCATGTTCTTTTGCTTATGGATCCCGGCGGTGTGAAATAAAAGTGGAACTTGTAAGATCATGGAGTTTGTATGTATGTTAGAGAAACGCCTAGGCCGCTAGCCTAAGCCATGCCTAATCATGGTGGAAACTTGCAGCATAACCATAATGAGCATTCTATGAAGCATCCTCAATAAAAATCTATGCATATAGTAAATAAAAAGATCGCCGAGATGCTCATTGTCTGCTTGCCTTGTATTTTGATTATGGGATAACTCACGTGTCATGTGCAAGGGGTACCCCGTTGGCAGTTCTCTATGATACGTATATACTTACAATGACAAGAGCTTGTTTGTGACTGAAGTTGAGTAGCATGAGGATCGATCTTCGTAAGTAAGGGGCATGAGACTTCGATTTATAACTTGTCAAGCATATCCTCTTAGTTGTGTCACTTTCACCTTAACCACATTAAAGATGCTTATGATAGGGGCAATGAGAGCTCAAAGCTAACGAGTACCGTACTTTCAACATTTGGAAGCCTTTCAAGTTATTCAAAACCTTTTCTTCTACTTGTTGAGTCTCCACATATTCTTTGAGCACCTTCTTGAGAGCATGGTTGTCATTCTTTGTGTTTGTTCCATTACTTGATTATTTGTGTTATGACTTTGATGCTTGTATCCTTGATATCTTTACTTCTAGTCATCACTTGAACTTCAGAGGTGCCTTGGCATTCATAATCAAAGGCAAGCGAGATACCACTCTATCATACCTTTTTATGAGCATGGTAATGTTGCTTATGTTTGTGCCTCATGCTACTTATTATTCTTGAGTTGGAATCTCTTCATAGCTTGCAATGACTATTAAGTAGACTTGGTTGCATACTCTTTATTATGAATTGTCTGAGTAGTTGATCACATTGCTGAGAATATTTACATCATATGAAGCAAATGTGTTCGTGAAAGTTCTTTTATCGCACTCAGTTTTCAACTGAATTGCTTGAGGACAAGCAATAAGCTAAGCTTGGGGGGAGTTGATACGTCCAAAACATATCTACTTTCCCGAACACTTTTGCTATTGTTTCTCCTCTAAACTTGTGTGATTTGGATGCAACTAATGCGGACTGACGCTGTTTTCAGCAGAATTGCCTTGTTGTCTACTTTTTGTGCAGAAAATCAACTATCAGGAAAAATCCCGGAAAATATGCCAAAAATCCTATTTCACCCGATGACTTCAGGAGCAAGAGTACGAGACGGAGAAGATCCCTGGGGTGGCCACACCACCTGGTGGCACAGGCTAGGCCAGGCCGCGCCATGGGGTGGTGTGGGCCCCCCAGGCACCCCCTCGGCCTCTCTCTTCGCCTATAAGGAGCCTTCTGACCTAAAAACTTCGGGGGGTTCGACGTTTTTCCAGAAGGAGTTCCGCTCCACCGCCACCACCAGATTCCACGAAACAGTACCAGAAACTCCGTTCTGGCACCCTGCCGGGACGGGGAATTGGAGGAGATCATCACCATCATCATCACCATCGCTTCTCCATCGACCATCCATGTTTCCCCCATCTATGAGTGAGAAATCCCCCGCTGTAGGCTATGGGGATGGTAGGGATTGGATGAGATCGTTCATGTAATGGCATCAGATTGTTAGGGCATGGTGCCTAGTATCTTTTATTAGTGCTTTATGACTTTGTTGCGACTTGTTGTGCTTAATGCTTGTCACTAGGGCCCGAGTGCCATGATTTTAGATCTGAACATGTTATCGATTTATTATGATAGTAGTGTTCTTGGTCTTATCTACAAGTTGTATACACACGTTGTTGTCCGGAACCTATGACCCCGAAGTGACAGAAATCGGGATAACCGGAAGGGAAAGGCTTTGATGTGAGGATCACATGTGTTCACGGAGTGTTAAAAGGAGCACCTTAATTGCCAGTAGTTCCCTAGAGGCCCCGCTGCAACTGGGCTGGCAGGACAAAAGATGTTGTGCAAGTTCTCATTGCGAGCACGTATGACTATATATGGAACGCATGCCTAGGATTGTCTAGTACTTGGGTGCTTTATCTTATTTATCTGCAATTGCCCTATGTTCTGATTGCTATGTGAATTGTCTTGTCCATGCAACGCCCGTCCATCCATCCCTATGCCTACCGGACTCGAATCCCACTGTTTACTGCTTTTGTTACTGCTCTTTGTTTTGCTACTGCTGTTACTTTACTATTCCTACGACAAAACTGTTGCTACTGATAAACTGCTGTGAGCAAGATTGTTTCCAGGTGCAGCTGAATTGACAACTCAGTTGTTAAGTCTTATAAATATTCTTTGGCTCCCTTTGTGTCGAATCAATAAATTGGGTTTCACTTCCCTCGAAAATACTGCGATACACCCCCTATACTTGTGGGTCATCAATCCACCATGTTCATCTTCTTGGGTGGAGGCATCATCATCTCCAAGCTTGATGCTTCTTTATCCATGGAACCTAGCACATCATGGGATAACACACTAGAGGTAGAGGGTAAGTCGTTAGAAATCAAAGTGGTCTCCCATGACCTATGAACTACCACTCTCAACTCACTAGGTGTATCACTCATGCCCTCCAAGTGGAAGCACTCAATCTCATGTATGGTGGAGTCACTCATCTCACTCTTGTTTTCACTCAAGTGGGCTAAGTGGCTCTCATACTCACATGGGATTGGTACCACATCATCACTCAAGCATATGGGGGTAGGTTTAGTTCTCTCAATTCCATGCGCCTCCTTTGGTGAAGGGAAAGTCCCATGCTCACCATTCTCTACCTTGTCGTCGCCATCTTGTGGTAGTGGTGGAAGTAGGCTCATGTTGTTGTCGAGAGCGGTGCTCGGATCGACTTCATCACATATGTGGCCTTGGCTTCCTCCAGCTTGAAGTGTACACTCTTGGCGTGAAGATTGATGGCGTGGAGGAGAGCTTGCTCTTGGTGCCCTTTTGGTGGTGGCACGAGTAGTTGAAGGCGCCTTATGATGGTGTCGACGGAGGTCATTGGCGTGCCTTGCCAAAGGTTGATGTAGATGGCGCACTTGGTCATCCACATGACGCTCGCGACGATGCTCCTTGTCCTTGGCACTCTTCTTGGTGAGGCGTTGTAATGAGCGCAAAGCATCATTAGTCTTGGCCATCATGCTCATGGTTTTGGTGAAGTTGTTGTCCATGTCGCTCTTGAAGTTGTTGAGGGAGCTTTCGAACTTGTCCATGTAATGGTGGACCTTGGCGCTCTCGAGGTAGAGGCTCCCTCTTGGTCGATGCGACTTGAGGAGCTTGTCGTTGTCGTTCTTGAAGTCGTCCATGCTTGGGGAGTTATTGTTGTTGTAGAACTCCATATCACCCAAGCATGTGGAGCCATTGTCGGTGTAGTGCTCCATCATGTCATACATGCTTGTGGAGGCATAGGCATGGTGGCTCATCGTGGATTCTTCATAGATATCATCCTTGGGTCCGGAGTTCCTAGACATGATTCACAAGACCAAGTGGTGTATATGGAAGTGGTAGGGGTTAGGGATGCAACGTCAAACCTTACTTTACCTTGGAAGATAGTATCGTGCAAGTGGCAACACTTGAGAGAAATCAAAACCAAGCAAAGTGAAGTTCACGCGGAACACCAAAACCAATTAACCACTAAAAAAGCACACACACACACACAAAGCTTATGGTGGATGGGTATGGAAGGTGGCATGTCAAGAAGGAATCCGAACTCAAGATGTTGTAATGGAAAGTAAAGAACCACGATGATCACAAAGCAAAACAAGTCAATCCACAAGATAGGAATTATATATAAGGAAACACACACGGTGGGATAAATGGGACTTGTGCGACGGAGAAAGTGAGCTAAGAACCAAATGATGACCTAGCGAAGACTATAAGCTCGTTTCGCACAAGTGCAAGGAGAGATGCTAATTCGATTGCAATAAATTGGTGGGCTACAAGTTATGCACAATAAGTACCACCTATTTAATGTTCATCAAGCTTGCGCTTCCTATTCTATGAGGCACTTGTTTGTTTCTCTCTTTTTCTTCTCTTTCTTTTTTTCTTCTATTTTTTTCTCTTTTTCTTTTCTTTTAACTTGCCCCTTCCTTGTGCCAACAACTATACAAGATAACTATATGAGATAGCGCGCTCACAACTTTTGCTCGGAATTCTAAAAGGTATAAAATGTGCATATCCCAAGCAATCATAGGAGGAACTAGTCTCAATAGGTGTTTGTTGAACGCAAAGATAGTGTGGCTCACAAAGGGATGCAAGTGGGGAGAAGTCACGGAATTTGTATACCTTTCGTCGCGATCTTCACCCTTTATTGGTGGATTCCGCCTTTCTCACGGAATTTGGATGGAATAGATAGCATGAACCGTGGAGATGATGATGTACAGCTCTTTCTCCTCTTCAAAACGAGCTAAACAACACCAAAATCCGAGTTCGTATGCAAAAGTTATGCTCAAAACTGTGAAGCAGATTTTTCTGTCAGCAGGGGGGCGGACAGTCCGGTGCGCGTAGGCCGGACAGTCCGGCCGGGCCGGATATTCCGGTCAGTTTAGGCCGGAAACTCCGGTGGGGCAGATGTTCCGGTCTGTTTTGGTCGGACAGTCCGGTCCGGTCGAACCAGAACTTCCAGAACACGGACGGGACGAGTTTTGGCGGAAAAACTCGAACTAAAACCTCAAATTGATGGGGGAAATCAAGGAATTAGGCTATGGGAACGCAGGGGAAGGTAGATTAACAAGTTTAGCAAGTAATCTACGGATCAAAACCTACCAAAACGCACTCAAATCACAGATCGGTCCAAAACACGAATTGGGGCTATTTTTGGTGGAATTTTCGAATTTATGGGGAAAAAGACCAAATCGAGGAGAAATCCGTGGCAACCAAAAGCTTCTGATACCAGATGATGAGGGCAAACCTCTACGGTGGCCCAATGTTCACAGATCTCATGGTCAAATCGATGGGAAAGCGAGGGGAAAGGGAGAAGGTAGCGGATGCGGACGCACACCTCGCGAAGAACACGATGAACACACACAAAACACACACGATACACGGCCGATTGCTCTCACCGGTGGCCACCGGTCCGATAGAACCCTCCTAAGGAAAGATCGGTCAACGTGCTCCCGTAAATCCCAAGCGGAGAGGGAAGAACACCTTGGAGAGGGTCTTGACGTCTTGGCAAAGGGACACCGATGCCAAGGCCTTGTACAACGAGGGAGGCGCGATGCAAACTCCAACGAGGTGGTGACGATAGTCGATCCCCTTTGATAGAAGGGGATGAGGCAAAACTAGAGATTCAACAAAGGGGGTTGTCTTTAGTCTATCATTTATGCCTAAGGGATACAATGAGGGGTGGGGGATCTATTTATAGGCCAGCCACTATTTCAGGGGTAGTTTGGGCATAAAAATAGGGTTTGGTGCGGAATAGAGGGGTACATGGGCCAAGGGCCCAAATGTTGGCACGCAGGTCCATCGCATAGGCCGGACACTCCGGGTCAAATAGGCCGGACAGTCCGGGGTGGCCGGACACTCCGGGTAGTGTCCGGGTAGAGTCCGATGTAGCACACAGAATGTCCGCGCCAGGACGGGGCTGGGGTAGGCCGGACAATCCAGCTGAGTCGCGCCGGACTGTCCGACGCAACTGGACACTGCGACTAGATTCGTGCGGACTCTCCGGGGCGATGACGGCGGAGACTCTCGTTCTGGAGCTGGCTGCTCCTAGTCCATCTTCTTGGTTGACTTGGGGACGATCTTGGGGACTTGCCGTTGTGGATGTAGTAGCGTCCGCAGGACGGGCTGCATCAACTCGTCTCCAAAGGTTTGATCCAAGTAAGCACTAGTCCAAGTGCGTTACCCGTGATTCTCGTTCCCAAAATAGATGATATGTTGCGGTTATGCATGGACCACCGTCCAACCAAGTTTATCACCTTGCGTTATAGACATCCCATACCATGCCTTGACGACATGCTTGACGAGTTGAGTGGAGCCACTATTTTCTCGAATACTTATCTTCGTAGTGGTTACCATCAAATACGCATGGCGGAAGGTGATGAGTGGAAAACCGCCTTCAAGAACAATATTGGGGATATGCTATATCGGTATCCTCATAGCATGTCACCAATCCGCCTAACCCAGGTGGCCCATAGTTGGTAGCAAGGCCTATGGCCTGCTGGCGGCCTAGTTAGACGGATCCTGAAGGGAGGCCCATGCTGGATAAAGGAAGGCCACGCAGGAGTCACCAACATACTCGGAGCCTTGGAGTACAAGACACGGAAGACTAGTTCGTGTAGGTGTTGGACTCTTTACCTTGTCCGACAAGGACCTTTCCCTGTAAACCCCGTCTTGGCGCCTTTATAAGTCGGCCTGTAGGAGCCTTTAGGGCACAACCTCATAGATTGCTACGTACAACGCGCAACACCTCGCACAGTGAACCTATCTCTATAACTCGGCGTATTGCCATTATAGTGATGTATAGCAGGAGTAGAGTTCTGCCACCGTTGTGGGACTTGAACCTGGGTAAGCTATGTTACCTCATACCCGCCAACTCTCTGCCTTACCCCATGTCTCTAAGCACGCACTGTGAGGACCCCTCCATGGTGTACTCGTTGGCAATACCACGACAGTTGGCACCCATCATGGGGCAAGAGGTGCTTCGAGCTCTACATCGGGAGAGGTCCAATGTCTTTGCGGGAATCGGAAATACCACAGCCATAGGTCGCATTCTCTTCTTCAGCAACATCCCGATCGTCCCTCCAGATGAGTTTTGGTTGCCGAAGAAGACAAACCCCATGCGCTGCTCCGTCATCCCCTTTGGAGACATCCACATCTTCATTGGTGAAACTAACTCGGGTCCTAGCTCCCAGGATGTCGGAAACTCGTCAAGCCCTGCATGGACCGCCTATGAGCAGGACACGTTCGCAGAAGGATCTGGGCCATACCTCTCTTTGGAGTATGATAGCTCAGATCAGGAAATTTCAAGGCCCACCCAAACCACCCCTGTGCAGGATATAAAGGTGGAAGGACCCCGCAAATCCGCTTGGCTTCCCTGAGCGTTAGAGACGCGCATGTCACACTTTGTCGGCGTCGTCACCATCTTCGATCTGGCCAGGTGCGTTCAAAGGGATGGAGAACCTCCCCGCGAATACCTTCCCAGATGGATGAGGGTGAGGGAAACCCTAGAGGGCGACTGCGCCGATGAACTCGTATACCACTTCGTGGAAGGGCTCATGCCTGGAACACTCCTCCGTTATACCCTCTGAAGGAGGCAGGCCGCGGGCCCTCTCACCCTTGGTGAGATGGTTGCCAGCGTCAACGAATATGCGGATGCCAATGAAGAGGCCATGGCGGCAATCACCGTCGAAGCCGGAGGAGGAAACAACAGCAACGGCCCGTCTCCATCACCCTCCAGAGCCACCATCGCCAACACCGAAGCCACCTCGACTTTGTCCTCGACGTGCTTTACGCCAAAATCAATATGGATGCCGGTGGCTCGGACATTAACTCGGAGGAATACGATGCTATTATGAGGGAGATCGAGCAGGAGATTGAGAAGGAGTAGCACGCCGAGAAGACCAACACTTCCCACTAGGTGCTAGTCGCCATTGGGAGCGTGGTAGAAGAAGACGAACATGAATAGGAACATGAGAGAGCTCTGCCCATGCCAGCGGTCACCAGAGCATCAGCAGCTAAAAAAGTCGCTGAGCTTCCGGCTCCGGCCAATGCTCTGCCTTCTCTGGTTACTCGCCTGCCACTAGAGCAGGAACTCACCACGGCCCCTAATACCGCCCGATAATCGAATCAGCCACCAATGCCACCGTTAACGTCCGCAGTTGGCAACCCACCGGCCACTCCCATCGACAAAGCAATCTACGGCGCGCTTCTCGTTGGACCAATCACCGTCGCCCATATCCGGAGCGTTACGGAGCTTGATGAGAAGCGTATAGAAATCTTGGCACAGGCCAAGTGCATCGCGGAGCAAGGCGCTAAGCTAGAAGAGGACATGGCCAAGGCGCAGCAATCCATCAAGGCGGCAAGAGCTATGGAGGCCGAATACAAGCAATTGTTGTTAAAGCATAAAACAAAGAAGGTACCAGCTCACGTCGTCCGAGATCCTGGTGTTCGGCGAGGCTTAGGATTTGACGGGTCTAAGCCGACAAAAGCCACCCCTTACGTAGATTTAGAGGGGAGGCAGGTCATGCCAACTCCCGCTCTAAACATCGCCGTCGCCAAGACCCTCCTAGAGCAGGATAGGTCTCCAAAAGCAGTTGCTCAGGTGTACGACCTTCTCGCTAAGGCATGCAAGCAACAGGAAAAGGCCGCCTTGTAGAGGCTTGAGTCCAACCCGGAGCTTTGCCAGTCAACCCTGAACAGCCACAGAAGGCCAAAATATCCCCATGACGAAGGATCACGCACAGGTTCTATAGAGCGAAGATTGAGAGAGGCACGCAACAGGACTGACGCTATCCCCATATCCTCTGACCACGGATAAAAGGCTCGTCCCCACCGCTCGCCACCTCCACCACTATCTCGACGTCACGAGGAACCAGATCCACGCCACCGCACAACCATGCCACCTCCAAGGCGGTCCAAGCCCAGCGTCATTATACGCGATCAAGGCGAATAGCCTCGGCATGCCGGAGAGCGCAGCGGCCATGACAGACACATGACTAGGTCCTACAAGGAACCGCCATGTCCGACAAGCAACCGCGACAGGCGTGACGAATCACAGGAGCGGCACAACAAGCCACCGCCTCCACTGCCTCCACTGCCGCCATCGCCACCTAGCAGCCATCATGGCGGAGGGCACAGTGGATCTCATAGATCAAGCCACAATTCCCATCCCCTTGATGGAAAAGGGAAGAAGCCAAAGCCATACGATTCACGTACATGGATGGACAAGATCCAAGAAGCTCGGGACCTCCCATACATTGGGCCACGTTGTTTCGAACCAATCATACAGGCCACAACCTACCCCAAGAGCCTCCAGATAGACAAGACCATCAAGCCATACAATGGTATCACCAGGCCAGCAACATGGTTGCAGGATTACAACGAAGCGATTCACATTGTAGGGGGAAACCCCAATGTCACCGTCAAGTACCTCCCACTCACGTTGACCGTCATCGCCCGGCAATGGATCAACGACTTGCCAGAGAAATCAATATGCAATTGGTTGGACATGCATGAACCATTCACCAAATACTTTGAGGGTACGTACAAACGTCCCTGCACCATCAGAGACCTACAGTGGTGTGTGCAAGAAAAGGATGAAACCTCTCATGCCTACCTCTCTTGCTGGCTAGATATGAAAAATTCCTGCGTAGGGGTGCATGAATAGACCGCTATGGCCGCCTTCATTGATGGTCTGGAAAAGGGAACTTTTCTCCAGCACACATTGAAGCACAGGCAAGACAACAATGACCTCAACCTCAATGTAATGATCGCCATGGCTAGCAAGTTCGTCGATGTTGATGACGACGCGTGTGGATCGTTGCCGGTGATAGCAATCCCTACCCAGGCCAAGAAGAACAACAATTACAAGCAAAAGAACCTACCCAAAGAGAAGCAAGTAGCCGACATGGTCGCCGTAACATTCACTAGCAGAGGAAATGGCGGACAACGTGGACATGGTCGGGGAGCTAGCAGTGGCCAGCAGAGGGGTGACACTACACCCTCAGCGCCCCGCGTTCCCCAAACGTACAAAGACTACCATGCTATGTAGTACTTCGTCCATCTCGATTTCGAATGGCAAATCCACCCACACCAATCGCCAGTGCAAGTTTGTCAATGATCTCAAGGAGGACCCTAAGTCCGGCTACAAGTGAAGTCGGAAAACAGACCCCGCGGAAAAGGCAAAGGGAAGAAGAAGCAGGAAGAACCCAAGGAATCAAGTGATATGGACGAGGACATGGACCCAAAATCTTCCGACAAGGGAGAGGATAGAGGGAAAAATCCCTTCAAAAAGAAGGCTCCATGTTACCCCAACCGTCCGGGCCCAGAAAACCTCTCTGAGGATACTGATGGCTACCCTCCCTCCAGTTCCCCAGTACGTTAGGTGGTCGGAAGTTCCAATTACTTGGGATAGGAAGGATCACCTAGAACTCATCCCAACAGAGAACCAGTATGCCATGGTCATCAACCCTTTGATTGACGGCATAGAGTTCACCAAGTGCCTCGTGGATAGTGGAAGCAGCATCAATATCATGTACCTGGATACACTGCACAAGATGAAGTTGAAAGAGACCCAGCTAAGGAAGAGCAACACCGTGTTCCATGGGGTTGTCCCTGGCCGACAAGCAAATTCCATGGGCTACATCACCCTTCCGGTCGCTTTTGGTGATGTAAACAATTACCGCCAAGAACGCATGACCTTTGAAGTGGTGCCCTTCAAGAGCGTGTACCACGTCATTTTCGGACATGACATCTTCCACTCCTACCTCGCAAGGCCATGCTTTGTCTACAACAAACTCAAGATTCCCGGGCCAAATGGCATCAACACCATTGACGAAAGCTTCACCAAGGCATGGGAGTGCGAGCTCAGCGAGGCTGCCTTCACCGAAGTAGTCCTCTACCGTGATGAGTTGAAGGAGATCCAGAACTACATCGATGTCTCGAAGATGCTGGCTTCGAAGAAGAAGATCACTGCTGCCGAACCCGCCTTCAAGGCCGCCATCAAGACCAAGCAGGTGGAGCTTGTCGAAGGTGATTCCTCCAAGACCGCCGCCATTGGCACAGACCTGGATCCCAAATAGGAAAGCGCGCTCGTCGAGTTCCTCCGTGAGAATAGGGACATCTTTTCCTGACAACTTGCCGACATGAAAGGTGTACCTAGGGAACTTGCCGAGCACAACTTGAATACTGATCCTACTGCCAAACCGGTGAAACAACCTCTACGAAGCTTTGGTGATGAAAGACGAAGGGCTATAGGCAAAGAAATAGCTAGGTTACTTAAGGCTGGCTTTATCCGAGAAGTTATTCACAGCCGTTGGGTGGAAAATCCTGTACTTGTCCCCAAAAAGGGAACCACTGAATTAAGAATGTGCGTTGATTACACCGTCTTAAACACATCATGTCTAAAGGATCCCTTTGATTTGCCTCACATTGACCAAGTCATTGATTCAACGGTTGGCTCAGAACTTCTGTGTTTTCTCGATGCCTATTGAGGATACCACAAGATCCGATGCGAAAGTCGGACCAATTGGCCACTTTGTTCACCATACCCTACGTCACATATTGCTACGTCACGATGCTCTTTGGGTTGAAAAATGTTGGTGCCACGTACCAGCGGACAATGCAACGTTGCCTGCACGACCAAATAGGTCGCAACATACACGCTTGCGTGGACGACATCGTGGTAATGTCAAAGAAATCAAATGATATTATCACTGACTTGCAGGAAACCTTCGACAATCTCCTGAAATACAACATGATGTTGAACCCAAAGAAGTGCGTCTTCGGGGTACTATCCGGCAAACTGTTGGGATTCATCGTTTTGCATCACGGAATCGAGGTGAACCCAGGGAAAATCAAGGACATCCTCCACATCAAATGCCTGACATGCCTGCACGACATACAAAGGCTCACAGGCTACGTTGCAGTGGTAAGGTGGTTCATAAGACGACTTGGTGAGAAGGCTATGCCGCTCTACAAGTTGCTCAAGAAGGCGGACAAATTCACATGGACGGACTAAGCTGACGCAACACTTCAGGAGTTGAAGAGAATACTCTCCTCCCCACCTATACTTGCAGCATCAATGCTAAGGGAGCCTATGTTATAATACATGGGGCGACCAACCGAGTAATCAGCATTGTCATCGTGGTGGAGCGCAAGGAACCAATGCACGAATACGGAGTTCAGCGACCTGTTTACTATATAAGAGAGGTCTTGACGGAATCCAAGAAGCGTTACCGCACTACCAGAAGATAGCTTATAGAGTTTTCCTTGCTTCACGTAAGCTAAGGCATTATTTCCAGGAGCACTCCATCACAGTAGTGAGCAAAGCTCCACTGTCCGACATCATCAACAGCAGCGACGCTACAGGGAGAGTGGAAAAGTGGGGCATTGAACTTGTCGCCTTTGACATCACCTACAAGCGACGCGATGCTATAAAATCACAAGCATTAGCGTATTTTCTTGCAGATTGGATAGAACTGCCAAAAGACACTCCTGTACCAGAGCCAGAGTATTGGGTCATGCACTTTGACGGATCTAAGTTACTCAATGGCTCGGGGGCTGGTGTATTATTGCAATCACCAATAGGAGAGAAGTTGCAATACATCCTGCAGATCCACTTCAACGCTACCAATAACATGGCGGAGTATGAGGCCCTCATTCACAGACTTCATGTAGCCAAGGATATTGGCATCAAGCGCATAGTTTGCTGTGGAGATTCTAACTTGGTTGCCAAGCAAGTAGCTAGCACCTGGAATGCGTGGACCCTATGATGGCGGCATATCGAGACGAAGTAGACGAAATAGCCAAGTGCTTCGACGGCTACGAAGTCAAGTACGTCAAAAGGGAAGATAATGAGGCGGTAGATCTGTTGTCAAAGCTTGGATCAGCTCATTGACCAATTCCGCCAGGCGTTTTCCTGGAGCATTTACGGACTCCATCCGTGAAGGGAGCGGACCCCGACAACCCGGGTAGAGTGGATTCATTTGTTAACACAGTAATAGTGACCTCTCTGGCTTGGACGAAGCCATCCATGGATTATCTACAAGACAGAACTTTGCCCATTGACGAAGTTGAAAGCCGGCAAATAGTACGTAGAGCAAAAGGCTACGTCATCATTGACGGCCAGCTATACAAAAGAAGTACCACAGGAGTCTTCCTACGATGCGTCTCCCAACAGCAAGGTAGTTAAATCCTTAGAGAAATACATCTCTGATATTGCGGGCATCATGTCGTGCCCCGATCGTTGGTGGCCAAGGCCTTTCGACAAGGATTCTACTGGATAACTGCCAAGGAGGACACTGACAAGTTGGTACAAACATGCCTTGGGTGTCAATTTTATGCAAGACAGCCAAATGTTCCAGCTGCAGAATTGAGAACAATACCAATAACTTGGCCGTTTGCAGTCTAGGGGCTAGACATGGTGGGACCTTTGCAGACAGCACCCTGTGGATTCACACACTTGCTAGTAGGAGTGGACAAATTCATGAAATTGATTGAAGCTAATCCCATTAGAAAGCTTGATGGGGCAACAACCCTAAAGTTCATACGGGATCTAGTGGTGAGATTTGGTCTCCCACATAGCATCATCACCGACAATGGCAGAAATTTATTTCTCGGAGAAGTTGAGGAGTACTATCATGAGAAAGGCATCCGCCTTGACCTAGCATCTGTGGCACATCCACAGTGAAATGGGAAAGTTGAAAGGGCCAATGGACTAATTCTGCACGGAATCAAGCCACGCTTAGAGTCACACTACATAGAGAAGCTAGAGCTTGGGCGGATGAATTACCATCTATCTTGTGGAGTTTACGAACAACACCTAACTGATCCACCGGCTTGACTCATTTCTTCATGGTTTATGGAGCAGAAGTAGTTCTCCCATCCGACATCCTCCATGATGCACCAAGAGTTTCCACCTACAAGGAGGATGACGGTGAAGAATCCAGACGACTATCTGTGGGCCTACTTGAAGAAAGCACGTGCTGGCATGCCAGAGATCCATCGTCTACCAGCAGAAGCTGCGTGGCTGCCATAGTCGTCGTGTAAAGCATCGCTCGTTTAAAGAAGGGGATCTGGTGCTTAGACTCAAGCAGGAGAAATCACACAAATTATCCCCGCCTTGGGAAGGACCATTCGTCATAAGCAAATCATTGCTCGATGGTTCCTATTACCTCGTCGATATTTGCGAGTTGAAAGATAGGCTAAAAAATCGCAAGCGCAAGCAACATGACTCCGATGATGATTACCCAGAGACAGATTGACCATGGAACATAGCACAACTATGTCCCTTTTACACTAAGCACATTTATATTATGTAATAAATTTCTTATGTGATCAATGAAACAAAGGATTTGGTTCACTCATATTCTCTGAGTCTTTTACCTCCTTTAGTTGTTTGGATCATATAAACCCTTTACGCGCAAGGTTGCATTTTGCCCTTGTGAAAATTATGCCCACGTGCGTTAGGTTAAGTTTTCTGGTCTACACATTTTCTGAAGTTTTTATGTGGATTCCGAAGTAGTGACTTTTTCGGCACTCAAAGCCGACGATTTTGTTCTTAGGTTCTTGACGGTGCTATTAAGCATCATCACCTGAAGCATAGTTCTGTGTTGCGAGTCTTCCGTCTCACGAAAGGTCAAGCATACGAACTAGAATAATGGATAAGCCAACACTTGCTTAAAAAATATATACACATGCTGGAAACAGATAAGTTGCAGGAAGCTTGAATACAATTTTTTCCGCCTCAGACAAACATAAGTTTTTTCCGCATACATTTTGCAGAGACACATTTAATACAGACATTGTTTTTCATGGCTCTATTGTAGGGGGCTTCGTGGTGGCATCATCAGGAGAGCCAGGCCAGGAGAACTCATCAAACTCCGAAGGAGATGGGCTAGACTCCGAAGAGGCCATATCATCATCAAGGATCTCGGTAGGACGAAGACATTAGCCTTTACCATCTTGGCAACCCTGGTATTGAAGATGGCAAGAGAATTCCAAATAGCATCGCTATCTATCTCTTGTCCTTCCTCGTCCATCTTGGGCATGCCAGAGGTCACCAAGTCAATGTGGACATTGTCATAGTGAGCCTTGACCAAGGACAGGGTCATCCTAGCACCAGCCCAGATGCAAGAGGCTTTCTAGTCTTTGATTTTCTCGGGGGCTCGGCGCAGGATTTCCGCATACTTGGCCACTGAGTCTGTCACCTTGATATTTATGCCTAGATGTTAAGTTATCACCTTGGCTTGGGCGATGGCGGTGCTGACGAAGTTGCCGGCAAGAATCATGCGTTCCTTGGGTCTCGGAGCACCCTCACCCAAGTTGGCTAAGCCAATGGGAGCTGTGGTTTGCACAACCATACAAGGACCATCAGTATAAACAAATCAAATCATTATCCAACTTACAGAAAAAGACCAAGATGGAGAAAGGTTACCGAAGATGCTTGTTCCCGCTTGCTTGCATGTCTCCGCCAAGTCATCGCGCTCCTTCTGGACTGACTTGAATATCTCAAGACTCCTAGCATTCTGCTCTTTGGCAGCTTGGTTCTGGTTTTTGAGTTGTGCAATCTCATCCTTTAGGCACTACATCTCGACATCCACAGACTCTTGCATAGCCTTCATCATCGCCTCATGACCCTTGACGGCCTCGGCCAGGTCCTTCTTCTGAATTTTGTTTTCATCATCGAGCTCCTGAATATGCTTGGATTGCTCGATGATGCTCTTGGCCTTGGCAATGGCTTCTGTAAGACAGAAATCTGAAAGTGTTATCAAAATACGGAAGAATTGATTCAATGAGAAAAGCAAGGAACTGTTGTAGGAAACAGACTCTGGCTATTTTTGATCTGTTCCTTCAGGAATTTGGTTTTACACTGTTCAAGGTCCATCTCCTTCCGAAGAGAAGCAAACCTCTCATTGGCGGCTATCCTCCATTTATTCTCATTCTACAAAAGATGTAAACATTCTTAGTTTCTCTAGAGCATCTAGTCTGAACTATTCAGTTTCAACTAAATGCTCGGGGGCTACAGTACATGATTTTAAGTAAACTAGTTTCTCTAGAGCATCTAGTCAGAACTTTGTAGTTTCAACTAAAAGCTCGGGGGCTACACAGACAAGTTCTGCACTTAGTTCTTTGGAGCACTCAGGCCAATAACTATTGGATTATCCGCCTAAGAGCTCAAGGGATATAGTGGGATATACTACACAAATTAAAGCAAGTGAAGTTCAAAAGACTTACGATGGCAATGACCCTAAGATTGTTGGCCAGATGAGCATTGGAGTCATGGAAGGTCCTAGCATTGTTATAAATTGCATTGGCCTGCATGATGAGATCATCCAGGCTCAACGTTGGAGGAGTTGCAGCCAATGGAGAGGTTGAAGCCGGAGGCATGGATGAATCCCTAGCTGCCTCCTGCACCTTCAAGGCAGTTGATGGCTCGGAGGCTCTTGCCTCGATCACAGCTTCCATGTCGACCTCTTCCACCACTTCCTTCCCTTTCTTGGTGGCATCCTTAGCCGGAGCTTCAGCCACTTTAGAGGAGGCGCTCCCTGGTGTCGCCTGGCCGCTAGGAGCGACATCCTCCTCAACAGAACCTGAGACATCAATGATTGGATTGATATCTGTCTCCATGGCAGAGGTCTCAGTGATGGTGAGGGATGATGGCCTAGCAGGACTAGAAGAGGGTTTCGCACCAAGAGTAGGGGGAGTGGTGACGGGAGAGGACTTGGAGGACAAATCCCTGGTCAGCATATCACGAATGTTTTTTTACCCTCCAACATCTTTGGAGGATCGCTTCAAACTAACACCGGCTTTCCTCCTGAAATGTACAAAGTATAAGTACAAGAGTTGAAAAAAGGTACGAGCTAAAAAATACAAGCCGGAGAATGAAAGTACTTACTCCACGGTAGGAGCCTTGGTGAGGGGAATGCCGGTGGACTTCTTCTTCTTCTCCGCCTCTAAGGCGACAGTGGAACATTTGGAGACTCCACACTCCGATTTCTTCTTCTTAGCCTCGGCAACAGCGTTAGAGGTGGAGCTCTTCCGCTTTCGTGCTACCGGAGCTGGCTGATCCTTGGAGGCATCGTTGTCGGACACCACCTGGATATCCTTTAGTTTGGATCATAGACCTGGGAGGCCATTTGATCCGCTGCCAAGGTCACCAGCTAAGAATGAAAGTACTGACTCCACGGCAGGAGCCTTGGTGAGGGGAATGCCGATAGACTTCTTCTTCTTCTCCGCCTCTAAGGCGGCAGTGGAATGTTTGGATACTCCACACTCCGATTTCTTCTTCTTGGCCTCGGCAGCAGCGTTAGAGGTGGAGCTCTTCCACTTTTGCGCTGCCGGAGCTGGCTGATCCTTGGTGGCATCATTATCGGAAACCACCTGGATATCCTTCAGTTTTGGATCATAGACCTGGGAGGCCATTTGATCCGCCGCCAAGGTCACCAGCTGGGATACAGATGAGTGTTAGACGGACAACTTCAAAGCCAGAAAAACCTTAGAGTATATAATAAGCAACAAAGGAAACAATAGCTACCTCTAGGCACTTGCCGCACTCGAACATGTCGAAGATGATCTTGAAGCCACACGTCTTGTCGTTCACCTTGATGATGTCCTTGAGCCGTAGCTTGATGGAGTTAGTAGAGAAGTTATCCTGCGATATTCGCATGGGATCCCTCCTATCTTGGCTATACTTGTACATCAGCTCGGTGCGGTCCTGCAGAGGCTGGATCCACCTAACGTACCACCACATGGCAAGGTCCAAGCCCGTCAGGCCTCCGTCTATGAGCCATTTGATCCGCCTTACGGCTCGATTGGCTTCTTCGGCGGAAGGAAGAGACGTTGTGGTCCACCATGCGGGCAGTTCAGTTGCAGCTCCGTCGACGAAGTCGGGGTAGGTCTCAAGACGGTCTGGCAGAGGGACATCTAGCCCGTAGAAATACGTGCATTGCCAATTCTTGCAAGACTCATGCCCTACAATGTTGGGGAAGCGTCGGCTAGGCCAGATATTAAAGCTAATGGTTCTAGAGGTCCGCAATTCATCCTTGGACTCTACGAACTCTCTCTTGACGATGAAGAAATATACAAATAGATCTAATCTAGGCTTAATACCTAGATATCCTTCGCACAGAGCTAGAAAGTTGCTAAGGACTAGAATACTGTTGGGAGAGATATTGTGGAGAAGTACCTAGAAGTGTTGGAGGACATCCAAGAAAAAGTCGGAGACTGGCAGGCTTACGCCACGTACCAGCTGAGATTTGAGGTACACCTTCTCTCCCGGTTGGGGAGAAGGGACCACCTCGCCCGCCGGCGCCGCCCGCCAGACGAACTTCTCCGTTGCAGGGAGATACCCCTCGTCGACTAGCTCTTGGAGATCTTCGACGGAGAGATCAGAGCCTCTCCACACCCCCTTGTGGGAGTCGCTTTATTCTTCAGTGGCTTCGGGCGCCGCTTGTTCTAGGTCATCACCGGCGGATTTCCTCATGGAGGAGATGGCAACGACCAACCCCCTCCGGCGGAAAAATCACTCCCTAGGATGGCTCCGTCGTAGCCTCTGGGATCTCCGCCGTGGAAGGAGAAGAGATACTGGAGGCCATTACGATGAAGAGAGTGTGGAGGAAAAGAGGGCTCTGGTTAGGGTTTTCGCAGGAGAGCTTGAACGATCGTGCGGCTGGAGGAAGACAAAGACTAGGAAGAGAATGCGGGTAAAAAGAAATAAATTGACCGCGGTGGAAATATATAAGCATCGCGTCAAGATTCGTGCAAAAGGATCTGATGGATGGAACATTGCCGACGTGGAAGTGAACGTGCGCGGTAATTTACCACATTCTCCATCTTTTTCCGCTCCACCGTTTCGGATTTCGCGCGCGTGAAAATAGCTAATGATTAATTCTTTCCTTCTGTGAGTTTCGAGGTAGCGTAGGATGTACCCTACATCATCCTCCTGACAGTTGCAGTGAAGGGCCACGTTTGAAGATTCCATCGAAGACGGAGATCATCCAACTCTGGAAAGAAAGACTCAAGGAATCTCCGGCTACATTGCAAAGGCGGAGAGGATTGCAGGGTTCTTTGGGAGACCTTTGAGATATTGCTTGACGAATTGGCGACATCACCTAGACGGGATATTCAGAGATCAACGAGCAAGACGGTGCAAGATTTCAAAGTCCTCCGGGGGCTACTATTGGGGATATGCTATATGGGTATCCTCATAGCATGTCACCAATCCGCCTAACCCGGGTGGCCCATAGTTGGTAGCAAGGCCTATGGCCTGCAGGGCGGCCTAGTTAGACAAATCCTGAAGGGAGGCCCATGCCGGATAAAGAAGGCTACGCAGAAGTCACCGACATACTCGGAGCCTTGGAGTACAAGACACGGAAGACTAGTTCGTGTAGGTGTAGGACTCTTTACCTTGTCCGGTAAGGACCTTTCCCTGTAAACCCTAGGTCTTGGCGCCTTTATAAGCTGGCATGCGGGAGCCTTTAGGGCACAACCTCATAGATTGCTACATACAACGCGCAACACCTCACATAGCGAACCTATCTCTGTAACTCGGCGTATTTCCATTATAGTGATTTATAGCAGGAGTAGAGTTCCACCACCGTTGTGGGACTTGAACCTGGGTAAGCTATGTTACCTCGTACCCGCCAACTCTCTGCCTTACCCCACGTCTCTAAACACGCACTATGAGGACCCCTCCATGGCGTACTCGTCGGCAATACCACGACAACCAAGCTTGGTCTCTATGAATTGTTGGTCATTCCTTTTGGCTTATCTAATGCTCCATCCACCTTCATGCGCCTTATGAACCATATTTTGAGATCTCTCATTGGAAAAAGTGTTGTCGTCTGTTTTGATGATATCCTTGTCCATAGCAAGTCGCTCGAGGAGCATGTTACACATGTGAAGGAGGTTTTAAAAATCCTTCGAAATGAAAAGCTATATGCTAATCTTCCCAAGTGCACTTTTGCTAAAGACAAGTTGATTTTTTTTGGTTTTGTTGTTTCTTCGAATGGCACTGAAGTTGATGTTTCTAAAGTAAAAGACATAAGATATTGGCCCTCAAATGTGAGTGAACTTCGAAGTTTTCATGGGTTGGCTAGTTTCTATCATCGTTTTGTGATAGAGTGTGACGCTAGTGGTATTAGCATTGGAGGAGTCCTTATGCAAAATGGACTTCCTATTTCCTACCATAGCAAGAAACTTGATGGTTCTCGCCTTAACTATTCGATTTAATACAAAGAGTGTTTTGCCTTAGTTCGTGTCCTTCAAATTTGGCAACACTATCTTTGGCCTAAGGAATTTATCATACATTCTAACCAAGAGTCGTTGAAATATCTAAAAGGCCAAGCCAACTTGAGTAAAAGGCACGCTAAGTGGGTTGAGTTTATGGAGTCTTTTCCTTACATAGTCAAGTATCAGAAAGGCAAAGAAAATGTAGTTGCGAACGCTTTGTCTCGCAAGAATACATGCCTTCTTACGCGTATCGAAGTAAACATGGGTCTTGATGACATTAAAACTTTGTATGCTTCTGACCCATTATTTGGACCAATTTTAGCAAAGTGCTCCATTGACAAATGAGTTGATGATTTCAGTTTGCATAAGGGTTTCTTATTTAAACAAAACAAGCGTTGCATCCCGAAGTCGTCTCTCCAAATTTTGCTTCTCCAAGAATCACATGGTGGAGGCCTCATGGGTCACTTTGGCCATGACAAGACATTGGATATGCTCTCCACTCATTAATATTGGCCCAGGATGAAGCGAGATGTGGAGCTCCACGTCCAACGATGCACTACATGCATTCAAGCTAAGTCTAAGACTAACCCATTTGGTCTTTATATGCCATTTCCTCTTCCTCGTGCACCTTGGTCAGACATTAGCATGGACTTTGTGTTAGGATTGCCTAGGTGTAAGAATGGTCATGATTATATATTTATCTTAGTGGATCGCTTTTCCAAAATGACACATTTCATTCTATTCCATAATACCGACGATGCATCACATGTTGCAAATTTGTTTTTTAGGGAAATCGTCCACCTTCACGGTGTGCCAAGAACAATCATCTCCGACTGTGACGTCAAATTCATGAGCTACTTATGGAATACACTCATGGCCAAGCTCAGCATCAAGCTCCTATTCTCATCCGTGCGCATCTGCAAACCGATGGCCAAACCAAGGTCGTCAACTGAAGCCTTGGCACTCTCCTTTGTGTATTCATCAAGAAAAACCATAAGGATTGGGAGGAATGCACTCCCCACACCGAGTTTGCCTACAATCGATCCAAGCACTCTACAACAAACATGAGCCCAATCATGGTCATCTATGGCTTCAAGCCCCTCACCACGCTTGACATATTACCACTTCCTCTCCATGAGCGCACCAACATGGAAGTTGACAAGCGGGCCCAAGCTATGAAACACGAGCTGCTATCAAGCGACAAGTCCTTCGCCAAGCATCAAGGCTAAACAAGGACAAGAAGGAGATGATCTTTGAGGAAGGCGACTTGTGTGGATACACTTGAGAAAGGGCCGTTTCCCCAAGGAATGTTATTCCAAGCTCAAACCGAGAGGAGATGGCCCCTTCAAGGTCCTCAAGAGAATCAACAACAATTCCTACATCATCGACATCCGACCTCCAAGTACCTTGTGGGCAATATGTTCAATGTCAAGGATCTTTCACCTTTCCATGGAGATGTTCAAGATGATATGCATGAAGAGTCGAGGATGACTCTTTCCCAAGGGGGAGCTAATGCAGCCCGTCCTTTGGACGTCCCTACATCTACACCACCATGTTCCCCAAGTGGACCAATGACTCGCGCCCGAGAAAACTCCTACAAGCTATGGTTAACTCGCTCCTCTCCTCATGTGATTTCGATACATCCTTCGATGGATTTCTACTTCATGCATCTACTCTATGCATTATCAGCTACGTATCCCCAACACATCGACAAGTCCCCTCGGAGCAAGTACCAGGAGCTGGATAAGAAGAAGACGCTGCTAAGGCTAAAGCCCCGGAGTCTCCGGCCTCCAACCCCAGAGTCTCCGGCCTAGACTCTAGACCAGTCTCTGCACTACCGCCTGGAGCATTCAGTACACACCTCGGGAGTCCCAACCAAAGAGCGTCGCCAACACCAGAGTCTCTGCCCGCCCCAGAGTCTCCATGTCACATCCCAAAATTCTCAAGGAAAAGAAACCTTTTAAATTGGAAAGAAGTCACTCTATTATGAGATAAGTAGCCATAAAGGCAAAAGGCGTGGATTGAGTTTTAGTTTTAGTATATGTGTGAATGTTTGCAAAAATGAAAATCATGAAGCATTCATAAGCATTGCATTACATCCATGCAAAGTTCTCAAAAATTGAATCCAAATCCTATTATCTAAATCCGATAGTTGATTTGCCCAAATGTTCCTATAAGGAATATATAGAGATTTATGAAGCCACCATATTCAAACTAGTGAAAATGTTATAAATATGATCTTATAATAATCTACTGAATTTTTGAAAAATTTAGAAACAACAATCATATCATTTGGAGTTCGTATACAAAAGATATCAAGATAATATCAAAATAGAAAAACAAAAGAGAAAACACTAATGGGCCAACCGGCGGGCCCACTCAGCCGACCGAACCAACCAGCCACGCGCACGGGAGGATCGATCCCACGGTTGATTTAAAATTTACTCTGAAACCTATCTTTACTCAAACACCTATATATTTTTATCTACAACTCCGAATTGACTTTTGTTTGTTTCTACTTGTTTCCTAGTCCAAGATCTATCTCTCCATCGTCCTAAAACATTATATAATCCTCCGGAGCCACAACTATATCACTTTTGCTTTTCGAAACCCCGAATGTACACCTTTACAAATAATTTTCCGCTTCTAAACCTATCTAAACTTCATCGGATGCCTTTGGCTCCAACACGAAAGTTGTAGGTCTCGTCGAAATCTTTCAATCCCGACAAACCTCACATCTTTTCCTCCACCACACCGGGAGAATTTCGTAATGCAATATTTCAGATATGACGGTGTAATTCCAAGATTTACTCGTGCTCGTGGTGAAAAGGTAGATCTAATGATTCTCCACAACTTTCATGTTGGAAGTTTTTCGATTTGATCTACGGATTTGTTTCTCTAACACAGATCTGTTTCTATCCTTTTCTGAGGTAAAATTGAGCCGATTTGGAAGCCATCTTCTCTCCCAACCACTGGATCTTATCCCGACGTTCCAGATTCAATCGTCCCGGTCAGCTGCCTTATCACCACCACATCGTCACCAGGTCAGCGTCTAGTTCCAGTCAGCATGCACGGTCAACCTGTCCAGTCACCGGAATATTCCCTGGAATATTCCGTTAGAATTTAAAACTGCAGATTATAGATCTAACTTGTAAAATCTATAAGAAATTCATACTATGTCCAAAAATTGCATATAATATATCAAATTTAAGATAATTTCATGTAGTTCATTAATACCAGAGTAGATCTAAATTTAGCGCTACAATTAACTAGTAAATAATTAAATAGTGTTAATGGTCTTTTGGAGTAATAAATTTATAGTAAATTATTCATAGCTCCGAAAATTCTAAACAATATGTCCCTGGATTCACAAATCTTTATAGATTCTAGATCAGGCTTTATATTTATTTTTGGTCGTAGTAAACTGTTTAAATAATTTAAACCCTATTAAGTAGTAATTAAATCGTATAAAAAGATCTACAACTCCGTTTAGGGTGAATCCAATTGCTATTGGTTTGTATTAATGTCCTCTATTCAGTACACTTCAGATCAAAATTTAATACGGCAATTAGTACAGAAATTCCAACATAACTATTAAAACTCCTCTATTGACGATTAAGAATTAATAATAAATACCCTAATGCATTAAATGATTCTCTACATGCATCATGTGATCTAGTATTGTTTGGAGAACTAATTACAACCATTGTGACATATTAAATCGTCATGCATGCATTTGATCATCATTGTTTTATTCTATTGTGTATAATTGCATTGTCTTGAATGATGTGTTGGTGTGCCTGGTTTCAAACGTTAGATTGCAAGGAGTGAAACTACTATGATCGCAATTGCTATGATTGCGAGTATTGTGATTGTAAATGCAACGAGTGCAAACATTACATGTAGGTTGGTATGGTGCGTGGATGGGTTTGGGAAGCTCTTCCCGAATTGTCTCGTCTTGGACTTCTCCCTACGATGACACAATATAAGTGTGATGGTACGAGCGGGTTGACCAGGTCACATGGATAAAGTGTAAAAACCCCTGCAGGGTGTCTAAAATAAGTATTTAGCCGTGTTCGCAACCTGATTTTGAGGCTATGACATGTTTCTCACTCATCCTTATTTCTCAATAACTTAAAACTTGTTGGGAGAACTTAAATTGGGTAGGAGCACCTAGGAGTGAACAAGAGTGTCCTATTTATTTTATTGGAAAACTAATTTGTTACAAATGTTAGGATAAAACTATTGTTTTACGCAAATGAGCCTGAACTCCACCTAGCCAAATAAGCATGTAGTTGATAAATCTGTTGTTAACCACTTTAGCCTACTTGCCATACATTGAATGTACTGACCATTCGAGGCTACAACGTTTCATGTTGCAGGTCATATCGTATCTGAGTGATTGTTCATAGGTCGCAAGACTCCACTCAACAATTGTTCACATGTGGCACATTTGAAGGATGGAGATCTATCTTGTATTGCTTCTGCTATAATATAATGTAAATTCTGGATCATATTCATTATATTTATGATGCACAATTATATTTGCTATCATTTTGTATTGTGTATGCTAGTGAACCAATCCAGGGATTAGCACTATACACAGGAACTTAGCCTTATCAGGCGAGGGTGTTACACTCCGGCCTCTCCACCCCAGAGTCTCTGGCCTACAACACCGGAGTTCCGCCACCAAGAATCTAGGTAGAACTCCAGTCGCCTATTGAAGCTCTCTGTCTGCCACCTCGGAGTCTTCCCTCGAGACTAAGGTCCACCCCAGAGTCTCTATCCCTCACACTCCGGA
This sequence comes from Avena eriantha, assembly GCA_910589775.1. Lineage (NCBI taxonomy): Eukaryota > Viridiplantae > Streptophyta > Magnoliopsida > Poales > Poaceae > Avena > Avena eriantha. The sequence goes on from OU342743.1 coordinate 411,172,936, forward strand.
GTCTCTAGTGTAAGTTAGTCCAGGCATGTTAAAGCCTTTTGGACCTGGCCCATGTAACACCCCAAATTGGACCCAAACTTCTAGTTTTATTCCTAAAGTACTCCTGAACTAGTGGCTGGACTATAAATATCCGCACCTCTATTGTAAACCCAATACTTGATATTTGGAATTAGAAGAAACCCTTGAGGATCTCCCTAATTCTTTTCTCACGCTCCTTTGCTAAAGGAGCACCAAATATCCCCCACCTCGTTGGAGTTTGCATCGTGCATCCCTCGTTGTACAAGGCCTTTGCAGCCCTTTGCCAAGATGTCAAGATCTCACCAAGCCCCTCGCTCACCATCTCGGTTAGAGAGAGAGAGATCCCTTCCCGACACCAATCCTATGCATTACGTCGGACCGATAGCTGCCGATGTGAGCTATTGGCTTGTATCATGTCTTTGCGTGTGTGTCTGTGTTCATCGATTTCTTTGTGCATGAGTTCTTGGTTTCCATCCCCTTCCTCTTCCCTTCGCACCCCCTCTCGATTTCCACGGGGTTTGTGAAATATCGGGCAACCCCAAGGGGCATAGCCAACAAAGATGATGTTGATGAAGATGGTGATAAAGATTGATGCATAGCCCTTCAAGATGCAAGTCCCCTTTATCACTTGAGTGGTGTGCTGGTGTAGATCTTGGTGTGAGGCGGCTATGGAGGCGGCGGAGCGGCAGTGCTCTGATATGGGCATGAAGGAGGAGGTGAAGCCTAATTTCAGGACTCCACCAAGCTAGGTGATGCGGGTATCCCATTGATGATTGGCATGCCAGGACGACCTACGATAGGTAATGATAAGTCTAAAGTTGTGTCAAATATTTTGCTATGTTATTGAGTCTAAGTCTAGGTTAGGTTCGAGTCCGTTTGTGTGTTCGGTTTGGGTCTATCCAACCTACTAGTTGCAGGACTCCTATATAAAGGAGCTAGCCGCCTAGGGTTTAGTGGAGTTCAACTGTTTAGTCTAAAAACTATATTGTGCTCCATCGTGTATCATACCACCGGGGCGGGCGATACCGTTTATCAGATTATTGCTACGGAGATTCTTGTGTTCATCAAGGATTGTCGTGCTCAGGTTTGAGGCGTGGTGATCTTCATCATGTTACTTGCTGGATTGATTCCTCTTCTTCAAGTGATGTTAATCGGCGTTATTGCAAGGATTATTATCCCGGTTACTCGTTGTGAAAGATCGGGACAAAACTATAGGATCATCGGTTGGATCCGTATCATGTGGTATCAGAGGACTAGGTTGATCACGGCGAGGGTTGTCTGTTGATTGCTAATCTGTGGATTGTTCTTAGTTTGGATCGTGTTCTTCAGATCGGAAGTTGAAGTTTTTTAGATTGGATCGTGTTCTTCGTTGGCAGTCAAGTTCAGATCGGTGAGGAGTTAGAAGTTCCAGCGGTTTCCTATTCAGATCATGCGGTGTCAAGCGGTATCCCAGCGATCTCGTTCTGATCCGATTGGGTCGATTGGCCACTTCCTAAATCCGATCGTGAGCAGTTTGTTTAAAAAAGGAAAGGATCATGACAATCAAAGGGAGTCCGATTAGATTACTTTGATCGCTTGGACTGTAGGAAAGGAAGAAGAGCAATCAGCGTGCAAGGCAGGTTGGAAAAAAAAGGCAAACGTGACTTTCCTAGTTCCGGTTGAAAAAAAAAGACCATTCCTAGTACGTGCATGCACATGAGTTAGAAAAAAAAAGTCCAATCGTTACCTTCACGTCACTTACATGCTACAGTGTAGCATCCCATCTGTCTAACATATGTAATGCTATATGGTCTAGTAATATAATTGCTACTTCCTACATATAATTGTTGCATCATAATTATATCATGCTCATGTCATCATGCCACCTTGCATTTGAGCATCATATAAAACCCTTTTCATTTGGTTCTTATTCCATATGCATTATTAATTGTATTTGCCTCTTGATATATTGTATTTGGTTCTTGATAAATGCTTGATGCCCAAGTTGAGTTGGGGGCATATCTTTTGTTAACTCCACCACCTTTCTTGTCACCACCCTAAAATCCTACGATCCATATATGTGAGCTTTGTATTTATTTTGGTTTTACCTCTAGCTCATGTGGGTTGGGATGAATCCACTTCTACTTCCACATGTTCCCATATATGCACCATATTGTTTTCACATTATGGATATATGAGGAGCCACATGGCCACCTTTGCATGCTATATGAGTGGTACCCCTTTTTCAAGCTTCCATATGGGTTGATTTTGAGTGAATGCTCATGTTGGAATATTTTTGAGGATATTATGCACCTAGTGGAATACACACACTAGCATGTCCTAATTATATTCAAATATGACCATCTACATCTACTCCACTTGGAACATCCTTTTTAATTTCTTTAGCTTGGCTTTAATTCCATATTTGGGAATGCATGGAAATAAATGCCATGGGATTTAATTTTTTCTCACAAAATTAAATATGGTATCTACTATTAATGCATGGGCCATGCAAATCTCACCATCATCCCCTCCTTTTGGTTTTTCTTGTATTTTTGGAAGTGGACCATGGTTCTTTGAGAGTCCATTCATGTTGGCTCTATTCTTGTGTTTTGACCATAAACCCTCACCTTCCTCTCCTTTTCACCCTCCATCCATGCATGATCAAGTGTGATCATAGTTAAACCCCTACCCTAAACCCCCTCTCTCTAAATCCTAACCCTAACCAACCTCTTGCCATGCCAACCTCACCACCCTACTCTCACCATGCCGAGGCATCTCTCACTCCCTCTTTGTGCCGGTAGGGCCCACCCCAGCTCTCTCTCTCCCCCATGCCGAAGCTACCCCCCTCCTATCCAACCCTAGCCGAGCTCCCTCCTACCGTAGCTCCAACCTGTTCCTCCCTCTCTCTCTCTACCTCTCTCCCTGCCATGCAGCCCCACCAGCTCGAGTCTGGCCTCTCTCCCGACCAAGCCCCACCTGCAGCTGCCTGCCCTAGCCTCCCCACGACGTGCATGTGAGGGAGAGGCAAAAGGTGGCCGAGGCCACCTTTTTCCTCAACCCGAGCCCCCATAGAACCTCTCCCTCGCCGCTCCTTCTTATCCTCCCCCTGACGCCCCTGCCGTACCAAAACCCTCCCCCGGGCCTCTGCGCCACAGCCCTACCCCAACTACCCTCCCCTTCCAACTCCGGCCACCTCTGTCGGCTTCGGCGTCCACTAGCAGATCGAGGAGGCGGGCGTGGCGTCGAGGTTGTCGAGGAAGACCGCGAGGCCCCTTGCGACGTCCCTGTGCATAGCAGCGAGGAGGAGAGCGCCCCGAACCGGCTGCACACCGACGGCCCGACAAAACCCTAACTCCGTCCGGCGTCTGCATCTCCGGCGCACCGTCGCCCCCTGGCCCGATCCACCACCGCCGACCACCTCGCGGTGAGCCACTCTCCCTCCTAGACACCCCCTCTCTCGCCGACGATGCCTATTCTCGCCGGACCACACGTCGAGCACGCTCCGTGCGCAGGCGTGCACGAGCGTATGCTCGTCGCCGTGCCTCGCAACAGCCTATCTAGCCGCGTCGCCCTCCCCTACCAGCAACCCCTCCGAGCCGCGTTGGTCGCTATCGCATGCGCGCAAGAGATCAGCGCGAGTTCGAACCCACGTCCCGCCGCGCGTTCGCTATCGTTTCCGTCAGTTTGACATAGAAGAAAAACAGTAGCCATGCGCAGTATGCAAATACCCCCCCCCCCAAACCTTTTTTCCTCAACCCACAATCCATCGAGCCCCACCTGTCAGCCGCAGTGTCATTTTCACAGAAAGGGACCTGGGTTTCCAAAAATCTCAACCCGCAGTCCCCCGGATCCGCCACGTGTCGCCTACCGGCTGGCTGCGCGCGCAGTGGACCCGCGAGGCCACTGTCCCCACCTGCCAGTCCCCTTGGCTAGCGTAGCTCACGGTGCAAAAAGGCTCTTTGCGCGATTTTTCGCCAGCTCAGCGCGGCCCCGGTTGTCAGCGGCTGTGGCTACCTGCCTCTGAGTATAAAAAGTCTGGGTGTTTTCTGTTTAAATAAAATGTTTTTCAGAAATGTTTAAATATGAATTTAAATCTGTTTTTAATAACATTTAATTTGTAAATCCAAATAATACAAATGATATATGTTTTGGAATCATAAAAATGAGAGGATTTCAAATATGCTATTCAAAATAATGTTTGACCACTTTAAATTTTCGAAATTGTTTAAATCCATAAAAGGCCTTTTCTTAATTAATTAATAACTTTAAATCTACAACTCCAAATTTGACAAATAATATGTCTAAATCGATCAGCGCGACGAGCCCGTTCTAACTGTGCATTCCATGTTCTGAAATTAAGCATGCATCGTGTCATTATTAAAAATCAGAACTCTTTATGGCAATAAAACTTGACCATATAAACAATAAAAGGCTTTATTCTTGTACCCCACACCTCACCATGCCATGCTACATTGTTACCATGTAAATTGTGCATCATTCATCATGGCATGCTTGTTTGCTTGTCGCATTTTAATTCGTATGATTGTGCACTTTATTTATGTTGGCCCTTGTTTGTTTGGTTCTTCTTCAAATAGACGCCCAGCAGGAGAATTATCAGGAATCACAGGAGTTCTACCCAGATCCATCTCTCGCTTCAACTGAGCTACCAGGCAAGCACTACCACATGCTTGCATACATATAGTACCTATTGCCTCTATCTTATTCTTGCATCATTGAGTCACGATTCCATTAAATTGAATCCCAAGTACTGCATAGCCTTTATTTTTAAACTCCACCGAAGCTTGTTCCTCCATCCCATGAGCCATTACTACAGGAGTTGTTTGAGCCATGCGAGTCGTAGAATAGCATGGGTAGGTTATGTGAGTGTCTGATGGACAATGAGGTACCTAAGCAACTTAACCTGAGTAGTAATGGGATAACTAATGAAAGAGGGGCCGGTGAGCAATATCTGCTATTTGGTTTTTCATGCTCACTTGTGTCCCGTAGGACCCCGAGTACTTGATTCCTGTTCCTTGACTATTCGCACTATCCACATCCAGGAGGCCTTATGGACCCCCCTGAGCCAGAGCTTGATTCATTTCTATTTCTTGGGGCCACAAAGTAGTTCGGGGCTTTGTTACTATCCTGTACTTATGCCATGCTTACTGTTTTATTTAAGATTGTGCGTGGAACACCTGTACTATTTTGGAACGCGCCACGTTTTCGCGGTATCGACAAGCCCAGTCATATTTTCGGGTTCCCAGTCGTTTACAGCCGTCGTCGCAAACCCTGGGTCCGTTCCGGAGCCGGCCAACTTCGTTGCGGGTAGCTTAGTGGGGTGGCCCCCTAAAATATTTTTGAATCCTGTGATCGCTTTGTCATGAATGCCTCGTTGGGTTTTGAGTTGGTTTTTCCAAGGTCGATCGAGTGTGTGTTGCTATTTGTGCACCCCTATAGGATAAATCTTTCTGAAAGCCGTGTCTGCGGTTATGGACACAGTTTCTCGATCATAGACAAGTATAACCAAAGTACCGCTTTTAATCTGACTAAATACCTGACTAGTAAATAGTGCAATATTCATGGAATGGTTAATAAAACTGCCAAAGGATGGGTTGTTCGTTCGCTTTCTCGTTAGTAAGCGAGAAGGAGGATGGATCTGTTAATTATACTGTTATAACTGTTGTTACTAATTAACGGACATCCGTCTATCTTTGGTTAGGCGGATGGTTAGCGAGTATCTATAGACTTGTTAGATATTATCTTTTGCTGCAATTGTGTCACCCCAGGTATATGTCCCCTTTAGAGGCATAAAGACTTGCTGAGTACCCCTAGGGTCTCACACGATAAATTGTTTGATTCAGATGAACAGATGTATTCGCAAGATGGATACTGGGTGGAGGAGAAAGATGATGTTGGCAACGATCACTCGGTGTAGAGATTCCGGGGATGGGGATCCGCGAGATCTGTGGGCGGGATGTGTTTATTTATGTGGCATCTTATGCCGATTTGGTTCTTATCCGTACTCGGATCATGTTTCCGCTTCCGCCTGATACTCTGATGTTTGATGTATGAGGAGCTATCCTAAACTATTATCTCTATCTAGGATATTTGGATCTTGCCGTATGGCATTGCAATATTTCTATTTCTTTTAGATGGAATGGCTCTGAAAACTGTTGTATGGTGGCTTGCATACATACTCACTTGTGCATGTAGTTGATCCCTTCCCCTGCCGACTACGCCGCTCGTTCTTGTCCTGATGTTCTGAAAGTGGTTAGGACGGCCGACAGGTCTACCTGTGAGTGGCCCCTGGGCCCCACCGTACTATTTTAACCACTTTCGCTCATCCAGGCATGCAACTTAGAGCGTAGTTCACCGAGGTAGTTACATACAGCGAGTCAACCACTGATCGAATTTTTGATTCAGCGTGCCGGATTTTGTCTGTTTTTGTCCAGTCTACGGAGAAAGTTTTTGCCTGCGAGGATGGATTCTTTTCCAGGAGGTACTTTTGGCGTGAGGTGTACACGTGGAAAAAAATCTAGTGTTGTTTTCAATGACTATCTCTATCTCCTGAATGGAGTGGCACGTGATGCATCTGAGCTTAGCTGGTGCCTATAAACTTGTGGCAGTTGAGGAGTACCAAGATTGGAAAAGGCACATGGAACGGGGTTTCCATCGATGTCGCAAATACAATGACTCGTTTAGTGGGTATGATGGGTATGTTCTTGCTCACCGGCGTGTGGACAAGGAGTTAGATAGTTGGTGGTCCGAGGCGGTTGAAATAGATGGTTTTTCTCATACTTGGGAGGACTGCAAAAGTTTTCTCCATAATGGTTTCATATTACCGTATATGGAGGAAATCGAGCAGCCTCCCAAGGTTGTTAATGGGATAGTGGATGTTGGCAAGAGTATAGCTCTTATACCGAAGGTCGCGACAGCTGTGACTACTCATGAGAAGTTGACAGTTGTTCCATTGCCGATAGTTAGAAAGGTGGCAGCCACGATTTCTGAAGCGTTAGAGGTTGATGTTGTTAAGGTTGATGTTGTTAAGGATGTTGTACCATTGAGTGGGCTGACTTTCTAACTCAACAAGGTACAAGGCGATGCTTGCATGACAGTTGACAAGGGCTAGCATTGGAATTTATTTTAGGCGCAGTGTATGATCAGAGGCAAAGAATGCAAGGTGATTATTGATGGAGGAAGCTGTACTAATGGCATTAGCAAGGTAATGGTGTCAGCATTGGGGCTGTCCACATGGCGTATTCTAGAACCTAAGCATCTACAGTGGTTAGCTGCGGTCTGGTGAAGGTAACTCATAAGGTGCGTGTGCCATTTAAAGTTGTTGATTATGTTGATGAGACTGAGTGTGATGTGTTGCCATTGGAGGTATGTGGGCTTTTACTTGGTCGTCCATGGCAGTATGATCGCAACGTTACACATGCTGGAAGAGCAAATACATATTCTTTTGTGCATGGTGGCAAACAACAGACTTTGAAGCCTATGCGATCACAAAAAGTCTGATGTAGAGCTGGTGGTACATAAGGAGAAGGTGCGCAAGGCTAAGCCAAAATCTGGGCTAGCTAAGGTGTAGGATGGAGAGCATGATGCATAGTGTGACAATGTTGATACTGCTTCAGCTATGCCTATAGATGACAAGCCAGTGGAACTTGTTAGTGACAAGCTAGTTGAAGTGCATCCTCTTATTGCTGAGAGGAAGGATGTTGTAGCATGTGTTCAGAAGGTTGTTTGTGTTGACACAGGTGTTTAGATGAATGATAGTTGTGCTCCTGATGTTCTAGTGCATGTGGTGCAGCGGGGTAACGAGAGCAGTTTTGTTAGCACACTTGTGAGGCGTTTTGTTGGGACAGTTGTGCAGATGCATAGAGGCAAGGATGGACATGTTCGTCAGATGTGTGGTCCAGGCATTACTCATCTTATGCTAGGTAGTGCAAAGAAGGTCCATGTTCAGCAACCATGGGTTTCAACAAGAAGTGAGAAGAAGAAGACGGTGGCGCCTAGGTCCAAGACCGTATGGAGACGCAAGGAGGTGCAGGCGCCAAGGGCTGTTTCAAGTCAAGCAATCCGATAGGGAGGATGCGGAGTGGAAGGCAAGAAATACTTCAAGATGGCGAAGACACATGAAGCTATTCTTCATATCACGCCAACTTTCCGACCCAACCCACACGCGTTGGGGACAACGCTTCTTGAAGGGGGGATGATGATATGGGCATGGAAGAGGAGGTGAAGCCTGATTTCAGGACTCCACCAAGCTAGGTGATGCGGGGATCCCATTGATGATTGGCATGCCAGGACGACCTACGATATGTAATGATAAGTCTAAGGTTGTGTCAAATATTTTGCTATGTTATTGAGTCCGAGTCTAGGTTAGGTTCAAGTCCGTTTGTGTGTTCGGTTTGGGTCTATCCAACCGACTAGTTGCAGGCCTCCTATATAAAGGAGCCAGCCGCCTAGGGTTTAGGGGAGTTCAACTGTTTAGTCTAAAAACTATATTGTGCTCCACCGTGTATCATCCCTCTGGGGACAGCGATACCGTTTATCAGATTATTGCTGTGGAGGTTCTTGTGTTCATCAAGGATTGTCGTGCTCAGGTTTGAGGTGTGGTGATCTTCATCATGTTACTTGCTGGATTGATTCCTCTTCTTCAAGTGATGTTCATCGGCATTATTGGAAGGATTATTATCCGGGTTACTCGCTATGAAAGATCGGGACAAAACTATAGGATCATCGGCTTGATCCGTATCATGCTCCGTCCCTGAGGCATGGATGAATGATGTTGGAGGCGGCTAGGGTTCCCCTCCTTAAATAAGCCTTCTAGAGGTCGGTTTTGCGAACCGACGGAGATTAGGGGTGAATATGCCTATTGGGTCTTCACAAATGTTGTTCTGTTTGATAAAACGAAGCCGTCGGAGGGCGGTATGACTGTACGGTACGGGCAAGTTCCGCCCGTACTAGTGGTCGTTAAACCCTTATATGCATGTAGTGTTTTGGCCGCCATTTCTTTAGACGGACTCCGATTGAGGTTCTCTTTGGCTCGTTGGATTCATATAGATGAGAGCTACAACACCTTAGTATTGGATGAGAAATATGGGATGATGAAAAGTATGAATTTTACACATCTCATATTGCTAAGTCTAGGGCCTATAACTTATCCATATTGAATCTTCTTGGCTCCTTTTATCCATGATTATCCATAGAACCTGATATGGGGAGGCCGATCTTCTCAGCAAGCACTTGTCGATGATGATAATGGTGGATAGATAACTACCTTGTAGCTATGAACTCTCCCGCTCGAACCCTGATGCCAATGCAACATCTCTCGAACCCTGTGGGATATTCACAACACCACGTTGTTGCACACGTAGCCGTCGACCACGAACGGTAGTTTGCAATCTACTAATTCCCAATGGAACAACATATCACACTCAATTGCAGTAGATAACTCGATCACAAGTAATTTTAGAGTTTCTTAAAAGAATCGACTCCAAAATATTTTAACGTGGTATAAACCCTAAAAGGAAGTGGCGCCCCATCTATTTAAGGAGTCGGGGGCGGAGACCAATGCTTGGAATTTGATGTGGTACCACCTAAACTAAGATACAAACCGAGCCAGGTTGGGTTCGTCCTAAGGTGCACAGGCATGTTCTGCCTTGGCAGAGTTGGGGTCGGTTTCTCTATCGCAGCAGCCTGCCGTGGCAAAGAATGCCTCTATTTTTGTGCCGTGGTAGAAAACTACGTGGTTTCTCTGTCGTGGCAGAGACCCCTCGACCATGTGTTGATCTTGTTGTTTGTTTCTCCTTGCGCATCCTCCCTCTCCTCCCTCGTGCATTCTTCATTGAACAGCACTCCATTCTCCATATGCTTCAGCTCCTCACTCCATGCTACACCTTCTTCACCTATGTACCTGATCATGGAATAGCACAAAGACTTGGGCATTATAAAATCCTCATTAATTAAAACATCAGGTTCATTAAGAAACAAGTTCACCTTCTTCACCTATGTACCTGTTCTAGTAGCTTAGCACGAGCTCTTGTAATAGGTCCAATCTTAATCTCAGTAGACTGATCTTTCTTACCAGCTACTGGAACATCTTTATTAGCAATTGGGGAAGGTGTGAGTATTGGGATGTCCTCATCATCTCCCCCCTTCAAAAGGCGTCAACCTCGATGCTCCAAGGTGTTCTCCATCATATGGTGATAAATCAACAATGTTGAAGATGTTGCTAACTCCACCAAACTTAGCAATAGGGATATCAATCGAGTACACATTATCATTAATCTTGGCTAACACCTTGTAAGGACCAGCACCACGAGGCTTCAATTTGGACTGCCGAAGAAGTGGAAATATGTCCTTGCGCAGATGCACCCATACCATGTCGCTAGGCTTGAACAAAACTTCTTTTCTTGCTTGATTACGTGCAACAACAATGTTCTTGTCTTTCTTCTCAATAGCCTCTTGAGTCAACTCATGAATTTTCTTCACATAATCAGCACGTTTTGATGCCTCCATATCAACTCTCTCATGTAATAGCAGAGGCAACAAATCAAGTGGCGTCAATGGCTTGAACCCATACAGCACCTCAAAAGGAAAACGCTGAGTAGTTGAATGCACAACCCTGTTGTATGCAAACTCAACATGTGGCAAACACTCTTCCCACTCCCATAGATTGTTCTTTATCATAGTCCTCAACAATTGTGACAATTTTCTATTACCACCTCTGTCTGACCATATGTTTGGGGATGGCATGTAGTACTGAACAGTAGCTTCGTTCCCAGCTTCCCCCATTAGGTCTTCCAAAAGTAGCTCATGAACTTCACATCACGGTTATAAACAATCGTCTTTGGTACTCCATGTAATCTCACGATTTCCCTGAAAAACAGGTTAGCAACATGCGACGCATCGTCGCTTTTGTGGCAGGCAATAAAATGATCCATCTTAGAGAACCTATCCACTACCACAAATATAGAATCATGACCTCTCTGAGTTTTAGGTAGACCTAGCACAAAATCTATACTAATGTCTTCCCATGGTGTAGTAGGTGCAGAGAGAGGTGTATACAAACCATGAGGCTTCAACTTTGATTTGGACTTGTGGCATGTAATACAGCGGCTCACAAATCTGTACACATCACGCCTCATCTTGGGCCAATAAAAATGATCAGCAGGCATGAGCAATGTCTTCTCATGCCCAAAGTGACCCATCAAACCTCCAGCGTGTGATTCTTGCACTAAGAACAAATGCAACGACGATTCTGGAATGCATAGTTTGTTAGCTCTAAACAAATAGCCATCATGAATATGATACTTATCACATGCATTTTTGAGAGCACACAAACGATATGGTTCAGCAAAATCATGGTGAGTTGCATAAAGTGCACAAATACTTTCTAATCTAGGAATTTTAACATCGAGATTTGTCAATAGCATGTTTTTCCTAGACAAAGTGTCATCAACTACATTCTCCTTTCCCTTCTTATACTTAATGATGTAACGAAAAGATTCAATAAACTCAACCCATTTAGCTAACATTCTATGCAAGTTTGATTGAGCTTTCAAATACTTCAATGCTTCGTGATCAGAATGTATGATAAATTCTTTTGGCCACAAATAATGTTGCCAAACTTCAAGAACTCTGACACGTGCATACAATTCTTTATCATAAACAGGATAATTTAGTCTAGCACTAGTAAGTTTCTTAGAAAAATATGCTATAGGACGACCCTCTTGCATCAAAACGCCACCAATGCCTATACCACTAGCATCACATTCAACTTCAAATTGCTTTGAAAAATCAAGTAATGCAAGTAAAGGTGCAGAAGTAAGCAAAAGTTTCAAAGTATCAAATGCAATGTCTTGGGCCGTTCTCCATACAAATGGCACACCTTTCTTAGTCAATTCATTCAACAGTGCAGCAATAGTGCTAAAATATTTCACAAAGCGCCTACCATGGAAACTACGTACTTGACTCACATTCATGGGAATAGGCCAATTCTGAATTGATTCAATTTTTGATTGGTCTACTTCTACCACCATGCTTAGATACAACATATCCCAGAAATATAACCTTATCTTTTGCAAATGTGCACTTCTCAAGATTAGCATACAATTAGTTATCACGCAACACTTGCAAAACTTGTCAGATATAGTTACAATGTTCAGTTTCAGTGTGGCTATATATAAGTATATCATCGAAATAAACAACCACAAAGCGACCAATAAATTCTCTCAAAACATGATTCATTAATCTCATGAAAGTACTAGGTGCATTAGTAAGACCAAATGGCATGACTAACCACTAATACAAACCAAATTTTGTTTTGAAAGAAGTTTTCCATTCATCCCCTTCTTTCATTCTAATTTGATGGTATCCACTACACAAATTAATCTTAGATAAAATAGTAGCACCACTGAATTCATCTAGCATATCCTCTAAGCATGGAATAGGATGACGATATCGAATAGTGATGTTATTAATAGCTGTACAATCTACAAACATGTGACATGTACCATCTTTCTTAATCACTAAAATAACAGGAACATCACAAGGCTAAGAGAAACATGAATGTACCCTTTATCCAGCAATGCCTGTACTTGTTTATGTATCTCCTTTGCTTCTTTGGGGTTGTTCTGTAGGGTGCACATTTTGGTAATGTGGTGCCATGTATCAAGTTTATTTGATGCTCAATGCCACACAATGGAGGCAATCCTGCGGGCACAACTTCGGGAAACACGTCGCCAAAATCCTGCAAAACAGTAGATACACCAAGAGAAATAGGGGTCATGTCGTTAGAAACCAATACCTCGCCCTTATACATGAGCACAAGTGGCATGGTTGTAGGATCCTTACGAAACTCTCATATCTTCCTTGGTGGATAACATCAAAATATTAGACACTCTTTTTTTCATTATATCACTCTTTTTAGGCTCGATTACATCATGTACAGCTCCAAAACTATATCGCCTATCTACAGATGCATCCTTCAAGTTCACTTCTATCTTTTGACGAGATTCATTCACAATCTATTGTGGTGTCATCAGCTGCATATTAATTTTCTTGCCCTTGAATTCCAAGTGATAGGTATTGGCTCGGACATTGTGTTGCACATGGCGATCATAAAGCCAAGGCCAACCCAATAGTAAATGGCACACAGTCATAAGAACCACATCAAAATCAATAGAATCCTTGTGTGGCCCTATTTCAAAATTCACACGTACCATATGGTTTACCTTCATATCACCATTGTCACTCAACCATTGGATGTAGTATGGCTTGGGATGAGGTAATTAAGTCAAATTCAGCTTGGCACATAACTCCTTGCTTGCAAGATTTCTGCAGCTACCTCCATCAATGATTACTTTGCAAGCTTTGTTAGGACCAACTAGTGTTTTTGTTTGAAACAAGTTGTAGCGCTACGAATCAATAATAGGCTGCACACTAAGTATACGTGGAGACACCACAATGGTTGGTGCATGCTCAGGAAAAGCGTCCAGAACTTCCTCACTATTATAACCATCGTCATCAGCATATTTAGGACCAAGTTCATCTCCACTTTCATACTCACCTTGTTCATTGACCAACATAACCTTGCGGTTTAGACAATCTCGCTTGTAGTGACCTCTACCTCCACAAGTATGGCACTCCACATCGTGAGTACGAGCATTTGACATATTGGAACCCGATCTAGCAGCAGGAACAACATGTTTCTTTGCATTGGAACCATAGGATGGTTGCGGTGTAGGCTAGGCCGAAGATGGGGAAGGGTGGCTAGCAGCTGCTGCAGGTGCTTGTGTAGTCCTTGCTGAAAAATGGCTGGTAGAAGGATCCCTTGCACGTGCCTTTGCCTCTTCGGCTAGCTATGATTTGGCCTCTCTTGCATGATGCAACAACTCATTCATAGTCTCGTACTTGTGATGACGAACAATAATTTTTATGGGTAGCTTCAGATTGTTGAGGAATAACTGCATAGTCATCTCAAGAGATTCATAGACTCGAGCACGCTGCATAAGCATCTCCATCTCCATGTAGTACTCATCAACTGACATGGTTCCTTGCCTCAATTGTGTCAACTTGTCAAAACCTGAACGCAAGTAGTTAGTAGGCACAAAACGATCCTTCATGACGCGCTTCATCTCTCTCCAAGTGAGCATAGGAAGGTCATTGTCATCTCTTCTATTTTGCACAATGGCATCCCACCAACGTAAGGCATATCCATCAAATTCTGATGCTACAAGCATTACTTTCTTTTCTTCTGTATACTCATACAAATGCCACAGCTTCTAAATCTTCAACTCCCATGTGAGGTAATCTTCAGGATCAAGTGAGCCATCGAACTTGGGAATTGAAAATTTTAGCTTGCCCAAACCATCATCAACCACTTGGTTAGGTACACGCTGAGCACACCCAATAGGAGCCCATCCGCGTGCCTGTGCACCTGTAGGGGGATTAACACGTCCCCTGCCAAGATTTGGGGTAGCACCAGCAACACTTCCTTCGGCATCTTCTTCAATGTTATCATCAGGTGGTTGTTGCTGCCGTTGCTCAAGCGCTAGTGTCAAAGCATCAATAAAATGCTACAAGGCTACGACATTGGTATTGATAGTCGTCACTTGTGTTTGAGTGTTAGTGATTGCCTCTTCATTTTCTCCCAATGCCACTTGCATGTCCTAAATATTCTTGTCAATGGCATCTATCATGTTAGTAAATACACATGTCAAATGATATTTCAATGCTTCATATTTGCGCCAAGTAACAAGATCTTCATCTTTATTTTTCTGTGACACAACATCATCATCACTAAGAGACATGATTAGTAGGTTAGTGCAAAAATAAAAAATGGTTGGTGGAACACTCACAACTCACTCCAAGCTGGCAAGAAAGGAGATCTTACTATTCCAAAGTGAATAGTGATGCTTTACCAATTCGAAATCAAAGACTTATGCACTGATGTGATGAAGTAAATATCAAGGGTACGGAGAACAATCACAGGACACACAGGTTATTTATGGTGGAGATCTAGGTATGGAATCCTAACTACACAACAAACAAGTTCTAGTGCGGATCGTACAAAACCCAAGAAACACACACGTGGAGATAAACGTGGCAATACAACTATGAATAGTCCTGCACTGCTCGAGAGACACTAGCAAAGCTCAAAGTAAAAAGGCACAAGATTGCTCAATCTACCGGTGCACAAAGATATCACTAGGCCCCTTGCTCAATTGTCCTTCTCTTTCTATTTTTTTGTATTGATTCTTTCTCTTTTTCCTTTTTATTTTGCTATATTATCTTTTTTTGGATATTTATCACACTATGATCATGACCAAATTATAATGTACATCACCAAATACCTAAGAGCAGTCTATAAGAGCGGAAACTAGTCTCAATGGGCAAGTTCCTAACACATATATATAGAGTGGCTGTAGCTAAGGTTTGGCAAAAACAAAAGATCACAAAGTTGGATTTTGTACCGTGGTAGAAAAACAGGGCAAAAGTGTGCCACGGCAGACCACGTGTACCGCAAAAGAGAACTGACTAAAAAATGTGTCGTGGTAGAGCTGGCGGCAGGACCCTTGTGTCGCGGTAGAGAATCTGTCGGAAAACGTGCTGCGATAGAGAAATAGATGGTTTCCGTGCCGTGGCAGAGTCAGCTACGATTTTTTGTTTTTTAATTCCGACTCGGCCAAGAGGTGACAACCAGGACTCTTTGCTCAGATAGGATCTGACTTGGTCATGGCGGAAGCAATGGAGGACTTTGACTTTGCAACGACACTAGAAAGAAAACCTAGACTCCTAATAATAAACACCTAGATCAGATGTACTAGAAGGACACGACCAACAACTAGAACTCGAAAGCAATGTAATCTAGGATATGGCGATTATTTTTGTGAGGATTTTTCTGTATAGGACTAAAACCAAGAACTAATCTATGGATTATTTTTGTGGATTGCTCACCAAGTAAATGAGGAAATCTAATACCAAGATGATATGGGGTGGCTCGATCTTCTCAGCAAGCGGATGGCGGTGATGATGGTGGATGATAGATAACTAGCCTGTAGCTATGAACTCTTCCACTCAATCCCTGATGCCAATGCAATAGCTCTCGAACCCTGTGGGATATTCACAACACCACGTCTTGCGCACATAGCCGTCGACTAGGAGCGGTAGTTTGCAATCTACTAATTCCTAATGGAACAACAGATCACACTCAATTACAGTAGATAATTCGATCACAAGTAATTTTCGAGGTTCTTAAAAGAACCAACTCCAAAATATTTTGACGTGGTCTAAACCCTAAAAGGAAGTGGCGCCCATCTATTTAAGGAGTTGGGGGCGGCGGCCAATGCTTGGAATTCAATGTGGTCCCACCTAAACTAAGATATAAACTGACCCAGGTTGGGTTCGGCCTAAGGAGCATAGGCCTAATCTGCTGTCGCAGAGTTGGGGCCGGTTTCTCTATCGCGACAACATCTGTGGCAAAGAACGCCTCTGTTTTTGTGCCATGGCAGCCTGCCGTGGCAGAAAACAGCGTGGTTTATGTGCCGTGGTAGAGACCCCTTGACCATGTGTTGATCTTCTTGTTTGTTGCTCCTTGCTCTTCCTCCCTCTCCTCCCTCATGCATTCTTCATTGATCAACTCGCCATCCTCGAAATGCTTCAGCTCCATGCTCCGTGCTACGCCTTCTTCACCGGGCCTGTTCGTCTGCGGTACCAAAGTTCGTAGGCTAGTGCACCGCGGTACCTAATTTTTCTGAAATTGCCGCGTTTCGAAATGTTGGGCCGCCAACTGTTGAGAGGGACCATTTCGAGGCAAACTCATCTGACCCCTGCCAAATTCAAACATTCCGTTAAACTGCCCCGTGAAGTAGACGGTCGGGACCCTCATGTCGGTCATCTGTCCGTGACGCGAGCGCCAACGCGGCAACCTCTTAGGAAAATCGAGTAACTAAGTGGATTGGATGCGTTGACCAATTTCACAAATCCATTCCCACCTTTCCCCTAGCAACGGCGGCGTCGGAATCCACCCTCCGGGTAGGACGATCCCTTCGAACATTTGACTTCCGGCGCCAAGTTGTTGTGCCCAGTTGCTATGCCTAGTTGCTGATCCCAAGCTCCAATGGCGCATGTCGTAGCCGCTGTTGCGAGGCTCTAGCCTTCCTCCGCCGCTAACGAGCCGAGCAGCTCGGAGGATGGCCGATCCTACTACCAAGGAAGAAGAAGTTCTGGCTACAAGCGGGTGAGCTACCCTTCTCTTTGCTATTCACACTAATTATAACTGCTAGTTGGCTACTGAACCTAAAATTGTTTGTTAGCCCAGTGCTGACAAACATATTTTGTCCACAATTTTCCGTCAAGTGGGATCTCCGCGGACCACCCTTACTTGGTTACGGTAGTCCTCTTCAGGTACGACTCTGAGGGCAAGTAGTATGGACACCATTGTATCACGATGGAAGAAGCGCCTGCACAGATCTGCACCATATCTGGTATGGTTGCTGCTCTGCATAATCATGATGAATTATGGCCGAAGTAGACTACAAAGTTCAGCTTCGTGGATGAATGTGGCATCATGGTTCCTTTAACATGTGACAGACAGCTAATTGGGTTGATGAAAAGATATGCTTCAGATTGCATGTTTGAGCTAAATTGTGATGTACTGGATCTGCAAATGGGAGTTTCCCTTCTATTCTTGGACAGGGTGGTCGCTCGAACCCAATTAGCTCCTGGTAAGAAAAAGTCTCTTGGGGTTCACATGTTTGTGCTGAATTGTAATTTTTGTTTCATTTACTCTGTAGATATTGGGCAGCTATGCAACAATCATCTTTCTTTGACAGGAAGCGCCGCAAGGTTAGAAACATGACTACCAGGTCAGTCATTTTGCTGCCTAGAGAAATTAAAAACGAGTGGAAAGATGATGCTGGACATGATTCTGGTTCCCATTGTCCCGGTGATACAGAGTATGTGAATCTAAGAAAATTGGCACCGGGGAAGAGGAAGAAGGCAGGAAACGAAGAAGCTAATGGACGTGAAGGCTTGGCACCCAGGCTGCGGAAGAAGGCTGCTAGCAATGAAGATGCATAGAATGTGTTGAACTTGAACCTATATATGTAATTTTGTTAAATTCTAGAGCTCTGTGTGTGTCACGTTGCTGGGCGAAACAATCTACCCACGTTCTCTGAGTAAAATGTACT
The DNA here is from genome assembly GCA_910589775.1 of Avena eriantha. NCBI lineage: Eukaryota > Viridiplantae > Streptophyta > Magnoliopsida > Poales > Poaceae > Avena > Avena eriantha. Next base: position 411,191,136 of record OU342743.1, read on the forward strand.
GTGACTTAGGGTTTGGAAACGCCCGAGTCAGTAGTTGAATCCGAAATTGTGATTGTGCCACTGCTATCTGAAAACACGCAGCACCGGTTCCACGATTGCTGAGGGGCTGGAGGTCTCCAAATACGATGGAATGTAAGTGGCACAGAAATAAATTATTTAAGCTGCCACACTCCACGAAGCAGCAACTTATTTTAGATGCTGCACAATGACGTGGCAATATAAATAGCAATGGCAACTGATAATGCCTAGACGCTTGAGCCTGTCTATCTCACCGCCTCCCTGCTCCTGCATCCCCTACGTCTGGCGAAGCTCCCGGATCTCCATTAACCGGGTGTACGTGCTTCCACTTTATAAATTGTGGCTGTGCCATTTCCATGTGGCACAATCCACATAGATTACGTTTAAACAAACCACCAATGTCAGAATACCACCATGATCAGACAAAAGAAAGTGATGTAGGGTTAAGACAAACTAACGGGAGAGCAATTTTTTTCCTCCCATGACTCCGGGACCACTAGTTCAGACCGCTAGGTCAACAAGTACTACTATTACAACTTAAAAAAGGCACGGAGCTCAAGCTAAATAGAACTAGTTATCACAAATCTCCTTGATCTTCCTAATCTTAGCACGATGTGCATCTTCCTGCAAGAGCCAGGATCGATTCGTCTGCTCCTTCCTTTTAGCATCTTCCTTGCACATCTTCAATTGTTTCTCTGTATTTTTCCTCATGCACTTGTCAATACTCGTAGTTGTGACATGCAGGACTTTGGCCTGGTGAAGATCATTCCTTGCTTGAGTCAGTTCTTGCTCTGCTTTAGCCTTCACGGCCAATGCCACGCCCCCCTCCTTCTCGACTTTGCTAACCTTGTCTTGCACCCTCCTGAGATCTCGGTTAAGCTTGGTCGTGTCAAATTGGTCCCATAGCTTCATCTCAACACAGTCAAGAAGTGAGCTAACTACGGATTCTTTCAACTCAGCAGTCATATCCCATAGTTTGTCTAGTATTTTCTGCATCAATTTGGCCACTCTGGATCTACCCATTTGACAACACTGCAACTTCCGCCTTGCATCATTGCACGATGTCCTTGACACCGTAGAAACCTCATGCCTGTGTTTCGTCCTTCGAATGCTACAAATTTAGCAGTCACATGTCCATGTTTATATAGCAGAGGACTGTCTTCATCCACTAAACTGTGATAGTCGGAGTCATACATAGTCTGGTTGGCCTAACACATCATACGTGCATGAGTAAACAAACATGCAATGACACTGGTGGATCCATATGTGGTTTGTGGAAGGAATAGACATGCAATGACTCTAGTTCTGGTTCATGAAAAGAAGACACATGCAATGACACCGGTGGATCCATGTGTGGTTTGTTTAGAGGAATAGACATGCAATGACACTAGGTGTGGTTCATGAAAAGAACAGACATGCAATGACACTGGTGGATCCTTATGTGGTTTGTTTAGAAGAACACACATGCAATGACTCTAGTTGTGGTTCATGAAAAGAACACACATGCAATGACACTGGTGGATCCATGTGTGGTTCATGAAACGAACAGACATGCAATGATACTGGTGGATCCATGTGTGGTTTGTGGAAAGAATAGACATGCAATGACTCTAGCTATGGTTCATGAAAAGAACACACATGCAATGACACTAGTGTATCCTTATGTGGTTTGTGAGAACAACACACATGCAATGACTCTAGCTGTGGTTCATGAAAAGAACACACATGCAATGACACTGGTGGATCCATCAGTGGTTTGTCGAAGGAACATACATGCAATCACACTGGGTGTGGTTCATGAAAAGAACACACATGCAATGACACTCGTGTATCCTATGTGGTTTGTGAGAAGAACACACATGCAATGACTCTAGCTATGGTTCATGAAAAGAACACACGTGCAATGACACTGGTGGATCCATATGTGGTTTGTGGAAGGAACATACATGCAATGACTCTAGCTGTGGTTCATGAAAAGAACAGACATCCAATGACACTGGTGGATCCATATGTGGTTTGTGGAAAGAACAGACATGCAATGACTCTAGTTGTTGTTCATGAAAAGAACACACATGCAATGACACTGGTGGATCCATGTGTGGTTCGTGAGAAGAACGGACATGCAATGAGACTCGTGGATCCCTATGTGGTTTGTTTAGAGGAACAGACATGCAATGACACTGGGTGTGGTTCATGAAAAGAATAGACATGCAATGAAACTGGTGGATCCTTATGTGGTTTGTTTAGAAGAACACACATGCAATGACTCTAGCTATGGTTCATGAAAAGAGCACACATGCAATCACACTAGGTGGATCCATGTGTGGTTTGTTTAGAGGAACATACATGCAATGACACTGGGTGTGGTTCATGAAAAGAACAGACATGCAATGACACTTGTGGATGCTTATGTGGTTTGTTTAGAAGAACAAACATGCATTGACTCTAGTTGTGGTTCATGAAAAGAACACACATGCAATGACACTGGTGGATCCATGTGTGGTTCATGGGAAGAACATACATGCAATCACACTAGGTGGATCCATGTGTGTGTTTTTAGAGGAATAGACATGCAATGACTCTGGCTGTGGTTCATGAAAAGAACACACATGCAATGACACTTGTGGATCCATGTGTGGTTCATGAGAAGAACAGACATGCAATCACACTGGCTGTGGTTCATGAAAAGAACATACATGAAATGACCCTGGTGGATCCATGTGTAGTTTGTGGAAAGAACAGACATGCAATGACTCTAGCTATGGCTCATGAAAAGAACACACATGCAATGACACTAGTGTATCCTTATGTGGTTTGTGAGAATAACACACATGCAATGACTCTAGCTGTGGTTCATGAAAAGAACACACATGCAATGACATTGGTGGATCCATATGTGGTTTGTGGAAGAAACATACATGCAATGACACCGGGTGTGGTTCATGAAAAGAACACACATGCAATGACACTGGTGTATCCTATGTGGTTTGTGAGAAGAACACACATTCAATGGCTCTAGCTATGGTTCATGAAAAGAACACACGTGCAATGACATTGGTGGATCCATATGTGGTTTGTGGAAGGAACAGACATGCAATGACTCTAGCTGTGGTTCATGAAATGAACAGACATCCAATGACACTGGTGGATCCATATGTGGTTTGTGGAAAGAACAGACATGCAATGACTCTAGTTGTGGTTCATGAAAAGAACACACATGCAATGACACTCGTGGATCCATGTGTGGTTTGTGAGAAGACCAGACATGCAATGACACTGGTGGATCCGTGTGTGGTTTGTTTAGAGGAACAGACATGCAATGACACTGCGTGTGGTTCATGAAAATAATAGACATGCAATGACACTGGTGGATCCTTATGTGGTTTGTTTAGAAGAACACACATGCAATGACTTTAGATCTGGTTCATTAAAAGAGCACACATGCAATCACACTATGTGGATCCATGTGTGGTTTGTTTAAAGGAACATACATGCAATGACACTGGGTGTGGTTCATGAAAAGAACAGACATGCAATGACACTTGTGGATGCTTATGTGGTTTGTTTAGAAGAACACACATGCATTGACTCTAGTTGTGGTTCATGAAAAGAACACACATGCAATGACACTGGTGGATCCATGTGTGGTTCAAGAGAAGAACATACATGCAATCACACTAGGTGGATCCATGTGTGTGTTTTTAGACGAATAGACATGCAATGACTCTGGCTGTGGTTCATGAAAAGAACATACATCCAATGACACTTGTGGATCCATGTGTGGTTCATGAGAAGAACAGACATGCAATCCCACTGGTTGTGGTTCATGAAAAGAACATACATGAAATGACACTGGTGGATCCATGTGTAGTTCGTGGAAAGAACAGACATGCAATGACTCTAGTTGCGGTTCATGAAAAGAACACACGTGCAATGACACTAGTGGATCCATGTGTGGTTTGTGAGAAGAACAGACATGCAATGACACTGGTGGATCCATGTTTGGTTTGTTTAGAGGAACAGAAATGCAATGACAATGGGTGTGGTTCATAAAAAGAATCGACATGGAATGACACTGGTGGATCCTTATGTGGTTTGTTTAGAAGAACACACATGCAATGACACTAGTGGATCCATGTGTGGTTCATGAGAAGAACAGAACTGCAATCACACTAGGTGGATCCATGTGTTGTGTGTTTAGAGGAACAGACATGCAATGACACTGGTTGATCCTTATGTGGTTTGTTTAGAAGAAAGAACATGCAATGACACTGGGTGTGGTTCATGAAAAGAACAGACATGCAATGACACGGTGGATCCTTGTGTGGTTTGTGAAAAGAATAGACATGCAATCACACTAGGTGGATCCATATGTGGTTTGTTTAGAGGAACATACATGCAATGACACTAGCTGTGGTTCATGAAAAGCACAGACATGCAATGACAGTGGTGGATCCTTATGTGGTTTGTTTATCAGAACACACATGCAATGGCTCTAGCTGTGGTTCATGAAAA